>CM026293.1:9018747-9117787 GCA_014851415.1 Cnaphalocrocis medinalis | reverse complement strand
ATCTCGATATAGTAAAAAATATTTTATACTTTTCCAAAACTGTTAAATGAGAACCAATGGCCACATTTCATTAAAAATATAACGTCTAGCTGGTTTTATAGCATTCAAAGGTTTCATGGGAAGTCCATTTTAAAAAGTATAAAACTAATTAAAAAATATTATCATTGAACTACCCGTACATTTTTCACAACTTTTATTATGAACACCATTTACTTAAAGGAAACATTGATATAGCTACCAAACAAAATTACTATACGCGCATACAAGATACGAGCGAGTGACGTCACTTGCCTGTAGCCATTTGTATAGAGCCTTTTGGGCTTGCCCAAAATATTTGCTCTTAAAGGTTGTGATATCTCAGGTGATTCAAATCAGAATCGAGCAATTCTTTCAATAATGTTTTTTAAATTGAGAGGGTCTTTTGATTAAACACATATTTTTTTTGTCAAACCCTATTAATTATATGGCAACACGATTTGTTAGGCACACTTTGAAGTGTGCCCAACAAAAAAAAGTGAAACTGACAAAGAAAAAAATCATGATTCTGTGTCCTTTACTCTTAGCGATTTCTAAGCAGTTGTTCCGTTTACATGAGTATTATTATTTGCGTGGCCGGTCTGTTTAATCCTTGATCTGTAGTCAGTGTTTTTTTTCTTAGTCACAGACCAAGAAAAAACTTTAAGTAGGGTAACCGAGACAGTGATTGCCCACTTAAGAAAATGATGCAAAGTTTTATTTCAATTAAATCCTTTATTTTAACAATTGGGTAGCAGTGTGCGACCTTTTATATACCATTGGTAGTTTAGCTTTGAGATAAGTTAGTAACAATTCAAATATCTAAAGAATATTTGTAAATATAACGTTTTGCAAAAAAAATCTTAAAATTTGTTCTAAAAATTCAGTGATTGCCCACCCCCTCTAAATACTAAATGGAATGTTTTTATACCATAATAACTGCTTCAAATGATACATCAAAGCTTTAACTAGCTCGTTGTTTAACTTTCACATTCAAAAAATAAAATAAAAGTAACACAATCATTAAAACTACTAAGTGTATCCGATTCTCCTAAGGAATTCGAGTTTTTTGAAGAGACGAACCTTTGAGTATATAGCCACTGGAGATGCCATACCGGGCGTTTCCCCTCCGGCAAAGTACATTGGTCAACTATTCGGAACTGGTCAACTAAGTTATACAAAACTACTTGGATGTCGCTACATCGCCATTTTGCATCGCTCCGTGTCGCGTGACGTTTCTCTTAAAAATGGTGAATTGTGCAGTATTTTCATGTAAAAGGCGATCTGACAGCTAAAATTCGCAACAAGATCGCGTTTCCTATCATAAGTAATGACTTTTATTAATTATTAAATATGTATTAAACTAGAAAATCTATTTTAATAAAAAACCGTTACGATACGTAAACGACAGAAAAATTTAATAATGATATCGTGGTATCGGTCCTAGTGATGGGACCAATTAAAATCAACTCGACATTTGAATGAATCATTCACTCACTGCAGTTTGTTTCAAAATCCGTTCTTTTCATTATATTTTGAATAAAATAGTATAGACGTATATTATTATATAAATATTAAAACATTGTAAAGTGAATTAGAGAAATTACTGTCATTTCTTCTGGTCATACGATGTTGGAATTTATTCTAAAAATAAAAAGAATTGGTGGCTATAAAATATTTCGAGGTAAAAGGAATAAAATATGTGGTCCGGGAGTATCATGCATGATAACGGAGTAGATAGTAAACCATAATTGGAGCTCGCTAATTTTAATATAGAAAAGTATACGAATGTTCGTTTATCCAATATTTCAAAAAAATTAGACCCCCAGAAATATATTCGACACGTGTACAATAAACTTATTCATTTTGAAAATCAATATAAATGCGTAATAAGGATTTTTAGGGTTCCGTAGCCAAAATGGCAAAAACGGAACCCTTATAGTTTCGTCATGTCCGTCTGTCCGTCTGTCACAGCGATTTACTCGGAAACTATAAGTACTACAGTGATGAAATTTGATGGGAATATGTGTTGTATGAACCGCTACAAAAATATGACACTAAATAGTAAAAAAAAGAATTGGGGGTGGGGCCCCCCATACATGTAACTGAGGGATGAAATTTTTTTTTCGATGTACATACCCGTGTGGGGTATCAATGGAAAGGTCTTTTAAAATGATATAAAGTTTTCTAAAAAAACATTTTTCTTAAGTGAACGGTTTTTGAGATATCAGCTCTCAAAGTCGTAAAAAGTATGTCCCCCCACCCTCTATTTTTATAACTACCGGGGTATAAAATTCTAAAAAAAATAGAGGTGATGCATGCTAATTAACTCTTTCAACGATTTTTGGTTTGATCAAAGTATCTCTTATAGTTTTTGAGATAGGTTGATTTAACTGTAATTTTGGTTAAGTTATTGTGCTTACACTGAAAACGATGGCTGAACCTTATAAGATAGATCAAAAAATATACTACAGTATTGTTGCTGCTACGGAACCCTTTGTGCGCGAGCCCGACTCGCACTTGGCCGGTTTTTTTGTAATATTTCAATAAATCATTCTAATTAAAAATATATTGTTTCATTTACTCTCCCTTGGTTGTCAAATGTTTAACCCCAAACTAGCGCACATTTGTAATTTTTACGTTTTAGTATGTATTGCAACAACTTCACCATTTTTTAGGGTTCCGTAGTCTACTCGTCATGTCTGTCCGTCTGTCTGTCTGTCAGTCCTGGCTCGTTCTCCGCCGTTTCTGCACCGATTGCCACTGAAAATTGGTAAAGAGATGTATACTGATAATCCAAAAATTGGTTTTTAACATTATTGAAAAATAATTATTTTTCACCCCCCTTTCCATACAGCGAAAAGTTAATTCGAAAAACAAATTCGACTTACCCCATCGTCTGGTCGGTATCGTTAAAAAGGTATCTTTAAATACAACAAAAATTGCCTTGACATAATGTGGATCAAACCCCCCAGTTTCGAGATATATTAATACAAAGTTAAAATTAGAGCTTCCTCTCCCCCCCTCCCCCCAACTTTTGAAATACTATTAAAATAATTCTGAAAAAAATATGCTCTATACCTCCAAGTAAGTACCTACGTACAGCCACACATCACAGTAAATACTGTCATACACATTAAGTTGAATATCAGTTGAGGAAATTTGACAGATTGTGGTAACCTGATGTGTGGCTGACTGTACTTTTAACGAAACTTTAGCGGACTCTGTATCATACATAGTATTTTTAATACAACTTGACCAACTTATGACGTGCAGTTGCCCTAACTAAATGGTAATGTATGGAAATAACTACCTAACTTAACTATGAAAATAAGGTTTAAGGCCCATCTTTTGGATACGGAACTAAACGATACGGAGAGATACGGACTAAATAAATATTTATTTATCTTCAATGTGCAGAATTTTACACTTACAATTTTATATATAAGTTCATTCACCAAACAGATTTGACTCATTCTTTGTGTCCCATCACTGTCTTTTTCGTATGTATGCTGCATAGTTACGTGAAATCTTTATTTGTGAGCGTGTATTTTTTGATGTGTTAAATTTTTCTGTAGTGTGCGTTTATCGTGACAGCAAAATTTGTGACTGTTGAGTATTAAAATTTTTGGTGGTGTGCTGTACGTGTTTACCTCGTCCCCCGCAAAAAATGGTGAAAAAAATTGTTAGAAGCGCGGACGTTAGGGCATCTCCAGTGGCTGTCTACTCTAAGAGACGAACACCTGCTGTGCAAAAACAGCCATTATAATATATATTTTTTAAAATGTTGACAAATTTCTTATTTAGAATTCTGATAAAGAGTACTCTAGTGTTATTTAACGGATTTAATTCAAAACTACTCCTTTGAAAATAAGTTAAAATCTACGTTAACCTTAAACCTGGCAATCACTGTACCCTGGGCAATCACTGTCTCGGTTCCCCTAGTAGCAAGCAAAGAGATTATTATAATCACTCCGTTTTAATTTGGTAGCAAGTTAGTCTGTGGTCAGGTGGTCACACTGGTCAGTGTCAGCGGCGACCACAGATTATTTTGGGTCTGTGTGATTTGGTCTGTGTGTGTGATTAATTATTTGGCGGCGACTATAAGACTTATTATGTATTTTATTTAATAATAATTAATAAATTAATGTTATGTACTTTTTGGAAACAATTTAAACATTGGTTTTCCTACTATTCATCACAATTTTAAAATATTAAATTAAACTTTTGACGTAAGTAGAAAACCTAGTGGAGAGTCAGTACCAAACGAGGGGTTGGTTCTTCTTGTCTTCAAAACCTGTGCAAAAGAAAATTACTTACAAATACAATTACTTTTTTTAATTAAGTAACCAAGTTCAATAGCTATTTAATATTATCCTGAGATCAGTCTGACTCTAAACAGCTGTTTTTCTGTATATAAAAAGCCTTTTATTAAAAAAATAAAAGTATTCTCATTTCAGAACATTCATATTAATAGATCATACACTTGCTGCATAGTTCAACAAGAACGAGTATCACTGCATGGTTAGAGTGAATATTCACTATTGGAAAGGTTACAGTTTATTTATAGGTAACAAACCTTGCTTGAGATCTGAGGTATTAAAGTATCTATCATGATGGAAAACCAGATAAGATGCTACAGTGATGTTGAATGTGAAAAGTATGAAGCTGAAAATGTGAATACAGATACTTCAGCTGATCAGGTAAGGCTTAAGCATGTTTTTGGTTTTATGCACTTATGAAAATGATGTTTCAGATCAATTACATTATAGACCCTTCTTAATTGCAACCATAGATTATTTGTTTATTTTCTACACTTACAGCTATCTTTACAGGCTTAACCTAATACAATAGCGTAACTATTTTTTAATTATATATATTGTCGGTTTGCCTAACAAGCAGTTGAGTAGACACAGCCAATTACATAAATGATGCTCAGCATAGATTCAAAGCTGGCTTATGTACCGAGAGTGCAATTTTATTTATTGCCGTTACATTAACATTGGGTTCAGATAGTAAGGGTTCTAATTGAATTCTATTTTTAAGTTTTGTTCGTATTATGTTCTATGTTTCCTCTTTGTGTATGTTTGTGCTACGGATGTAATTCAGAAATAAAGTGAATATCATTACTGATATAAAACAACATTATATTGTTGATTTTGACCTCTTTTTCTTCTTAGGTGGATGTGGAAGCTATGATTTTAAACATTTACAAACAATTTGAGAAAAATGCTGCTATGGATCTTGACCTTCCACTTCTGAACAGGAACGCTCATTCAACTGTACTCAAAACTTGGCTCAAAGGTTTACCTAAAAGTTATGAATGCTTAGATGCTAGTAGGACCTGGCTTGTTTATTGGATTCTGCATTCTTTATGGTTATTGAATGATATGCCAGATGCTACGACCCTGTCAAATGTGGTAAACTTCCTAGCTCATTGTCAACATGAGGACGGTGGATATGGTGGTGGGCCAGGACAGCATCCACATCTTGGTACCACTTATGCTGCAGTAAATGCTTTGAGTATAATTGGCACAGATGAAGCATATGATTCAATTGACAGAAGTTCCCTGCAGAAGTTCTTGTGGACTGTGAGGGAAGTTGATGGCTCTTTCGCCCTTCACAAAGGAGGTGAGCAAGATATTAGAGGTGCATACTGTGCAATAAGTATAGCTAAAATAACAAATACATATACTGATGCATTGTTTGACAAGACTGCTGAGTGGATTGTAAGCTGTCAAACATATGAAGGAGGATTTGCAGGATGCCCTGGAATGGAAGCACATGGTGGATATGCATTTTGTGGTCTGGCTTCTCTCGCTCTATTAAATAGAACCACTTTGTGTGATATAGATGCCTTAATGAGATGGTGTGTGAATCGGCAGATGAGAGTTGAAGGAGGGTTTCAAGGGAGAACCAACAAGCTAGTTGATGGATGTTATTCATTTTGGCAGGGAGCTGCATTTCCTATAATAAGTGCAATATTGTCACAAGGTCAGTTTTTTTGTAGTATTCACTTAATGAATGACCCATGCTCTTGGGTGCAAAAATTTGTGTCTGCCTAGTTTTCATATTAACATGCTCATAATACATTGCCATTATGCTCGTCTTTTAATCCAGCATTTTCATCAATGGAATTTTCTTGATGGCATGATTCTTTGTCGGCGGCAGTCGGTGACCCTTCGTCCAGCATACTCACCATAGACTTAGATATTCCATTCTTGAATGCCAAAAAATTGTGCTGAAACAGTGCTAAATAGTGCTCTTTTACTATTGTTAGTTGAACCTTGAGTAACTATATAATGTATTTAACAAAACGATGTACGCATTTATATTTCATTACTTATTTCGCTATCTCAGAGACCCAAAGTGGATATTTGCCTGCTGCATGCTGTGCCAAGCTAGACTATTTGAGCACTTTTAACTGTTTTGTCTTATTGTATCTTGACAATTTTTTAAAACATCAATTTTAATATTCATTTCCAATCACTGTGTACTAAATATGAACAAATTCTTTGACTCCTCTTTTATTTTCCAGACAATAAAGAAATGATTGAGACGGTTTTTTTCAATCAAGGTGCCTTACAAGAGTACATAATGGTGTGTTGCCAGGCTCGCGAAGGTGGTCTTATCGATAAACCAGGAAAGTGAGTATGAATGGAATAATAATTATAGTCTGCGGCATTAAACAATAGCGTTGACCTTGAGTGTGCTTCAGTCTTCTTTTTACAAGTGCATAAACTAACGGTCATCGCTATTCTTTCATGCCGCCAGCTATAACTATGTTATATTATTTAACCATATCTCCCGGAAAATAATTTATAAATTTACGGCGTCATGCCGCTAAATCATCCGACGAACACGAGGTATGCGTTGAGTGCGCTTCAAACTGTAATCCACATATTTGAAATCTGGATAAAACGAATTTTGACGCCGCTAAAAAAAACGTAAAAAATAAAAGCAAAGGCCTCCATCATAGAAATCAAGTAATCACTACTATGATGGGATTAGGCTTAATCACCACGCTTGCCTAATGCGGATTGGTGATCACCAACACGAGCTATGTTCGAAAATACTTTGCTCGATCCGAGAATCGAACCCGGGACCCCGAGATCACGGCCCGGTACTAGTGGTTTAAATATGACCGAATTAGTTGTATTATTACGTAAAAAAATATTATAACTTTCAATGATTAGGTAGGTACTTACAGCTTGAATGACAAGCTATGAGTAATCATCACTTCTAGTGCGAGCAAACGGTAGAGTATAGAATTGGTTTAGGTTTTTTATGTGATAGGTGGCAGACGAGCTGACGGATCAACTGATGGTATGCAATGGCCGCTCGTAGCCGATGTTTCAAAGCAGGGGTCCAAGAATGGACCCCTGGGGAACACCGGCCTCCACTATGCGGCGCCGGACTACACCCTCTCTGTCCACGAAAACAACCTCTCGGCCATATAGGTAGTCCTCAATGAGGACTACCAAATACTGGGGCACCCGGAAATACCGGAGTGCCTTCAGTATTGTGGCATGGGGAAGGGAGTTGAAGGCATTTTTAATATTAATAGATATCGCCAATACTCCCTTCCCCTCCTCCGCCGCCTCCGTTTCCCGGCGGAGGCGTTTCAGGGCGTCCACTGTGGATCGGCCCGCCCTGAAACCGTATTGGACCCCTGACAAATCGGGGCCCACGTTCTCCAGGTGCGCGGTGAGGCGAGGCTACTATTTTCTCCAGTAGCTTTCCCACCTCATCCAGGAGGACGATGGGTCTGTAGGCCGACGGGGAGTCCGCCGGCGCCTGCCCTCCTTGTGGAGCAGGACCAAAAGGCCCTGCTTCCACAGCTTCGGGAACCTCCCGACCGCCAGGCAGCGGTCGAAGAGGCCCCGAACGCGGCCCTCCATCTCCACCAGAGAGATTCCCCAATTGGCTTCCGGTAACCTCCGGAGACCGGAGAGGTCTCGACGAAGGTTCCAGAAAATAGTCATGAAATAATCACAATGACATGCTAAATCTCAGAAATAATCCTTAAGAGATTCCAGAGATATAGGTACCTTGGATTATATAGCTTGAACATTTAAAAACTTCAAATTTCTCCGAAACGCCTATGATTTTCGGTTTCAAGTTTGTGCCAAAAATAGTCATGAAATAGACCTATGCAGCAAAAAAAAATCGGAGATATTTTGGAAATGCATTTTTTTTTTATTTTCTTTAGCTAGACTTACCTAAGTCTGTGCTTAAGTGGAGGTCTCGTCGTTATGTAATAATGGACATCAATATGCACAACTCTAATTTCTGCATTGAAATTGAATAAATAACCTGCCTGAATAAATAACATCAATGATATGTACCTATAGATATTTGATCTATCTGGATTGTTTCAGATTTCGAGATATTTATCACACATGTTACACCCTGAGTGGATTGTCAGTGGCGCAACATGGAACTGGAATTGGCGACGCATTCGTAATTGGTAATTCAAGTAATGAGCTCAACAGAGTACACCCTCTACATAATGTCGCTCCACATCTAGTTTACAATGCTGTTCATTATTTCATTAGACATCCACCTCCAGTAAAAGACAAAAACTAAGAAAGAATTAAAGCATTAAAACTAAGTATTCATAATAAAATTATATCTTGATCTAAAGAAAAAATCGATTACCCTTAGATTAAATCAAAAAGAGGAAGATATGGCACGCGCTTTAATTGTCAACTAAAATAATATGAGCTTTCACGCACACACAACTTGTTGTCAGTACGATTCTCAAAAATGGGACTTTGGTGTGCTTCAAGAATTCTAACAATGTCTAAGAATAGTCGTAATAGTCGCACAAGTAAAAAAAATGACGCATTTTAGTTTCTCAGACTGTAGGCGCGCAACTATCTACTGACGTATGCTTCTCTTTTTTTATTTAATCTAAGCTATTACCTACCTGTGAATTGAGGGTAGCATGATAATAATGTTATATGTAGGTAGGTATGTATCTAATTGCAATTGTAGTATTTCGGATACATGTTAAGGGGCTATACGAATGAAACTAGCGCCGCCAACCTATTTACACTGATTGTGGCGTAGCCCCATAAGAGAGTCCCCTACATTATCGTAGGCATTTAAAAACCCTATGTAGGTATAATGCGTCAAGAAAATCGTGAAAGCGGATTTTAGAAGAACTAACGGAGCTCGGAGTTGGTTCCCTAATTTTTATGGCTAACATCAAATGGTATGATGGCGATGATTCATACCCTATGAAGCGTGACGTAAGTAAGCGGCCAGTAGCGCCATCAATTAATTTCACGACTTTATTGAAGCATTATAGCCCAGGCTGTCTCCGAGAGCCTAAAACGGGAACCGGAACGTCACGATCGAATCAGAGTTATCCTCCCTTTGATAAGCGCCCCTGTGTGTTGCCTGTGTTTGAATGCGACAGGTTTATTGCCATTCGTTACGGACGGTTTCGTTATTATTATAAGCTACCTGGATGTGTGCAGGATTCTAGCCTATTAGATAGCAAAACTTCAAAAGTAGGTAGGTACTATGCACCCCTAAATCCTGGAATCCTTTGTATGAGAAAAAAATATTGTGAACATTGCATGAAAACGGAACTCCATACATCTTGAAACGGATTTTTCCCTTTGAGTCTAAGATTAAATCAAAGATTAAATCAAAAACCTTTTTGATTTAATCTAAGATTTTCCCTCAAAATCCGTTAGGGAACTCCCATCGGATATACCATGTTTTATAATAATAGACACAATTTGAATGTGCAAAAACCTATCTAGATAATTAAATCTATCGTTATGCCGCGGGAGTGATACCACGGCCTCACAGAAAACCGGCGTGAATCAGCGCCTGCGCCGAGTGAGGGTGCGATTCCTCAGCGAGGGGGCGATTCCTCAGCTAGTCTGCCACAAATAAAACAAAAAATCTGGGTCCAGTAACCTCAGCCATTTCTTTTGTTGTTAGTAAGGTTACTGGACCTGGGTCCAGTAGATAAATTAATCTGGATTAATTTATCTACATAGGTTTTGCACATGCATATTGTGCCTCATATTATATAGATAAGTGTGTTTTACAATGAACTATGTAATACGAATTTAGGTATGACTTAAAAACCTATTCATTAAGTGTCTGTATAAATTATGTTCAATGAAACTACATAATATATATCAATAAAGTTTAATCCATTTTTAACTTGCAAATGTTTTCATTTATAGGATTTAGTAATGTTCATAAAGAAAAGCAATTTGTATTTAGTTATAATATTAATAGTTTAACTTCAGTACACACTATCATAAATAAATAAAGATTACAAGATTAGGTTCAACTACGAAGTGGTAGGTGTGTGCTTAATCTATACTCAATATTCCTCTTTAGCCTAAACAGTTTTTATTTTAAATGGGTTTAACAAATTATTGGGTTGGGTAGGTCTTTAATTTACCTATATTTATTTTATTACAATAAACATAGTAGGTATGCATTTTATTCAAGAATTGTAACAGTATGTAGCAGCTTGTCATTTACTTAAACCACACTTGTTATACACATCAAACTAGCACAAATTCCTCTGACTCCATATCAGTGTCACTATCATGCATATTTGGCGTTACCCAATTTTGTTCCGTTTCATAAATAGAATATCGAATATTTGGTGGGTTCATAACATTGCTACGAGATCCATTGTGTATGGTAAATATGGGGTATTCGAAATTTGAAGAGACTCCTTGTGGAATAAGGAATGAAGATATTATATTAATAAATGTTTCAAAATCATTTTGTGTTGCTAAATAAAAGCCTAAGCAACATGATGGGTCCATTTTGCTGAGTGGCATTTTTCTAGGTGATCGGCAATGGAAGGTTTGCAATGAGAAGTTTGGCTGCCAAACATCTACCATTTCTTGGCAATAATGTGGATCCAAATGAATGAGCCTATCATCTTGGTAACCAACAAAATACAAAGAATGTTTAGGCCTGCCCCCAATTATTCCTATACAGTAATCTAAAGTTAGGAGTGAGGTAAGACAGGGCCCATAAATAGGATTAAATTTATCAGATCCTAGTTTGACAGGTACCAAAAGAATTAGTGATTTCCAAGAACCATTTGGCAGTTGACAACTAGAATACACATCTTGGATATAGACTGTCGAGTCTTGAGCAACATATACTTCTAGACTGTCAAATTCATAATTTTCTTTAGATGCAGCTGCCATCACTGCTTTCAAGCAATGAGCTACAGAGGCAGGCCCATACCAGTCTCCAGGTTTTTTACCCAACGCTTCACCTAAGTTTACCATATGGTGGATGGATAGTGGACTATTTACTGATGACTTATCACCAAACCATTTGATAATCATTCGGTGAAGACAATCCTCTTGAAACTCTCTTGCATTTTGTATATGTTTTTCAGGTGTCCATCTCCATGAACGACCTAGAAAATGACATAGCAAAGCCTGTGCCAGCATCATCTGCCCACTTCTTAGCATGCACCCCCATCCACAATCTGTGGTGAATGTTGAACCAGAAATTGTGGGAAATTCTCTACGATATGTCATCCATACTTTGCTAATAAAATCAGATTTAAAGCCTTCTATACCCTCGCCACAGATCTGCTCCATTGGCTGCTGTGCTGTTGCTTCAGTACCAATCTCTGTTGATGATTCCAAGGACCCTGTTGGACTTAATTTTCGATGATAGCATCTACCCAAGAGCCATACAGGTGATTCCTTTGAAAAATTTGTTTTTAATTTTACAGTCCATCCGAATTTCACGTTATTCCACATAGACAACAATCGGGATTCCACTTTTCCTTTAAGATCTTGACCATCTTCAGAGACATCGCGTCCATTATCTTTAGATCCAGTTGGTTTTGATCTCTCCACTGTCAATAAAGAAGTTGCTTGTCTGCCATCGCTGTTACACTGACTCGATAGCTCTGAATTAGGAGCAATGTTATGCCTGTTCATTGTACAAAGTACATAATAAATGATATAAGCGAAATTACCTTTTCTTAACTACGAACAACACTGCAAATATTGACCACAATACATTTGCTACGATTCTATTTTTCAAAACACACTAATCTTCTAGAATCATTATTCATATCACTTTGAATAATACGATCTTATAGTTTTTTATGTAGGTAACTAATAATAACAATAAAAATCGTATGAAAAACAAAGTGCAGCAGTGCCAGGCTAGTCAAAAAGGCTCAAAAGTTTTCTTTTCCTTTCCTTCCTTCGATTACGATCTGTCAATTTGACTTGACAATAAATGAAATGACATTGTTTTTCTTTTTTTCCGTACCTATATAATGCGTCAAGAAAGTCATGACACCGGATTTTTGAGAAACTAACGATGTTATCATACTCTATGGATGTAAGCTGCAGTAGCGCCATCAATTAATTTCACGACTTTCTTGATGCATTCTAAAAGCCATTTATTTATTTATTTTTATACTTGGAACAAGGATCGTAATGGAATAATGGCCAAGCGCGTATCACCGTAAGGGACAGATATCTATATAGCCCGGCCAAATGAACAATAACTACAAAATGTGGCGGATCGATGTGAATTTTCAGTACGGTATCGCGGTAGGTAGGTAAAGTCTGCCGCAAGAAAGTGTAGTTATGACCTTGAGTGCGCAGAAACCAATTTGCATAGAAAGTCTTCTTTTTTACAAGTGCGCAAAATAACGGTCATCGCTATACTTTCGTGCCGCCAGCTATAGCCTGTTAGGTATCTCTTACTACGACTGAAGGTTGGTTATTGCGGTAGTAATAATGCGAACAAAAATCGCACTGAGCAAGTACCTAAAAAGGGTAAGGGGTCACTATTGAAGTATGCCCAACAAAAAAAGTGCAACTGACAAAGACAAGTATTATTATTTGCGTCTCCAGTCTATTTGATCCTTTGTTTAAGTTTTTATAGGTTCTCTCTCTAACATTGCATGACACAATTCCTTACTTGACTATACTCTTTGAGTATATAGCCACTGGAGATGCCATACCGGGCGTTTCCCCTCCGGCAAAGTACATTGGTCAACTTTCGGAACTGGTCAACTAAGTTATACAAAACTACTTGGATGTCGCTACATCGCCATTTTGCATCGCTCCGTGTCGCGTGACGTTTCTCTTAAAAATGGTGAATTGTGCAGTATTTTCATGTAAAAGGCGAACTGACAGCTAAAATTCGCAACAAGATCGCGTTTCCTATCATAAGTAATGACTTTTATTAATTATTAAATTTGTATTAAACTAGAAAATCTATTTTAATAAAAAACCGTTACGATACGTAAACGACAGAAAAATTTAATAATGATATCGTGGTATCGGTCCTAGTGATGGGACCAATTAAAATCAACTCGACATTTGAATGAATCATTCACTCACTGCAGTTAGTTTCAAAATCCGTTCTTTTCATTATATTTTGAATAAAATAGTATAGACGTATATTATAATATTAAAACATTGTAAAGTGAATTAGAGAAATTACTGTCCTTTCTTCTGGTCATACGATGTTGGAATTTTTTCTAAAAATAAAAAGAATTGGTGGCTATAAAATATTTCGAGGTAAAAGGAATAAAATATGTGGTCCGGGAGTATCATGCATGATAACGGAGTAGATAGTAAACCATAATTGGAGCTCGCTAATTTTAATATAGAAAAGTATACGAATGTTCGTTTATCCAATATTTCAAAAAAATTAGACCCCCAGAAATATATTCGACACGTGTACAATATACTTATTCATTTTGAAAATCAATATAAATGCGTAATAAGGAATTTTTGTAATATTTCAATAAATCATTCTAATTAAAAATATATTGTTTCATTTACTCTCCCTTTGTTTGTCCAAATGTTTAACCCCAAACTAGCGCACATTTGTAATTTTTTACGTTTTAGTATGTATTGCACAACTTCACCATTTTTTAGGGTTCCGTAGTCTACTCGTAATGTCTGTCCGTCTGTCTGTCTGTCTGTCCTGGCTCGTTCTCCGCCGTTTCTGCACCGATTGCCACTGAAAATTGGTAAAGAGATGTATACTGATAATCCAAAAATTGGTTTTTAACATTATTGAAAAATAATTATTTAATTTTATTTAATTGTATTCTATGTATATGGATGCTTTAATCTGAAAATAAAAATATTCATTCATTCATTCATTTTCACCCCCCTTTCCATACAGCGAAAAGTTAATTCGAAAAATAAATTCGACTTACCCCATCGTCTGGTCGGTATCGTTAAAAAGGTATCTTTAAATACAACAAAAATTGCCTTGACATAATGTGGATCAAACCCCCCAGTTTCGAGATATATTAATACAAAGTTAAAATTAGAGCTTCCTCTCCCCCCCCCAACTTTTGAAATACTATTAAAATAATTCTGAAAAAAATATGCTCTATACCTCCAAGTAAGTACCTACGTACAGCCACACATCACAGTAAATACACATTAAGTTGAATATCAGTTGAGGAAATTTGACAGATTGTGGTAACCTGATGTGTGGCTGACTGTACTTTTAACGAAAACTTTAGCGGACTCTGTATCATACATAGTATTTTTAATACAACTTAACCAACTTATGACGTGCAGTTGCCCTAACTAAATGGTAATGTATGGAAATAACTACCTAACTTAACTATGAAAATAAGGTTTAAGGCCCATCTTTTGGATACGGAACACCTTCATGTGCGTGTCCGACACGCTCTTAGCCGGTTTTATTTTACAAACTGACTAAATAAATATTTATTTATCTTCAATGTGCAGAATTTTACACTTACAATTTTATATATAAGTTCATTCACCAAACTGATTTGACTCATTTGACTCATTCTTTGTGTCCCATCACTGTCTTTTTCGTATGTATGCTGCATAGTTACGTGAAATCTTTATTTGTGAGCGTGTATTTTTTGATGTGTTAAATTTTTCTGTAGTGTGCGTTTATCGTGACAGCAAAATTTGTGACTGTTGAGTATTAAAATTTTTGGTGGTGTGCTGTACGTGTTTACCTCGTCCCCCGCAAAAAATGGTGAAAAAAATTGTTAGAAGCGCGGACGTTAGGGCATCTCCAGTGGCTGTCTGCTCTAAGACTATACTCTATACATGCTTCATATTTTCAAAATTACTTACACTTAAGCATTTACCAACTCATGTTGGTAAACCTTAGAATTTACACTTAAATCTTAAGATTTACCGGAGTTCGAGCTTTTACAGTAACATTTATGTATCAAATGTGTATTATGCAAATAAATAATGTTTCTGTTTCTGTTTAAATAACAATATTACCTATTATAACTTTGCCAACAACCAAAAAAAGTAATATGTCACATGTGCAGTGTGACCAGATTTAGCAGAATTCTGCGATTTTAGCAAAATTTGACCCCCAATTTAGGTCTTAGCATATTATGTCGCAGATTAGAAAAAGTTAGCAGTTTTAGCAGAATCTAAAATACCTTAGCATATATTTAGCATAAGTCGACATTTATAAGTCACCTACTGATTTTTGTTTGAATAGTTATACCTACAAGAAGTCTTGACTTGACCGTTTTTCCCGGACGGACTTACTCTGCTCACTCACTAACTCACACATTCAACAGATTCGCGAGCTTGCATGAAGTTTTGTCTCACTGCTCTTTTAATCTACTCGTTCGTGTGAGGTACATAGGTACGGTGGCCTGCAGATCAAGTTACTACAATCTGTCAAATTTCTTCAATCGAACTTCACTTTTATGTCAAACGTGTTTGGTTCAATATCAACTAAGGAAATTTGACAGATTGTAGTAACTTGATGTGCTGGCCACTGTACATTACAAAATTATGAAAAAAAAGCCTATCTATAAAGGAAATGTTTTTCAATGACTTTATAGTAGGGGACTTGCAGTACCTATAGTGGCAGCACTTTGTATTGACTTACAAATCAAAACTAACGAACGGATGGCATGATACCAGTTGGCACTTGGCACTACCGACATGTGATATCCCCAAATGTGTTCATAATCTTTGGAACTGACTACTATTGTTAAAAGAGTTTTTTTTATGTGATAGGTGGCCGACGAGCAGACGGATCACCTGATTTCCTAATTTATAATAAATAATAAAATACATCGCATCAGTGACCTCTCTGATCTCGCAGATTGTTCATGGGCAGCGGTGATTACTTACCAGCAATCACCGCTGGTCGTACCCACTTGCTCGTTTGCCGCCACTAGTATAAAAAAACCATATTCATAATAGTTTCAAAGCGTTTTTTTTTATGTGATAGGTAGCAGGCGAGCAGGTGGATCACCTGATGGTAAGCAATTGCCGCCGCCCATGGACACTTGCAACACCAGTGGAGTTACAAGTGCGCTGCCAACCTCTTATCCCTTTCCCCCCCGAGTGGGCCTTACGGGTACCCTCACTCACTCGGCGAAACACGGCACAGGGGTTGCTTCACTCCGGTCGAGCCGGCCCATTCATGCCGAAGCGTGGCTCTCCCACAGTCAAAATTGTATAAATCTCCATACAAATGTAAATTAATTCGTCAGCAGATTTTTAGCATTTTTTAAAGAAATTTTTAGCATATTTTAGCAGAATTTTGTTATGCCGCTAGCATAATTACTCATTTAAATCTGGTCACACTGATGTGTCAGTGTCACTTGCACGTGTTAGCAAATGTCATGTCAAAGCGCTTTTTTTGTCGTAATTTACTTATAATTTTAGGATTTATTGTGATTTATTAATTGATTACGCAACTTAAAAGTATTGGAAAAGTTAAAACATGAATAAGGGAAAAAAGTTTTTTGGAAAAAGAAAGAAAGGCGGATTTAAGTCGAATGTAAATAAGAGAAAAGTAGGTTTGACCAGTAGGGAAGGTATAAACAAAAAGGCAATTTTCAATCGTTACAAAAATAAGCAGAAAGTGGAAGAAGAAAAAGCTAAAAAAATGTTGATGGAAAGGAAACTCCAACAGGAGCAATCAAAGTACTCTGAGAGTGAAGAAGAAGAAGATGTTTATGGTCAGTTATTGTCTTGTTTCACTGGGTCTTCTCAGAAAAATGTCGATAGTGGAGAAGATGAATCAGGAGATGAGTCGGCTGATTTGGTAACTATGGATGATTGTGAAGAAAACATGAACCAAGATGATAAAGAAAATTTTGAAAAAGATGAAGATTTAAGTGAAGGAATACAAGAGGTATTTTCTTCAACAATAGGGTATTTGACTAAATTTTTGTAAGGGTATTTGAAAATATTGCCCTGACACCACATATAGTGGTGACCCCGCTTCATGCTCCAAGGCGATGACCAATGGTTGCATATCATTGGATTGGCCATTGATAGCCCTCAACACAATATTTTGTTACTTATGTATTGAGTTGAGAGCACCTATTTAATTATTATTATATTTTTTATAAAAATCACTCAATCTTTAGAATAATAAAGTTTACCTATTACTTGTTTAAAGAAGCTTCTGCCTCTTGTCTTTGAAATGTAATGTAATGATTCTGATGTCAATTATGTCATGTATGAGTATGAATTAAATACTGCCACGGTACATCTTGATGAGAATGAGTCATTTAAATGCTTAATATTCTTACTTATGAATTTGTTTAATTTATGTGATACTTAACATTTTATATACTGATTAATTAATTAATTAATAACAAATATTTGATATATATTTATATTTAAATTACTTTTTATACAATTTTCAGGATGTGCTAGAAGATGATGTTCAAAATGACCAAGATCCTTTAGGGGATCCTTTTACCAAACACCTGCACTTTGATCTGGGCAATGAGCTGCTTGTTTCCTTATCAAAGACACCTCCTACTGTTGAAATTACTAATGAGCAATGGCCAGTCCTTGGTAACTTACAAATTGTTATTCCAAGACCAGTAGAAACAGCTTTGAAGAAAATCAAACCAAAGATATCAATTGTTGAAGAAAAAGTGTATGCTGCAACTGGAACAGTACCACACATCTTAGCAGGAGTCAAATTTAGTACTTTGCATATTAAATCTCAGATACATGGAAACATAGTCTCAGCAAATAAGAAGAATCTCATTAAAAGAGATTTAGACCTTACTGAAGTATTCACACCGTTACAAAAGGAGTTATTTTCTATCATAAATAACTATCAAGATATTTATTTTCCATACAGAAATTTTAGTAATGCTGATGAAATAAGGTACACATATTGCTTACATGCAGTAAATCATATGATGAAAACTAGGACAAAAATAATTCATCATAATGCAAAACTTGCTAAAAAGACAGATTTGTCTGAGGAGTTCCGTGATCAAGGATTGGTGAGGCCTAAGGTGAGATTATACATAGTTGATTAAAATACAGAAATTTCACATTTAAAACAAAATTTTTCAACTCATTAAAATTAGGTTGATATGTTTAAAATTTGGTTAAGTTTCATTTAATTTGAATGAATAACATAGCATAAAGTAATTTGAGTGATTTGGTTTGGATTATCCAAATTTATCAGGTGAGTTTCTACCTCGAGGTTACCTTCTTTGTCCTTCCTTTCTGGTACACATGAGTGTTTATTTTAGGGACGGTATCTATCAAGGGTTGTCAATCTTAAATATTGCTTTCTTTTAGGTTTTGATAGTGGTGCCATTCAAAGATTCAGCTTACAGAGTAATTAAAACTATAATTGATATATTGGTGCCTAAAGAAGCTGGTCAAGTTGTAAATAAAAATAGATTTGAAGATGATTTTACAGGGGGGGAATTGATCATGCCTAAGAAGAATCCCAAGCCCGAAGATTATGAACTACTATTTACTGGCAACACAGAAGATACATTTCGTCTTGGAATGACTTTAACCAAAAAGACATTAAAGGTACATAGTACTTACTACTGTATGATTGAAGCCCTTATTGGGGCTCTGTTGATATGTTAGACACCATTATTTTGAACCTTATGTGTTGGAGATAAAGTCCAAAACCAATTAATTGTTGACATACCTACTGCCCATAAAGGGGTTAAGTGGTATAATTTATTTAATGTTTGAACTTTGGTTTTTCAGTTATATACAGATTTCTATTCATCAGATATTATTGTTGCCTCACCTTTGGGCTTGAGAATGCTTGTGGGAGCAGAGGGGGAAGAGGAAAGAGATTATGACTTCCTGGCTTCCATTGAACTTCTGGTCATGGATCAAACTGATGTTTTCCTGATGCAAAACTGGGATCACTTATTGCATGTCCTTGATCATTTCCATTTGCAGCCTAAAAAGACACATGGCACTGATTTCTCTAGAGTGAGAATGTGGGCTGTAAATGGGTGGTCTAAATATTATAGGTTAGTGGTAGTAGACTTTTATTTATTTATTCTTTATTGCACAAAATAATTAGCGGATTATACAATTGGCGGACTTAATGCCTTACAGCATTCTCTACCAGTCAGCCATTGGGCGAATCAGAATGTTTTTTTTGCGGCGTAAAATGATAATAATATAATATTATATTGATATACATTAAATAAAATATATATATGGGAGGAATTATATGATAATATAATATACCTACATATATATATTTATATACATACAAAAATGATATGATACTTTAATATGTGTTTATAACCAAGCTAGCCAATATGTAAAACCATCCCAATTTACTAGCATTTATTCCTGCGCATTCACTCACGCGCAATCTGGCAGCGCCGCTCGCTCAGCCGTATGTGCATGTTGTTCCTATAAATACTAATTGTATCCCTACCCAAGGGAAGGGTCATCTTCATGCTCCCCTGGGAGACTCGCTATGTACTTATCTTTAAATTGTTTTTGCAGGCAAACATTAATTTTCTCAGCAATATCATTACCAGAAATAAAGTCTTTGTTAAATAAAAAGTGCCATAATTATGCCGGCAAAGTAATCGTAGCGAATCCAGTTGAGAGTGGTACCATACAGCAAGTCATACTACAGGTTCCACAGATTTATCACAGGTATTTTTTTTAAATAACCATTTAATATTTTAACACAACATATTAGTGTACCTATATCGAACAGCCACACCTCAAAGTATAGGTACAAAACTGTCAAATTTCTTCAATGGTTTGACATCTTTCTGTCAAACACATTAAGTTGGATATCAATTAACTGTTGTGGTAACTGATGTGTGGCTGTCAGTACTTAATGAATTAATTGGTCAGTGATCGAAAAATCAACATTTTATACTATACCTTACTTCTTGAAAAGGCTATAATTAAACAGGTCCAAAATCGAAAACCATTTCGAGGCATTTGTATTTCACACCATAATTCATTGTTTTTCAAATTTAAAAGTTCAGGATCTTGGAAATTTTTAACAAAATTTGACCTTCATTTGACCCCTAATACGATACGATACGATATTCAAAAGACTTTGTATAAGCTACATGACAGATGACACTGACCACTAAACGCATTTATGACGTCATAGATACGGCCAGACTTCAAAATGTTTAAAAAATAATTAAAAAATAACTACAAGCTATGAAGCTATAATTCCAAAAAATATTCAAATTAGTTTAAATACCCTAACCTAATTAAAATAGTAAAAGGTATTGAAAAAAAAACAATACCTAACAATGGGGTATGGGAACTAATTTTTAGGTATCTTTTTAGGGTTCCGTAGCCAAAATGGCAAAAACGGAACCCTTATAGTTTCTTCATGTCCGTCTGTCCGTCTGTCCGTCTGTCCGTCTGTCACAGCCGATTTACTCGGAAACTATAAGTACTACAGTGATGAAATTTGATGGGAATATGTGTTGTATGAACCGCTACAAAAATATGACACTAAATAGTAAAAAAAGAATTGGGGGTGGGGCCCCCCATACATGTAACTGAGGGATGAATTTTTTTTTTTCGATGTACATACCCGTGTGGGGTATCAATGGAAAGGTCTTTTAAAATGATATAAAGTTTTCTAAAAAACATTTTTCTTAAAGTGAACGGTTTTTGAGATATCAGCTCTCAAAGTCGTAAAAAGTATGTCCCCCCCCCTCTATTTTTATAACTACGGGGTATAAAATTCTAAAAAAAATAGAGGTGATGCATGCTAATTAACTCTTTCAACGATTTTTGGTTTGATCAAAGTATCTCTTATAGTTTTTGAGATAGGTTGATTTAACTGTAATTTTGGTTAAGTTTATTATATTTGCTGCTACGGAACCCTTTGTGCGCGAGCCCGACTCGCACTTGGCCGGTTTTTTTATATTTTATTTCAATACCTTTTACTATTTCAAGTAATCAATTTGAATATTTTTGTAATCAAGACAGTAGTTATGTTTTAATTAATTTTTAAACATTTTAAATTCAAGCGTATTTGTGACGTCACAAGTGCGCTACACCATATTAATAGTGTTACCACGTGCTTTTTTCCCCAAATCGTGGCAAATAAATTATATGTAAAATGTTACTTGTGGGCAAAATCCCTTTTAATCGGGGGAATTTTACATCACTGTCTGACAACATTCCGGCAAAACAAAAAACAGAGAGGTATCTCTAATCAATTTTATATCACCTTTCAAATAAATGTCAACTGGTTGGTAAGGTTGAATTATAACACAGAATACTTAAATTATATTTAAATAGCGCCATCTGTTGAGCGCCCCTGTTAAGCGCCAGCTGTGGTTGGTAAGGTTTTATTGTATTAAAACTAGCGCCAACTGTTGGTTCTTCCGATAGACTATAGTCTATTTCAATTATGATGTCCCTTTGGAAAGATGTCAAAAGTTCAGTACTAAGGAAGTACTCTTAGAAATCGATATTCAGCGGCATCGATTATCGATTTGTAACCAATTTTAATCAAAGTAACTTTCAACAACTAAGGTTTTTTAGAGATTGTCGAAATAACACTTTTAGACTTTATTTGGCATTACAAACAAAACAATAAACGACACTCAACAACAAAACAACAAACTAACTTAAGAAAACCACGTACGTCTTATTGTATAGTCCGCGGCATCTAACAATAGCGATGACCGTTAGTTTGCGTACTTGTAGAACAGATGAATTTCTACTAAAATTGGTTACTGCGCACTCAAGGTCATCGCTATTGTTTCATGCTGCAGACTTAGTCGTAGGCTTTTCTGCACTCTCCTCGTAGTGATTGAAGTGACACTTAAAATGGCAGATGATGATTAATGAACACGATTTTTTTTAAATCGGCAAATATAGAATTTTGTATCTCTGGAACATGCCGAATACTTGAGGTGCGTCACTATGTTCAAAAGTCAATCACAAACCATAGTACGTAACCGCAATCGCGCAAAAATAACTATTGTTTTATTTTGAAGTTTACATTATTTTGAGCATTATATTCAAAAACAACATGTTAATTTTGCTTGTGAATCAATTGTAGGATGTTTTTGGATTATTGTATAATTTTCAAATGACGATTAACAACCAAATACAAAAAGGGACTTCATAATTGAATGTATTGAAACAGACTATAATTGTAGGGTATTTTTGTATAATTGTATATTTTCCTAATGACGATTTACTACCAAGTACAAAAAGATATAATATTTGATTTGATCTATAGATCTCGCGCGTTACGTACACGTAACATGCAGAGTTACGTTCCTCGAAATGTCCAGAGGGACATCATAATTGAAACAGACTATAAGTGTCAATCACAGTAGATGTCGCCTAATGTAGCATTTATTTTATACTAACGTCTAAGTTTATAAATTCCTTAAGGTGATATTATCTTTATTTTAAGTTTATCAACGTGCTTGAACGTGCAACGTAGTTTATCTTTGACTGTATTAAAGAGGCATTTGCATTGGTCGTTGGCGCCGCATGCGGGATACGGGAAACGCATCTCCAGGACCTGCTCGTTCGGAACGGGAAAGAGCGGAGGCCCGCATTTGGGCTGACAACCTACTTAACGACCAATAAAAACGCCCCTTTATTGTGATTGTGAATATTATGTATCATTTCGGGAATTCATTAGTATGAAAAAAAAATAGGAAATATAGTAGGTACATACCTAAATGAAATTAATCAAAACTTTTTCAGCATTTGAGTAATAATGCAAAATAATGTTTTGCAGGTTTAAAGCTGACAGTCCTTTGACTTCTGTGGATGCGAGGTTCGAATATTTCATTAAAGAAGTTTTGCCTAAGCAAAGGGATACGCTGATGAGTCATACACTCATATATGTCCCAAGTTACTTTGATTATGTTCGGATCAGAAATCACTTTAAGAAGGAAGATATAGGATTTGTACAAATATGTGAATATTCCAAGGTATGTATTTTACAAAAACTTATATTCATATATTCATTGCATAACACATATTGTGTGACCTGACTTATGTAAGTAGCTATATAGTAGGCTCGCGAGCATGAAATCGGAATAAATTTTAGTATCATAGGTATAGTAATAATAAGGACTTTTAATGTATGTTTTAAGCGATGTAAGAAATAGGATATTAGTAATTTTTACAATAGAATCTTGATCAGTTTCTACTGTGGTTAGCCCTAAAAAATAATTTAAAATACAGTTACAATGAAATCAAGAAGATGCTTATCTTATGGTCACTGCCTAAAGAGACAGCCAGACAGACAGACAGACTGCCTAGTATACCGGCGTGTCAACATCTCTCATCATGTCATTCAAACATTTGTTTTACGACTTTTTGCCCCATGTAAAATGTGAATAACTTATATTAACTTGATTTGATTTATTGATTAAAAGTTGAAATTTTATTAATGATTAAGTAGGTATACGAATTTAAAAAAGTTATAGAACAAATTGTTGTTCAAAATGGTTTGTTTTTGGTTTACCAAGATACAGGCTAAGCCTAGTTCGAGATCCCCTGTACCATTCAATACTTCTTAGATATTAATTAACCTTTGTTTAATAATAAAAGTTAAAAAGTATTTTTCATTTTCATTTTAACACGTGTTTAAAGAGATGTATAGGTAAGTTAACAGATACATCCCGTAGAGTCAAATGTCATATTATCGATCCTAGACATGTCTAATCAATTTTAATCTTTAAATTATTGACAGTTTATAATTTTCTTGTTATTTTATGTATTTAAGTAGGTATAATTTAAATTACAGGATTCGAAAATAGCACGGGCAAGAGACATGTTTTTCCACACAGAAGCACATTTCCTGCTTTACTCAGAGAGAGTCCATTTCTTTAGAAGATTCAGAATAAAAGGAATTCGGCATATTATATTTTACCAGCCTCCTACATACCCTCACTTTTATTCAGAGCTGTGCAATCTTATGCAGGTACTTCATTTAATTACTAATATGAATTGGTAGCATTTAACAATGTCGTCTACTTATGTTTTTATAGACATTGTAAATGCGCGTTGCTAAATTTTTGTTGAAAAATCCGCTAGATGGCGTATTAAGGACGGAGGGTCATCTAAAACGTTATAATACTCAGTCAATAAAGTCATGTAATTTATTTTTGAGGGAATTACGGAGTTACATACTATTATAGTCGGGCCGCTCTAAGAATCCCGATTTGACACATGTCAGACTGACAGCACTAGTGAGAGACAACGGCAAAATTGCCAAAGCATTTATGTAACAGTTATATCTGCTTCATAACTAAGTTAAGAGTAATTATAACAAAAATGAATTTAAAACATTTATTCAGATTGAAAAGATTCACTTGATGAATGAAGGGCTTCATCGTCGCTATCAGTTACCCGAATCACAATTTCATTTTCAATAATAGACTCTTATTGTTCTTTACGATTCGCTAAATGTGTTCCTCTTAACAAGGATAAATGCAAAACCATAAAAAAATAAAGCGTTAAATCGGGCTTCTTAGAGCTGACCGACTATATTATAACCAATGGGGCTACCATACTCTATGATGTAAGCGGCAGTGGCGCCATCATTAAACTTCATGAATTTCTTGGTGCATTATAAAATAAAATCTCCAAATGCCAATATGACGAAAAATGCAGTTGATTTTGGACCTCCGTCCAAGCAGATTTTTCTCACGTGATAGCCGCTATTGTGCTGAGAGAGTATTACATTGATGTTGTTATTGATGCAGGAATGTAACCAAAACAAATTCGGAGGCAGCGCTTGCAACGTGAGCGTGTCGGTGCTGTACTGCCGCTTCGACGCGGAGCGCGTGGGCGCGCTGCTGGGCTCCGCGCGCGCCGCCGCCGCGCTCGCCGCCGACCGCGCCCTGCACGTCTACGTCACGGGGGCTGATTGACGCATACAACTAAATAATAAACTAAGCGATCACAACACTTACATGTTTTTGAAGTTTGATGTGACCTTTCTTTAGTTTCAGTCCTATGTACGAAATCCCTTAGGTTTTGTTTTGCATTATCGTAAAGTTTACAGAATTTATCAAGTTTCACCTGTATAACTGAGAGTGACACACCCCCACTTTGAGAGCCGCGTCGCCAAAAACAACAGTGCGGGGAGTTCGCCGGCAAGACGCCGATGCTCAAATGACGCTAGTGTGGGGTCCTTGAAACGGCTGTTAGAAATGGACAGACAGACATGGAGGCAGGCATAATATCTACTTGACGAATAAGAATTCCAAAATATTCCGTTTTTAGGGTTCCGAAGCCAAAAGGCAAAAACGGATTCGTCTTATCAGCAGTGTGCACAGCCAAATTTTTTCGAAACTACTTATAACAGATGTTGTTGAAACTTGGTAAGTAGATGTAGATACATACTTTATTTTGTAAACTTCACTAAGATAATCTATTCTAACAAAAATAGAAAAAAAAATGGTTTGGGGGCTCTCCATACTTAGAGCTGAAACTCAAAAATATTTTTTTTCATCCAACCCGTACCTACGTGTAGGGCATCTCGGGATAAAATATATTGAAGTTTCTAATTAATTCTTTCTAAATTGGATAGGTTGCCTAAGAAATACTTGCAAGGTAGAAAAATGTGTGTTCTGTGTTCTAATTTCTACATTAAGAGAATGAAAAAACTGAAAAAAAAGACATATCCTGTATTAGAATTAACAACAAATATTGGTTTGAACGAAATCTAGTCTGCATTTTTTTAGAACATATTATAAAACCATAATTTTCCTTCAATCAACTTAAATATGAAAATAAATGTTACTTGCTGCTACGGAACCCTTTATGGGCGACTCCAACTTGCACTTGATCGATTTTCTTGTTGTTTTATTTGGAACGTTCCTAATTGAGAAACGGCCAAGTGCGAGTCGGGCCACGCGCAATGTAGGGTTCCTTACGGATTAGTCTATGATACATGTCACCTTCATCATTAACCTTTAGGATAAGTATAATATTATCTGTGCTTTAGATAGCGACGAGAATAGAGACGACCCGTTTAGCGCAATGGTTTGAGCGCCGGTTGAGACGTAAGGGTCGCGGGTTCGATTCCCGCACCAACACAAATGTTTGTTGATGAAACAGATATTTGTGTTGGCTCTGGGTGTTTGTAGTACCTTCGTTGTTTCTGGTTTCCATAGCACAAGGGAAAACCTTAGTTTGGGGCCAGGACAATAGATGTGATGTTGTCTCAATTTATTTATTTATTAGATATGTATGTTTACCGTGGGGTTAAAAGAAATCGTAGGTACTTACTTATTTCGCCCGCTTCCACCGCCCGCTGCCACACCGCTCGGAGACCAAAGCGCACGGTTTTTAAGAATCGGCTATTACTTATTTTTAACCCTATGAGGCTACTTAGGCGTTATAGTTTTTCTCTAAAATTCGTTACACCCCAGGATAAGGAAATAACGCACTTAAAAATTCATCGATGGGTATCGATGGTTTCAGGTGGGACTCGAACTCACAACCTTCCACAGTCCGGGTGGCTGTACTACCACTTATACTAACCGAACCCCTTACTAAGCCGACGAATTTCGTAAATGCTACAACCCTACACGCACATAAACACACACACAGTGTGAAAGGTTGTGGGTTCGAGTCCCACCTGAACCCGTCGATTAATTTTAAGTGCGTTATATACTTATGAATAAATTGCAAAGAATTGCTATAGCAATTCTATATATTATATATTGGTTATATATAACCAATATAAAATTAACGTATAAGGATAGGATACTTCTAAACCCTAAAAATGGCGGCGCAAGTCCCGTTTCGTTGTGTAGGTACTTATCACGTACCTACCTATGTTATACCTACATAATTATGTATATCCACTTACTATAGGTAGGTTCTTAAAAATACACATGAAAAATATTTTATAAACACGAAAAATATAATTAAATCATAATATAACAATATCCTTAGCTCTAGAAATACAAATGGTATTTATTATGCCTAGTTATGACATCTGTTACAGCGAAAAAAGAACATGTTAGTGAATAATACAAAATATTGAGTACCTAGATTACGAGTAAGTACGCACGAATAGTCCACACCTAACTACACTTAGGTTTTAAATTTACGATACCTATATGAGATCACTAATACCTAATAATATCTAAAGCAAAAAATAAGCGTTGCCTACTGGACTACTACTTATAATGTTACAACTAGATTCTTAATAGGTAATATTTAGTAATTTAATTAGATCTGTTACATAATACAAGTAAATTCGCGCACCTACCTTACTTGCTCCTATGGGGTTGTCGCACTAGTGAGCAAGTTAATATTGTTCATAGTATACTCTTAAAGCAATACATTGGTGTTCGGTTTGCAGCACTTAGATCTGTGTGGCGCCTAAATCATCTAAAACTTGGCAAACGTCGGCTTTTGTTTCAATTAATGCTACGTTTTTTTAGAAATGCACATTATGAGTTTGAGTGTTTTGTTCGAGGGTCATGTGACGCCGTTGTCGTCGCCGCTGCCGTCCGCGGCGTCGGGGAAGGCGGGCGCGGCGTCCTCCGGGGCGCCCGGCGCCTCGGGGCCCGCTGTGCTGTCGGAGTCGGTGGCGTTCGAGAACACTTCGGTAATGTTGCTTATAAATTGAGTTACGTTTCCGCTTACTGTGGTATTGCTTCCTCCTGGAAACAAAAATATTTTATTATTATTTATGGCTTTATTGACATAATTAAGTACCTGACAGCTACACACCGGCCAGTATTAATACAAACTGTTCATTATGAATTATGACCAAGAGCGTCGGTCAATTTAATAAATGTATTACTTTAACGTTGGCCATTATTAATAATGCCCGACGGTCCGTGTTTCGCTTAATACATCAAAGTTTGAAATAGCTTGAATTTAAGTACCTATCACTTGGACCGTGTAAAAAGAAAAAACAATTATGGACAGGGTGTTAAACATTGTAACTGTACAGTCGACTCCAAAAATATGTATACACTTCAGGACTCAGACGTCACAATACACATGTAAAAGAAAGTAGAAGTCGTTCTTATACATGTGTATTGTGTACAAGGTCCTAAAGTGTATACATATCTTTGGAGTCGACTGTACACTGGGACTGCAATACAAAACGCTGCAAATGCAAATAAATTCGATGTTTATAGCAATTCTAAGTGTCACGAAGGCTCAACATGCAAGAATATTCTACCTTATTTTTTTTTCGAATTAAGTAACTTTTCTTTGTATGGAAACCAATTTTTGGATTATCAGTAGGTATACATCTCTCCACCAATTTTCGTGGCAATCGGCGCAGAAACGGCGGAGAACAAGCCAGGACGGACATGACGAAACTATAAGGTTTCTAGTAGACTACAGAACCCTAAAAAGCTGTGTCTGTATATATGTACCTATATAATAACTTGGGACCACTAAAGATCGTAATTTTTTTTCCGGCGAAATGAAGCCGAATTAATCCGAATATCCCCATGGCATAAA
The DNA here is from genome assembly GCA_014851415.1 of Cnaphalocrocis medinalis. Classification (NCBI taxonomy): domain Eukaryota; kingdom Metazoa; phylum Arthropoda; class Insecta; order Lepidoptera; family Crambidae; genus Cnaphalocrocis; species Cnaphalocrocis medinalis. Next base: position 9,089,024 of record CM026293.1, on the reverse strand, counting down.
CGGTAGATTAAACATAGCGAAGCTACATCTATACGTAGCGCCAAGAGATCGACATAAAAATTCGTTTAAAAAAACATATGAATGGAAATGATAGCAAAATTACTATAGTGAAAATATAATAAAACCTAGCAAATTCAAATCCATATCTCAAGACTTTTAGTGTGGGGTCAGAACGATATGTGATGTGTGTGGGTCTCTTATTCGGGTAGGTACCCTATTTATTTTTGAACAATGTGTACGAAACGTTTGCAAACTGTGAGAGAGAATTAGACGTTGCTCGTAAGTAGTTGAGGGAATAGGTACCTACTTTGATGTGTTTGTGTTATAGTAGGCATGTAGGTAACTGCAGGATATCGTAAAAAATCGTCCAAGAGTCGTCAATACGTCGGTCATTTATCCAATTAGCATTAAAACACATACATAACATAATGGATAATAACTTATTCGCTTTTATTTTCATTTTAGCATTGAAGATTTGAAAATATCTATGCATTCATCTCCTACTTCCGGCTGCTTGTGAAGATTCAAATTTCCGTTGTGGTGAAGATTTAGAAGAAGTACCAGGTAAATATTTTGCAATACTTATAGGGGACCCTATAGATTGATTCTATTGAGAACATTAACATCGCTTTAACCACCTTTTCTATCAACCATTTTGAACAATAGGTATTTGTTTAACAACTTTTAAATTCATCGATACATTTTCCACTTCCCATACAAAATGACCAAATCACGTGATCGACTTTGTATGAAAAGTAGATTTTTTAAGCGGTTTATAAAAGCCGTAGAACTAAAATGTTGTTCAAAATGGTTGGTAGCAATTATATCTGGAATTAATATCTTTTAATTAACTAAATTTTCGACTAGGTACGTATGTGACATGACAATCGTGACAACTTCAAAGATAGGTGCATATCACAGGCACAAAATACATATTGACACAGAAGGCTGACTGCCCACTAAGAGCTAAAAATATGTCATGTACTCACGCATGCGCACTAACGGGCAAAAACGCCTTTTCGACCACATTAATCCTAACTTATGACATAAGATTGTCAAACTGTCGAGCTCTATGGTAGAGGCCGCGCGCTTATGTAGGTACTCATGCCGGGCAACAACCCTAGCATATGTCAACGAACTCTTCTAAATTCAAAATCAGGTCAAAGTCTAACTTCTGTGTGTAATTATTTTGTGTCACAGGGTGCAAATTTTCACAGATGTAGGTACCTAGGTAGGTGCCTACTCTGTATAGGTAGGAACTTGGTAAAGGCGTAGCCATTGCAGGATAGGGCTTGCCTTATACATAGCACCTAGCTTATTCTTGGTGAATTTCTGTAGCAACTCTTTGAATCAACAATCAATAAATGTAAATATACCTATAAGTAGTAGGATGACGCGTTATGCTACACACTCGCGCGCTATTCCGGGCATTTCGGTCGAAATCGTTTGGTGATTTATATCTTATAAACATGATCAACGAACGGGCTCTGAGCATTGTAGCTGCCGACTGGTGGAAGCTATATTTAGCAACACTGCAGGCACAGCGCAGCAGCCGAGCTTTCCACCCGCCACTCGACTCGCGTAACCAAAGTTCCTACAAAAGTACGTAGATGTAGTACATACCTACCTACACCAGCTGCTCACTAAGACACGGTGTTAATTTTATAGCATATTTATTTATGTTACTGTAAAAGCTCGAACTACGGCAAATCATAAGATTTACCTAAGTGTAAATCCTAAGATTTACCAACATGAGTTGGTAAAAAATGTAAGTAATTCTGAAAATATGACGATTTTTTAAGAGCTTTTACCATTCGAGTTCAGTATATTTATATTTAGACATTTTTAGGGTTCCGTAGACAAATGGCAAAATATAGAACCCTTATAGATTCGTCATGTCTACATGTCTGTCCATCCGTATGACACAGGCATTTTTTTTAAATCTAAGTAAGATATATAAAGTAGTACCTATAGTAGTACCCATAGGTACCTATAGGTAAGTAGGTACTACGTACCTATTTTGAGAACCGCATTATAATTTTCATACAGAAATAGATTTTTTGGGGTTCCCCATACATAGAACTGAAACTCATTAAAAATATATGTAGTACCTAAGCAAAGATTTGAGATGTGGGTAGCTATATCATACTCTCAACGAAAATTGGCTTGAACGAAATCTAGTAAGCAGATTTTTTTAATACCTACCTAGGATACGTCATAAATCGTAAGCCAGAACTTTGCTTCAATCAATTCAAATATGAATATTATATATAAATAAATATTACTTCCTATTCCTTCATGAGCGAGTCCGACTCGCACTTGACCAGTTTTTATTATTTTACGAGTTAACAAGAATATCGTAAATTTTTATGTGAACCATTGTTTACTTTATGTTATGCCGGACTAGTTCCACTTACATTAAAATATCGATCGTAAAGCTCGCATCCGCATTTAGTACCTCAATAATTCGACCAATAAGAGGACGTAATATGTATGTACCTACACACACACACACACACGCACACGCACACAGTGCATAATATTGTGGTCAGAAGTTGTGTATTCTTTTCTTTTAACACAAAACCAAGGCTAAGTGTAAATCACCTTTTTTGGTGGGTGAACAAATTCCCGTCTGCAGACGGTGAACATAGAAAATATAAATAAGTACTCATACAAATTGAATAAAATGAAAGTGATTTCGCTATTTTCTTTTTTCAACCTTTATAGAGGTGAAATACGGGTTAAAACGTCGGATGAAAGTTTCATTTAAGTTTGTGCTAGATATGGTTTCTTGGACTGCTTTTAGGACCTACTTTCAGTTTTTTATGCAAAGATTCGCCATTGTTAAGCTACAGTTAACTTATCATACAAATTAAATGAAAAATCTTGGTTTATCTATTGTCTGTTCGTCCGTCACGTCTTCAAAAACGATGTTGATTTTTCTAATTAAGTACCTATAGGTAATGAGAGACACTCCCAAAGTGGTAACATGTGTCCGTTTTTTGAATATTGACAAAGCTATACGTATGTAAATTATCATAAAAACTACCACGGAAAATTAGTTTGAACCAGATCTAGCAAAGTAGTTCTTTTAAATACCTACCTACTTCATAAATCGAAACCGGAATTCATCATTCATTCCATCAACTAAAATTTGATAATCAATGTTACTTGCTGCTTCGGAACCCTCCATGGGCGAGTCCGACTCGCACTTGGTCGCATTTATACTTTTGCTTGTTATGTTAGTAATTAAGTATTAATTCTAAGTTCATACTAGGTGCGTTGTTTCTCTTGTGTTAAGTAGGTATTTTGATTGAGTGGGAGAATGTAAAGCGGGATTTTTGCAGGTTAGCCTATTAGGATTACCTTTTGACTTAATATTAATTAATAGGTAATCTCAAATACAGGGTGTACCTATTTACATCCATCCATCCCTTAAGCCATTTATTACCAACCATTTTAAGTAACATTTGTTCAACTACTTTTAGAAGTTCGTCGATATTTTTTTCCACTCCCCATACAAAATGACCATGTTACGTGACGTAACCGACTTTGTATGAAAAGTTAAAATTTTTTGTGCGATTTTCTAAAAGTCATACAACAAAATGTATACAGAATGGTTGGTAGAACACGTGGTTAAAGGGATGTATATGTTCACAGACACCCTGCTGTAGGTTAGGTATATATAGTACAGTAGCGGGCAAAGTGAGTAAGGAAAGCGTGTTTGTGGTGTAACCTACCGGTGTAGGGCATAAAGCATGTGGGCATTGGTGTGGTGCTGGTTTGCTTCTCTACAGTGTGTGCCACCTTGCGTTGCGCGTATTGCGCGTCCTTGGGCTCCCAGAAGAACACGTAGTACAGCGAGAGCATGATAGCGGCGAGCGAGACGCAGAAGACGTATATGATGACGGTGAGCACGCGCACGCTCTTCTTGTCGCGCTTCCGCTCGTAGAGCGCGTCCAGCACCACCTCGTGGTGGCTGGCCGGGCCCAGCCGCACGGAGCCGGCGCACGAGCGCACGCTGCCCGAGGTGCACGACTTGCCCGACATCGCGCCCGACGCCCTCCCAGTGAAGTGCACCGCCGCTGTGCCGCACCGCCGCAGCGCCAAATCCAGGTAACTGGGACACACTTATTGATATGCCCCAGTTTGACGATGCGCCGCGGGCGACTCGCGACGCTGGGTCACGCCGCCGGTGTCTGATGTTTGACACCTACTGATGCGGACTGCTGCCTCATTATAATCGCACCCCGGTCGGTCTTCATTTGTTTATCCTTTAATTTCACGCCCGCTTTGTGTTGATCTATTCCAGTTTCTCTGACGTAGCCGTACGATCGCGATTCGTCTGTCATGAACTCGTCCCTGAAGTTTCATTGTTTTAGGAGGTAACGTAATCGCAACGATTTCAAAACAATATTATACGTAAACATTTATAAACGCACAATTTCCTTCGTTATAGTCGGGCAGTCAAGTTCGCGCACAGCACTTGCGGTGCGGCAGCACGTTTCGGCCGGGCCGGCGACTCGTCGGGTCTCGTTACGGGTGTTATTTGTGTCGAGTGAGGTCGCGAATAACAATACGCAAACAAAGTTAATCCAAAAGAGGGTGATGCGTTATTGTGACAACGATTATTGGACGGGTGACGGGACGCGAGACAGGCGGCGAGCGGGCGGCGGCCGGCGACGCGGCGCGCGGCGGGCGGCGCCCCGACGAGCCGCCGCGAGGGGAGGCGCGCGCCTCGCTTATTCTCCAGCACTTCGCCGCTCTAAGCGCAAATCGATACCGTCTAACATCCTTTGCAAATTTTCTTTTGCTGTTTAGATTTACTTATTAGTAAATAAATTAAAAAGTACCAACATTATTAACAAGTCATGGCGCTGACGCTACCGCTGACTAGTACGGTAACAAGAAGAGTTAAATAATTAAATTAACTAATTCTCGGGTCGACATTGGCTCTGGTTTTGGAAAACTGTCTTTATTTTCAAATTTCAAGTACTTACCTACCTCGAATATTTGATACTCTAGGGATAAAGTCTAGAACGATCTAAATATTTATTTTTTGATAGGTATTCGGGAAACCCCAGATTCTCGTATATAAGGTAGGTGGATTATCCGATGGTATTTCCAACCAATTAGAAAAAACAGTAATGAGGTTAAAAAGTTATTTATAGGCTTGGGGGCAATTCGTCCCAAAAAAACTCGTCCCAGTATTTCAAAATAAGTTTTTTTTGCAGGTTCCTAGTAGCAGTATCCTAGCCCAACGTTACGATTTTTTCTTATTTTGCAGAAATTAATAAATATTATTATGCCAAAAATCTTGGTTAGCTTAGGTTAGAACAGTGACCAGCAAAAAAAAATCTTGAAAATTCGGGGACGAGTTTTTTTGGGACGAATTTTTTTTTTATGTGGTAGGTAGCAGACAAGCAGGCGGATCACCTGATGGTAAGCAATTGCCGCCGCTCATGGCCACTTGCAACACCAGTGGAGTTACAAGTGCGCTGCCAACCTTTTATCCCCTTCCCCCCGGGTGGGCCTCCGGTACCCTCACTCACTCAGCGAAACACAGCACAGGGTTGCCCCCTAACCCTAATTATAATAGTAGTACTACAGCCAGTGGCGGCGTACGGTACCATCCGCCGTCCCGCAGTATGCGGTTTGGTCACGTCACGGAGGAATATACCTCTGTGTTTGGTGATCCCTGATGTATACTATTACGAATAGAGAGATCGCCATGCCTAGCCGAAATAAGTTGCATTGCAACCCTTCTGCTCGCGGCCGCCCTTGACGTACACAGATGCGCCGAAAATTACTAATCTGCGCGACTGCGTTGATCCTCCGTTGTTGTCTATGTTTGGCGCCTGGCTCTCGGGGCGGTCCGCTCCTGCCTCCACTGAGTACAACTGTCTTCTTTGTCGTTACACCTGTTAGTTGCTCGTGGTGGTCACATCAGCTCTTGTAGGTATTATAGAAATGTACCTATAACTGCGGAAGTATTTTGAAGCAGGTTAAATTATAAGCTGCTTCAAAATACTTCCGCAGTGATACATTTCTTGTGTTGTTTAGTGGCCCGTACTGCGCGCTCTTTGCCTTAAACTTTCCTTTCACTACAAGCTGTCCACAGTGAGTTATGTCGACGCGTGCTACCATTTGTGGTACGTACCATATCCGAAAAAAGTGAGTAGGTATATTGCATTGGACAATGGAAGAAAGGCGCTGCTTTATGCGAAGTTCGTGGTGGATCGAAACGTTGATTCGATTGTCTTCAACTTATGCAAACCATTCTTCTCTAACATCACATTTCAAGAGCGTCTGTTATCTTTTTCTCGCTCTCTCTCATAGAGATTGCAGATTCTTAATGAAATATGGGAATCACTATGTTCTAACGCAACGGATTTTGGTCCCGTTTATGAAGTTTCTGTTTCTCCATACCTATTTCCTGAGACGAGCAATGGCAGACCTCGTAATAGCTATGCGCCGCTCAATCTGCGCAATCGCCTCTATTGGATATTAGGTTGCCGAGGTGGACATAATAATATGATTGAACGACATCTGGCAATTTTGTGACTTCGTGATTATTGTTAGCTCTATCGACAATCATGATCATTGCTTTGCAGGTATTTAGGCTAACTGGTTCTATTTTGTTCAGAAGTAATTCAATATTGTTGTTATAAATTTTATTGTTTTTTTTAATGTATGTACTACTACTTTTAACGTAGTGAGATAGGTACAAAACAAATCTCGCGCACTTTTTAGCTTCAGTACTAGGTTTTAGCTTCAGTAATAGAGTGGGGGTAGTCCCAACGTAAACATTGAGCTCCGTATAAATTTTCGTTTAAAATTCTATAGTGCTATCTTTAAAGTGTTAATTATGTTTATATAGTAAATAATAATATAACACATGCGTGCTATGGTTATATAAGAAGTTCTTTGCCAATAAACAGTGAAAAGTGAAAAAACAATAAACAAGTTTAAAATCGCCAAAACGAGTGAGTTGAATCGTAACGAACCACTTGAAACGTGAAACTGAATAGTGAAAACAGTTACCGTCAATTTCTTATCAGATCTACAAGTAATATATAAATAATAACAAACTTCTAACCTAAAATTTAAACGAAGATTGATTATTATCGACGACAAAATTTGGGTCTTGCGACTCTTAGCGCCATCTTTTGTATGCTCAGTGAACTAACTCACAATCCTAACCGAGAACAAGCATCTTGTATTGATAGTATCGGAGGACAAGCATCGAACATTTTGCAAAGAGCCGCCATCGTTACCTGCAAGATGTCGCTTACTTGCGCAGGTTGTCTAAATAAACTTCCGAAAAGGGAATTTCTAACCTGCTGCCACTGTAAATTAAAATACGATTTGGAATGCGCTAATGTGCCAGTGTTAAGGTTTAACAATACAATGGGTGACGAACATAAGAGGAATTGGAAGTGCCAATTATGTCGTTGTCAAGCACCAAAAACAGATAACTCCAATACTCCCTTACGCCCACAAATAAACACGGCACCACTCTCACCAAATCAAGGAAAAAGTAACGTAACGATAAGAAATAAAAAATCGTCCAGGATGTATGACACCACCTCCACTTCAGACGAAGATTTGAGCATAATATTGGGAAATACTGTAACAGAGGAAAGCCCTAATATCGAAATAAAAAATCACCTAGATTCGATACTTCTTACCCAACTGGATAAACTTTTGGAAAATAAGTTAGAAAACAACAAACAATCGCTGCTCTCGGAATTGAGGAAAATGCTAGTGGAAGAAGTGGCAATTGAGATCACAAACCAAATAAAACCTACAATAAATCTCCTATCTACAGAGCAACAATGTTTAAAAAAAGAAATAGATTCAATAAACTTGCATATCCAAGACCTACAAAGAGAAAATCTAAGAATGCAATCTGAAATTGAAAATCTACTAAAACGCATACAGCCCAACTGCTTAAACGAAGAAAGGAAAATAACAAGTGACTCTAAATCTAGCAAAAAATTTGTTTTGTATGGCTTAAAGGAAGGTCACTGGGAAACGGAAAGTGAACTGTACCATAGAGTGACATACCTGTTTCAAGATATAATGAATATAAATATAGATAACTTTATTGAAAACGTAAATAGGATTGGTAAAAAAGGTTATACACGACCACTGATTATTGAGCTACTGAGCGGGAAAATGGTTAGAGATATACTTCATAACAAACATTGCTTCAAGAATACAGGCCTCGCTTTAACGGAATATTTGGATGAAAACCAGAGACAGACTCGAAAACACCTAAGGAAGCTATTAAGGGAAGCTCGAAACAACGGAAAATACGCTGTGTTGATAAATAACAAACTGATAATTAACGGTAGAGAGTACGACCCGCCGATCGAATCTCCATCATCCAAGACTCGTAGCTCTCTCTCGCAAGAACCAACATGCCAGAAGGACCCAGAAAAAAACGACAGCCAACCAATAACTATTGGAAAAAGTTTAACACAGAGTCAGCCTCAGGATAATGACACCAATGATAGCAGAAGACTGTCTAATAACCCCAACAGTAATAATCATACATTTCGGAACGGAGCAAACTATTAATATCTTGTTTCAAAATATGCAGAGCCTTTACAATAAAAGAGATATTCTACAAGCCTTTCTAGAAGAAAATAATAACTATCCCATAATTTGTATCTCTGAAACCTGGCTTTCGCCGGCCAAGACACACATGGTTGAATTTGAAGACTATCATTTGGCAACATCTTTTAATAGAGAAACATATAACGGCGGAGGAGTATGCATTATAATAAATGATAGTATAGAATATCAAGAACAGAAAGAAATTAAAGATATGTCTATAGAATATGTTATAGAAGTGTGTGCAATAGAACTATTAAAATTAAATACTTTGTTAGTAATTGTATATTGGAATAGTAGAGAACCAGATATTTTCTACAAACAATTAAAGACAATTTTAGAATATATATCAAGAAAATACGTTAAGAAAAATATAATAATAGGCGGTGATTTTAATTTAAACATTTTAACAAAATCTAAAAAGTCCAAAGAATTAATAAACCTTATGCTTGAGTATAATTTTAAACAGCACATAAGAGAACCAACTCGTATAACAAAAAATAGTTCAACTTGTTTAGATTTAGTATTCACAAACTTCACGGAAAACATAACTACTTCAATAGAGGACTTCGGTTTTTCGGATCATAAATGCACAACTATAACGTTAGAAAATTCATTAAATACAAAAAAAGGTACAACTTGGTACGTCACTAAACGATTATTTAAAAAAGAAAATATAGGTAAGTTCAAGCGACACTTACAAAACATAAATTGGTTTAATCATTTGTCAGATTGCAAAACAGTCAATGAAAATTACGATTCTCTTAATAATTTATTAAAGGAAGCATTAGATCGAAATATTCCGGAAAAAACAATAAAAATAAACACAAAGAATAAAAAATCATGGCTTACTCACGGTATTAGAATATCCTGTAAAAACAAACGATTATTAAAAATTCACGCAACTTACTCTAAAAATAAAACCCTATTAAACTATTATAAAATATACGAAAAAACATTAAAAAAAACCATAATTAAAAGTAAAAAACTCGAATCCATAAATAGAATAAATAAATCAACAAACAAAGTTAAAAGCATGTGGCAAATAATAAGAGAACGTACAAACAAATCATACAAAAGACCTGTAAGAAACATAGAACTGCATATAAATAATAACAAGTTAAATGATCCAGTACTGATTGCAAATACATTCAATGAATTGTTCGCGACGGCCGGGCAAGCGGGGCGGACGGACGCGAGCGGCACGCCAGCTGAGGCGCGAGGCCGACCAGTGATGAGACCCTCAGAAAACTCGATGTTTCTAAAACCTGTGGATGAACGAGAAGTCTTCTCACTAATACGTTCATTAAAATCCAAAAGTAGTTCCGGAATCGACGAACTGCCAGCAAAACTGCTTAAAAAATGTGCCGAAGAACTTACTGTGCCGCTCACGTTTCTAATAAACCAATCCTTTATGCAGGGGCATGTCCCAGAACGATTAAAAATTGCCGTGATTAAGCCGATTTACAAAAAAAGCTCTAAATCCGATCCAAACAACTACCGCCCGATATCATTATTACCTGTAATTTCCAAAATATATGAAAAAGCTATGTTTACACGATTATATTCTTACTGTGAAAATAATAACATCTTCGATGATTCCCAAAATGGTTTCCGTAAAAATCGATCAACAGTTCTGGCTACATATAAATATATTAATGAGATATTAAGCATAATAAACGACAAAAAATACGCAATTGGTATGTTGTTCGACATGTCGAAAGCGTACGAAAAAGTCCTTTATGATATATTATTAAATAAATTATACGGGATTGGTGTTAGAGGGATCGTGCATCAATGGTTTAAATCCTTCTTGAACAATCGTAAACAGTATGTCCAAATTGATTATATAGACTCGAAGTCCAAAGAAATCAAGCCTATCAGGTCACATGAGCGATTGGTGGAGGGCTCTATACCGCAAGGCAGTGTCCTTGGATGTGCACTTTTCATTATATACATAAATGATCTCCCAAAAGCAATTGATGAGACCTGTGTAATGTTTGCCGACGACTTCTCTCTCCTTCTTTCATGTCCAAATAATATAAACTTAGAAACAAGAATTATAACTATCATAAATAAAATTGTAGACTGGTTGAAAGATCATAATTTAGAAATTAACTTCACGAAAACAAAATTAATGCAATTTAGACCTCGCCAAAAAACAGAACTAGACATAAATATATCGTACAATAACATAAAATTAGATAATGTCTCGTCATATCCCCTATTAGGTATAGTCATAGATTCTAATATCAACTGGAAAGCCCACGTAGAAAGTATTAAAACAAAACTATCTAGATTCATTTATGCCCTAAGAGAAATAAAAATATGTACCAACCTCCAAACTGCCATCACAATGTACTATGCCTATGCCTATGCTTGGCTCAGTTACGGCGTGACGCTCTGGGGTAACAGTACTGATGCACATGACCTACTGATTCAGCAAAAAAAGTGCATTCGGATCCTGACGAACATCAAACAAACAGAAAGCTGTAAGCCCCATTTTAAAAATTTGAAAATATTAACCCTACCTTGCATTTACTTGCTAGAAAATTTTAAATTTGTCAGAAAAAACCTGCATTTATATTCAAAAAAAGGAGATTTCCCTCGTCATCATACACCTCGCAATGAAAACAACCTTATACAAATACCTTCTAAATTAAAAATACATAGTTCCGGACCCTACCCGATGTCGATCAAATTATATAATAAATTGCCAAACTATATAAAAAATGAGACTGCGTATAATAAGTTTATACATTTAATAAAAGAATTACTTACCAACAAATGTTACTACTCAGTAAACGAATATTTGGAGGATAAAATATAATGGATGTTATGTAGATGTATGCATAATTTACTATACAAAAGTAGTTCAAGGAAATTAATTTAGTAAAGATTTTAAATATCTGCCCCTCTCTATTCCAAATTGCAATGCCTTCCAGGCGCATATGTTCTCTAGGCTATCTTATGTTACCTGTAGTCATATGTATTGCAAATAAATAAATAAATAAATAAATAAAAATATTTTAATGAGTTATTTTGGTAACATAAAGAAAATGTTAAAAAAAAGGTTTGCGATTTTATTTTTTGTTGCTAAGGTATGTTGCTCTTTAAATGTGGTTATTTTATAGCATAAGTAACTAGTTGCTTCTTAAAAGGAACACATTGAAATTTAAACCACTAGAGCTTCAAATCGTTCATAATTAACTGAACACAATCATTATGTGAGTAAAAAGTAAATGAAGTGATTTTAGTACTTATTTGTAAAAAATGTGTGTAGGAATTGGAGTAATAACACAACTATGGTAGGTAGGTTTGGTAGGTAAGGTAATTGATGTACAGTTCTGGACACAATTGGGTTAGACCGCTAATTGGATTACAGAAACCCCTCGCGCCAACCTAATGTTCATATTATAACTTAACCTGTAATGTTATACATTTATGAGTACTTACATGGTCATGCTCAATGTATAGTATATTGCGCGTGATAATTTTGAAAGGATAGTAGGTAGGTACAATGTTTGGTGGAGTGGTCTGAGTTGTTTCTAATTATGTTTATCTCATTGTCTTTTTTTTTGCTACCATCAAATGAAATAGAGAAAATTCACACGGATTAGTTACTTACTTGGTCTCAAGGTAAAGCATTCTCCGGTACCTACTATGAGTTGACGATAACTGAGGATGTCTCCCGGGCCCCGGCAGTCAATTTATATTAAAAGACCTCGTTTCCAATACGACCGTAATAACTTGACCAAGTATCAAAAGCTTCCGCGAACTTCCCTTTTGAATAGAGCGGAATGAAGAAGAACGGCCATTGTGCGCGTAATAGGTAAATAAATAATGTACCTAATGTACGTTTGTATTTCCAAAGAACTATGATTTTATTAAACGCCTAGGTAGAATTTATTAAAAAATAATAAAAATATATAGATTGTTAACCCTGTTCTGAAGGAGGATTCAGCACGAGTGTAATTCGATTTGCTACTTACTAAATATATTTTCCCGCGGGAGTCTTTGGTTTTAAAACTAGCCTAATTTAACTTATAGGTATAATATTGTGCGAAAATACCTTAGCGGTAAACCGAATTCTTCGAGAGGGAGCCGCGGCCATACTCTACTCGTAAATAAACAATTGAGTGTTTCCGGGTTCTATAAAGGTTAAAAGAGCGGTCGTCAAGTCGCTAACGACGCCCGCCGCCGACGCGGCCCCGGGCGCGAGTTCTTCACTTCGTTAGGCCTCTTTTGTTGGAGCCTCTCCTGCACGGTTTTAACAACACCTTGTCTCTTGCTCTCTAGTTACAAATATGTAAAGCAAACATCAGATTCAAACTAAAAATATTTTTAGATTCTTAAAACAATGGTTTTGTATAGGTAGTTCTCAGTAGGTTCCATTAATACGTTACTCCTTTTACATAATTTTAGCAATCAGGGTGTACCTGTGAACATTTCCAACACCTTTAACCACGTTTTCTACCAAACATTTTGAGCAACATTTCCTCTACGACTTTTGAAATTCGTCTTAATTTTTGTTGACTCCCCTCATAAAATATGAACAAGTCACGTGACCAACTTTGTACGAAAAATTGTATTTTTTATGCGAAGTTATAGGACAAAACACCTCTGTCGTTCAGAATAATCATTCTCCAATCGGTAGAAGACGTGGTTAAGCCTACCTACAAAAATATGTATATTGCTATGAGTCCTAAAGCGCTTTGCGAATAAGTTAAAATATGGATTATGAAGCGGTTGTTTTCCGAAACTCATACCACCTTATACTCTCTTTTTGTCTTTTATGGGCCCGAATGTAAAACCTTTTGCGGATTTTATTTTAGCGCAAATGATCACTATCTGGTCTGAGAGCTTCTACTACCGAGACGCTGCTCCAGTCCAGAACTCATTGACCCCTATTAGTTATCGGTTCTTTGACTGATATGGCCAGTCCACTACTACCAGAGTACGAGCTAAGCTAGGTTGAGGACATAGTTGACTCCTCTCTGCCGGATCATCCAATTTTGGATTCAATTCTTTAAAGTGTCCCTTCTGCCGTGTTATTAAGTGCGTTATCTGCAGTTGGTTGATTTTGAGTTTTTAACATTGTAATTATTATTTAGGTACTTACCTATTTATATTGCTTATAAGAATGAAAATACAAAATCAACCAAAATGCGGCTTAACGGCTTTTTAGATATAACACACATATGTCACAGCAGCCATATTACCTTTGTTGATTTCCCTCGCTTGCCCCAGGTTCCCATCATTGTACCTTGACCTGGATAATCATGATGAAAACTAAAAGATATACTTTCAAGAGAATAAAAATGATCTTAATAAATCCAGGCGTGTTTAGAGTAATCTCATCGTTAATCGTTATAAACTTAAGTTTTTACGCCATTACACCATTACGCATTATGCTCTATCCGGTGATCTTGTTGGAAAGATCTTCAAAAATAAATAATACCCAATACCTACCTAATACCTTCAATATGTCTATTGTTTCAATTTTAGATTAAAACTGTTTCGAGGAACTTTAAGCACAGAGTAGGCTAAAGTAATGGCTTTATGTTTATTATGGAGATAGGGGCTTAGTAGAGGAATATTTTTGTGTATACTCGTATCTTACAAGATAGATAAAATATTATACTAAAAAATTGTACCTACCCCCTATACTTACCTACTAATTATTTTAGAATGATATCTAAGTAGGTACATCGTAGGTTAAGTGACAAAGTCACATCCTACACTATCACACTTTTCACATCACACTTATATTACTTACCTAAGTATAAACGCGAAAGTTAGTGAGGATGTTACTTGGTCTTTAAAAAGCTACTGAATGGATTTTGATGTAACTTCACAATAAAAATATCTATCTACAATGATTTCAGAAAAAAACATTGGGCTCTGGACGGGAAATTTTATTCTTTATATTAGCATATTTTACTTAAAGGAGACAATCTCTTCGCCTTGCCCGGGAGTATATTTCTCCAAAGGTACCATTAGGTTGTTAACATTATGTTCGTACACTCATAATGTTGTGTCAGATTTCAGATACCGAATAATTAGTTTTCATTCAACTACTTATTTTTAGTATTGTGGATAATCCATACTAATATTATAAATGCGAAAGTAACTCTGTCTGTCTGTCTGTCTGTCTGTCTGCTACTCTTTCACGGCAAAACTACTCAACGGATTTAGATGAAATTTGGTATATGTACAGATAATCTAGACCCTGAGAAAGGACATAGGCTACTTTTTATTGCGAAAAGGGTGTTGTAAGGGGTTGAAAGGGGGGTAAAAAGTTACTTTTCCACGCGGACGGAGTCGCGGGCGGCCGCTAGTAAATAATAAATGAGTATAGACATATCAAGTCCTCAAATCAAGACCTTAAATGTTTCTTGGAAGAAGTTGATATCTAATAATGACTGGTTAGGTTGTAGAAAAATGGCCTATGTTAATGTTTTCCAGTTCGATTCCCGGGGCAATACCTACAAGTACAAAAAAAATGTTATGCGGCAATCGGCATTATTTCTTTACATTTCTTTTTTCTTTATGTAAGTAAAACTTGTTATTACAAATAGATTTAAGATAGTTTTCCTCCAGGGCCCAATGTTTTCTTCCTAAATGTATCAAATAGGCATAGACTATTTATAATTCATAAAGATATATAGGTAGGTATACCTATTTACTATAAAAATTTTAACGATGATAATTCTATCCTGACGCGGGTGAAACCGCGGGGCCCCAGCTGGTTTGAAAATAAATATAGTTCCAAAGAAACATATTATATTTTCTAAGTTTATAAGCCTATTTGTAGTTACTTGTCTTACATAAAACTGTTGTGTTTATCTTCGCACTTACTAGAGTTTCCTTCCTACTGATAAATTGGATTTTTATAAGCTTGGCACTTTCTTTGTGATTTTATACTAGGAGTAGTTTGTTACCTAACACCGTCACTTTGATACGTTTAGGTATTTTAAATAGTATTTTTTTTACTAAACCATATTCATGCACTAGCTACAATACATTTTATCTACTCAGATAAGTACATAATAGGTAGTTAATTATTTACATACATTATTTGAATCACGCATGATGTTTAGTAAAATGTTAAAAAAATTAGGTAATCACCTGAGATTCCTGGATAGGTATATAATTGAAATTTATCTGTGAAGATTATTGTTATTTTATAATGAAATGGAATTCATCACTTTAGTTCATAAAACCCCTCACATTCGTTCGGTTCACCTGCCTACTCGATCACTTTATGAAATGCTTACAGTAATACCAGGATTTTTGGCAGCTTCACGTCACAGAGAGAGTTAGGCCTCGAGTTAACGTTTTATTGAACTAAAAACACCTGGACAGTGAATGAGATGATGGATGGACATACCAGCATCGAGGAGTGCGTGTGCGACGAGGTGTGCATGGGGCTCGGCGCGGCGCGCGCTGAGCTCGGCCGCGTCGGCCGGCGGCAGCTCGGGCGACTTCCACACGCAGATGTAGTACACGGAGAGCAGGATGGCCGCCAGCGACACCGACAGCAGGTACGCGAGCACCGTCAGCACTCGCACCACCTTACTCACAGCTTTCTGCTCGTAAATGTCTCGGACGGGGGCGCCCATCTCCTCCGCCGCGCCGTCCTCCTCTGTCGGGCCGCACACCGACATCGTGCCAGATCTATCTCACCTACATATTTTCGTTAAACATACTAAATCACTTAGAAAAAGTAAAACAAAGTTTGTTTGTTTATGGGCGTGTGGCGCGTGTGGTATTCGCGGATGGGCCGGGCGAGTGCGGAGTGCCGCGGCCCACGACTCGTCGCGCGCACTGTTCCTACACTAAGCCGATCAACTACCACACGTCACGGATTTACGAATGTTACATTTTATGTCCTACCGAAGATGATCCTGCCGTTTCAAAATTCACTTACATTGAACATGACGGATGAACGAAAATAAGTCTGTTAACGAGCGCACTAAATTTACGAGGGGCTACCATGGTTTATTTGTTTCGGAGCAAACGAGTATAGCTGGATGCGAAGAACTACATAAGTAAACATAATAGGAAAGAATAGGTAATATTTTAGTCTTAACACCTACACTGTGGGATTTCTAATAAAGGTACCTATCTTTAGTTTTTAGTTTGAATTTACATAAGCATTTAATACCTACATTAGGTAGATACAGACTTTATTTAACTCAGTTCGGACACACAACATTTGGAACTCGTATTAAATAATACCTGTTGGGTAGAAAAACTCTCATCTTTTACCACCCATTTTCAGAAAACTAAGAATCGTTTAAAAATCTTGGCAGATTTGGAAGTCCCATAGGTCGTTGTCGTTGTTGTTATAAGTAAGTATTTAATAATAAATAAATTCACACCACATCTCATAAACTGAACTAAGTAGCTTAAAAGCACTTGTGTTACAGATAACAGAGGAATTACAAATAATTATATATACTTAAATACATAGGTACATTACATTCAGACATTGAACAAACAAGTAATATAATCATCACATGAATGTTTGTCTAGGTTTGGTACCGAACCACGACCTTTGGCGTATGTGGCAGGGTAGGTAACTATCAAATGCGCTAACCCGTCCTGTCAAATTAGATAGATAAGTAGGTACAAGAGCTAAATTAACACTTCAGTATCTCCGGATGCAGCATCTTAGTAATTATTTATTTTCTTCTTCTTCTTTAAGTAGAAAAAAAGTTTTGAGCCCCTTTGGACCATGCTCCAGGATTTAGTAAGTTTCATTATAATGTAGCATAGTATGTCGTAATCTACGCAATCCAAAGCCAAACAAGAAAAACAGACCTGATCGTAGGGCCTAAAACGAACCGAACGTTACGACCGAATCGGAATAGCTGTTTCCCTTTTACACGAGCTGTGCGTTTCTTTTGTTTGAATGTGACAGGTATATTCGTATTCGCTGCGGGACGGTTTCATTATAAACCTGAATCATGGCAACGTGTTAAAATCGTGAGTAGGTCGTATCCACCCCATTTAGAGAAAACTAGGTATCCGAAACGTTCAAGACGTTTTCCCTCACCGCCGAGCTTGTGGTAGAAATATTTAGGTAGGTAGGTACTATTATTTACATGCGTGTATTTTTTTAAACTCTGTAGGTGCGTGCTCGGATTAGAAACTACGGCATGCCCTCCCTCGAAAGGCGCCCGTTCATATCCACTGAGCTATAGAGCTATGTACGTACATCGCATTTTAAGCGACACAGAAATAATCGCATCATCCATGCAGTGGCTTTTATCCGTCCACCAACTTTATAGTAATGTGATTACTGGATCGAAATTGTAATGTAATAGAGATTAAGGCGGCTTATGTAGGCGTATCTACCTATACCTACTTGCTAAAGCCGATGCTAAGCCGAAAGACCAAACGAGTGATTTATTCAGAGGAACCTTTCAAATTCATACATCTAAATAAATATAGGTAGATATAGATTTTAGGCAAAGCGCAATAAACGAGTATGAGACACAATATTTGTTGATTACCTAATAATAACTAATCCCTACTCTTAGTATCAATAAAATTCTAAGTTAAGGAACCCCAAAATGTAAAAACTGTTCACAAAATACATCTAAGTAGGTACTTACTAAGCTTCAACAATATGCTCTCTTATAGAGTCGGAACTCGTCTCACAATGTATCAGCCCCCAAGAAACCTTCTCATGAGGTTTTCGATGCTATAATATCACGTTAAACAGAAATGGACTAAGGACACAATACGTGTACTCCGAAAGTAATGGGGAAAGGTTGATGTTTAAATATGGAACTCTTAGCTCTTATCTTAGAAATATTATAGCGTGTAGGTAATTCTCATATTAGCGGCTTCGCTGTTCCTTAGAGGAATCATACAAGGCTACTTATATATTCAGAATCAGTTAAGGAAATATCAGAAACGTGCAGGTTTTCCTCAAGATGTTATCCCTCACTGCCGAGCTATGGTAGAAATATAAGATAGTTTACAAACATCCAGAGTTTCGAACCTATGACCGCCCAATAGAAGTTGAAACTTAATATTCACGCTAATTACACACGCAGTAGGTATTCATAGGACTTCAGTTGACCGAATTATTGCTAGGTAAGCCCCAATTCCAAAAGACTGCTGTGCGGAGGGCATAGTCCAAGTGGGGTACGTACGAAGTCCGACATCATCATGACACATCAAGAGAGATAAATTTGGATATTGTAATTCCTACACGGAATATCAGATAAGATTTACGGGTATAAAAATAAGATAAATAAGTATGTCTATGTATCTAGATATGATTTAATCGGCAAGATTTGATGTTATCAATTTTTTGCATGATTTTATTTTTTTTTCTAAGTAGGTATTTATCGAATAACTACTTACATCATAGAGCAAATTACAAATTTTGTAGATAGAGTAAGGCAAATATTATAGTCCATGTATGTACGTATCTCTACCTACCTACTACAAAGCAGGTTTGATTAGCTATCAGTATATGGTAGGTATTATTCATAGAGTAAGGTAATAAAATTAGTGTAAGTAAGTATTATTTTCATCTATAATAGTTTGCAAAACTGTTCGATTATTAATTTCAGTAATGCTCCTAACTACAAGACTTAATCAATTAGCCGTACTACAAAAAAACTATTAATTCTTCAATGAAGACATTACGACAAATTGTTGGTCAATTTTCGGAATTCACCAGCGCCGCCCACAGGAGCGCTGGGAGTTCGTCCATTAGAGATAATTGGATCGCGATCGTTGTTGTAGCATAGTGTGCGTAGTGGGACTCCCGTGTCGTCCAGAGCCACAATCAATCATGCTACGAGGGGCGAGCGGGCACCCGACCCGGGTGACGCGCGACTGTGTGTACGTACATATTCCCAATGTGTCCACAGGTGGGGACAAGGGAAATTTAAAATTTACCTACTGCCCGTTTCCGCATCGGCCCATGGCCAACTACGTATAGTTAGTTATACGTAGTTTAGAACAACATGACATTGTGACAGGAGTATAGAAAGCATTTCTAGCACATGAGTGAGTGTTATAACACTCACTCATGTGCTAGAAATGCTTTCTTCTGTTCATTAGTCTTGGTACGATACTTTTAGTCACTGGGCACTGATTAGTAGACATGGCTGGATAATGAGAATAACATAATAATAAAAATAATTTCAATTTCAATTATGTAACTTACCTACTTCCCGTAATTAATTGAAATCGTTTTCAACCTCCGACGCAAAAACGACAGGGTGTTAGTAATCAGTTCAATCAGTCTCTCTCTGTCTGTGGCTTCGTAGCTTCCAAACGGATGAACCTAGGTTTTAGAAGTTTTTTTTGTTACTTAGATTTTTTTTTCAATACGATTTACCCCACCAGTGGCAACAAAAGGATTATTCATCCGACGGGCCTCAGTGTAACCTCATCTGGGCAATATACCTAAGTAATAGGATTATTTTTATTATAAGAATAGGTAAATATGAAAATTGGTAATAGGTATAGCACGATAGAAATAACACGTAGATAAACTTATCCTATTTACCTAACGGATC
Organism: Cnaphalocrocis medinalis; assembly: GCA_014851415.1. Taxonomy (NCBI): domain Eukaryota; kingdom Metazoa; phylum Arthropoda; class Insecta; order Lepidoptera; family Crambidae; genus Cnaphalocrocis; species Cnaphalocrocis medinalis. Next base: position 9,068,847 of record CM026293.1, on the reverse strand, counting down.
CTCCTGGCCAACAACTAACTTCTGGAACTATTTATTAGGGGATACACAAACAATATTTTTATTGTTCCAAAGAGCAAATGGATTAAGTTGGCGTGTGTTGCTATCATACAGGGTGTATCTGTGAACATTCACATCCCATACAAATGTTGTTCAGAATGCTTGATAGAATAAAATTGCCAATCTTTTTCTTTACTTTTTTTCCGGTTCGATTCCCGTTTAAAAGCATAGGTAAAAAACATAATTAAATGTAGTTTTATTTCTTTTCAAAAATAATTGAATGTGTTTTTGCGTAAATTTTATATGTAAGAGTGACTTTCGCTTCATGTGGCATTACAAAATTCCACCTTGTATGTAGGTAGATGTAATATAATAAGTAGGTACTATACCTTCTTACAAATTAACCTTTGTAGCAAGAATATAAAAAAATAGATATTGGATCAAACAACCGGGCAGCATTAAGTTTCCAGATAAGATTATTACCTATAGTCTAAGATCCGAACTTAAGTCGACCTTCACCGGGCTGATAATTGAATGAAATATCCTTTATGACAAAATTTATATACTAGAAAATATATTACAAATAGGTTTGCTAAAAAAATCCTGGACAGACTATTTTTTTTTTTTTAAATAATAACTAACTAAATTTTGCAACATTAAGATAATAAGAAAGTTTTCATTCTTAAAAGAGCGCTTACATTGGTATAATTTTTTTTTTATTATCATTTCAAGTGAAGGTAACTGCCATCGACATAGGTACCTGTTTATACCAGACAACCGAGTACTCTGTCCAGGTAAATAATAGACAACCCAATGGCGGCACATTCTATACGTTTTATACTTTAAGTAAGAATGAAAATTTTCTTATTATATCTTAATGTTGCAAAATTTAGTTAAATATTATTTTTAAAAAAATAATTAAAAATAGTCTGTCCAGGATTTTTTTAGCAAACCTATTTTTAATATATTTTCTAGTATATAAAATTTGTCATAAAGGATATTTCATTCAATTATCAGCCCGGTGAAGGTCGACTTAAGTTCGGATCTTCTACTACTACGAGTATTATTTAAGTATAACAATAAAAATAGTTTTATTGTTAGCCATATGGTTATGGTATGGCTTATGAAGCGTGGTTTCTTGAAAAAAGTGATTAAAAATATTGTAGGTTTTAGATATTTATACTTTTTATATAAAACATAACAATTATCATAAGTATATAAGGTTACTATTTCACAATTTACTTTTCTTTTTATCTTTGAGCATTTGTCTGAGCACACGTCGTAAAATTTTTCCTGATGGGTTTTTCGGTATTGAATCTACGAATATTACCCCTCCGTGAAGCCGTTTTGCGTGTGACAGCTGAAAATAAAAATATAGGTACTTATTAAATTAGGTATGTATTGTATCTAAATTATTATTACTTAGGTACTCTAAAGTTAGATAGGCCAATATCCTACTGCTACAACTTATAAAAATAATGCTCAATTTTGCAGGCAGGTATCTGTTTTTTGATGAAATACCTCTAAAGTACACTCAATCATGAAGTTAGGTTAAAATTATCAGATATTTACCCGAGTAGCAGCAAAGTCAATGATATCTTTTTCTGTGACTTTCACGTTGGACTTGGGTACGACGAAGGCGGTGGGCAGTTCGCCTGCCTCCTCGCTGGGCGCGCCCACCACGGCGCTCTCCGCCACGCCGGGGTGCTCGAGTAGCACGCTCTCCACCTCAGCCGGCGGCACCTGCACCACACACCGCATATTACTGATCATCCTGAGCCACAACTTTTTCTACAAATAGGCTTTATCGTGTACAAGTTTGAATTTTATTTACCTACTAGAGTGACCCGCTCTCACTTCGTTTTGGGACAGTCTGTCTGCCTAATGCCTATAGATGGCGCTGGCCGTTTGCATTTTTGTTTGCAATTGCATCACGCTAGTGTTTCGCGTTTTCGGTTTGTATAAAGGTTTGTCGATGTCTTTAGAAATCATCTATTTATAAATAGTAGGTATAGAAGATACTGTCCCACTGCAGGGCAAAGCCCTCCATTATAGAAATCAAGTTATCGCTACTATTATGGGAGAGAGAAGATGATTGTCAAAAGAGATTCATTGATAGGTTGTGTTAATTTATTTGAAACGTGTTTTGTGAGCTTTTCTAACCTTAATGTAGTTGTAGGTCACTCATCATATCTCTTTTAATCCCATCTTTAACGTTGCAACGATCTGTAACGAACGAACTGTACCTACCTATTCTCATTTCTATCTCGCAACGGAGTCAGGGACCTCTAAATCGGAGTTACTTCTTTTGGTCCAACCCTGGGATGGAACCTGAGACCCGAAATGCACCCGTCTAATGCGACCCTTGCATATTTTCGTAACTAGCTTGCGTTCTTGATTGAACTTTTCCTGTTTTTGACAGTCGTACATACCTGATGTCCTTTGTATTTAATAAGCTCTTTCAAGCGGTCGATTACGAAGAAACAGCCGTCCCGGTCGTAATAGCCGATGTCGCCGGTCCTCAGGTAGCCCTCGCTGTCGAACATCTCGCGCGTGGCCGCCTCGTTGCCCGCGTAGCCTTTCATCACCAACGGGCTCTTCAGGCAAATCTCACCGTTCTCGTTGGGACCTAACCTTTTACCACTTTCTAAATCCACCACCTGAAAAAATAATATAGACATGTTAGATAGCATACGTTTAACAAAGCACATGGGAATATTCGTTCTTTCGTCTCGTTTATAAAATTCAGTAAAGGTAGATTTAGGCGGTTGACCAAAGTTTTATTGGAAATAGGGTGAAGGATATTTTTGTACAGTCGAGTTCAAAAATATGTAAACACTTTAGGACCTTGTCACAATACATATTTATAAAAAAGTGGAAGTCGTTCTCTATACATAATTATGTACTGTGACAAGGTCCTAAAGTGTACCTACATATTTTTGAACTCGACTGTACGATCCATATCCATAAGGCCTATCTACTTATATTGGGCCAGATTTTCAAGTTCAATGAAATCAATGAAATGAAAACCTTCGTCGTAGGATCCGGAATTTCATCGGGAAATACTTAGATACTTAAGTAAGTTTCGTAGATTGAGGTCGACTAAAAACTTGTCTTACGAGTTAAACTAGTTTCATAACATTGAAGTAAAGTTGTGTCTACTTGTTATATAATATACTTTTATAAACACACTAAAGCTTATGTTATACCTTTGCCTTTAATCCAGCTACAGGATATCCACCGCTGCCTGGTTTTGCTTTCGAAAAGTCCAAATCTACAGTTGCCAGTAACGAAGTTTCGGTCATGCCATAACCTTGGAATATTCCGACACAGTTTGGTAATCTAAAATAGTAGTAAATTGGTTAGTGGTATGGTAACAATTAAACAGGTAATTTATATTACTGTACTAAATGTAAGAACTACCGTTTCATAGCGTCGTTGATGGTTTCGTAGCTAAGGGGCGCGGCGCCGCACAGCACGACGAACACCGACGACAAGTCATACTGGAGGACCAGCGGAGACTTCGCCAAGAACACCACGATGGGCGGAACGGCTATCAGGACATTCACCTGCAATCCAGTAAAGTAGCAGGTAAGTGACATATAAATAGGTAGCTACAGCTAGTACATACCCAGTAAGACAGCCATAAGTGGCCAGACGTTGGATTACTTTATTGACGTGTGACATTTATAAAGTCGATTGTTGAAATTAGATTTCCTAGATGCACGATTGTGCTATAATATACCTAACTCCTTTCTAATCTCATCTCGCAGGTGTGTAGTAGCGGTCGTTACCTATGTTACCATCAGGGACTAGCTACCTCGTTTGTTGCCTCTACTAGCTTAAAAAAAACTATTTAGCCAATCGGGGAAAGGGTTGGCAGCGCACTCGGACTCGGGTCGGCGGCAATCGCTTACCATCACGTGATCGGCCTGCTCGTATACCACCTATATGACATAAAAAACTCAATAATTTCCGTTACAGTTAATAATTTACCTTATACTCTTGTATAGCGTTTAAATATTTGCGTGGGTTAAATCCTGAAAAATAAACCATCTGCCTTTTGATTAACAGATAGTTTATGGTGGACATTAACCCATATGCATGATACCAAGGCACCACCGTCAATAGCTTTACTCCGTCCATTTCCTCAGTGAAGCTATTCCTGTAAGCACGATCCACCATCAATAAAGTTTGTCATTAGATTTTCATTGATTTATTCGAGCTATCGTATTATATTATAAGAGTTACCGCCAAGTATCAAATAAATGCCACTTTAAAAAAATATATATATACATAATAATATTATTATTTTAAATTGCTACAAGCTATAAGCTCGAATTATCTGATAAGATAAGACCGCCTTATTGTACTGTCTATAGCTGTTGTTTCACTCTTGTATTCTATTATATTGTGCAATAAAGAATATCTAGGTATTTAGATTTTTTAGATAATAAAATCGAGTGATGAAAACTTACTCAAAATTGGCTGAGGAAGATAAAACATTGAGATGTGTGAGCATGACTCCTTTCGGAAGGCCTGTGGTCCCCGAGGAGTACAGGACGTAGGCCACGTCCTCCGCGCCGCGCACGTCGGCGGCCTCGAACTGGTCCAAGGGTGTCGGTACCATCACCTCTCTGTAAATAACACATTTTATATATTTTTATATATGATTATTTATTTATTAAAGTATAAAATTATAGCAGTATCTCGTATTAATTTATTACTAGTATGCATTTATGTATTTATTATGATGTATTTATCTTATTACCTACATAAAAGATCTGCACTGCCTTACCCCTTGTTAATTCACTGCATTATTCCTCTAATTATTTGGAAATTACTATTAGCATTAAGTTCTGTTATGTGTTGTGCAATAAAGAGTATCTATCTAACATACGGAAAAGTGCACAACACTTGACAATAAAACAATCACCTTCGAGTTCCACATACCAAGCTTACAATACCGTGGGAGAGCAACGCCACGCCATGAATGAGCCGGCTCAACGATAGTGATACCACGTCCTCACAGAAGACCGGCGTAAAGCACCACTGTGTTTCGCGAAGAGAGTGAATCGGGGGAAAGTTGTTTAAAGTGTTGGCAGCGGACTTGCCAACCCTTTAAACAACATATATCTATAAGTAACTAACTTAACTTTTTCCTAATGGGTGTCTATGAGCGGCGGCAATGGCTTACAATTAGGTTCCCCGTCTGCTCGTCTGCCGCCTATAACATAAAAAATAGTTACCTGTATGCCAGCACTCCTTTCTCTGTTGGAGTACCGTCTATCTGGATCACTTTCTTTATATAACTAAGTGTATTGAATGTAGAAAAGTGTGACTTTATTGCTGCTTCCGAACAGATCATTATGTTTGGTCTTGTTATGTTCATTGCGTGTATCATTTCATCTGAAAAAAAAAAAACTTCATGAATATTTGGGTGTAGGAAAATATCACTTAAGTTAAGATTAAGAGTGAGGGCATATCAACGGGTATCAATAAATAACATGCTTTTGCAATTTGCTAAATACAACAATAACCCGCTAACGTGCTTTCTCATAATAATGTCAAGCTAAAACCGCAATACGAAAACAGCCTTAGTAGGGTAAGGATGCCTATTATGAGATAGGCGCTAAATATGAGATAGCAAGGTATTGGTCAAACTATTCACGTCAGCCATTTGGAGCTAGTGTCACTCGAATCGACGTGGCCAATTAACGAAATGTGTGCTAGTGCGCCCCGTCCCCCGCTGGAGTAAGGACGTGTGCGTGCAGATTAATACATACTCGTAAAACCAAATATTTTTCATTAAATGTTTACAAGGTATGTAACCACTTTATTATTACGTTAAATGCTTTCAACATCCATATTGTGGGTAGATAATATGATCAATTTTAAGTTGTATTTGGAGTTTTATTGTATTTCATTTTGGAAGCAAAAAATGGGCATCTATTTTCTAAAATTGTTGTTTTCCTAATATGAGATATGCTGGGGTTCCTAATTTGAGATATAAGAATTCACTAGTAGAATCCCTAGAAAAAAAGCAAGAAAAAGAAAAAAAGGAAGGACAGAAGAAACGTTCAAATAAAAAACAGCAGAGAATTAAAAAACAATCTTTTAAAAAGACAAAAGTTGAAGAAGTTAGTTCCAGTTCTGAAGATGATGACATGCCTGAGCTCGCAGATAGCAGTGGGGATGAATATGATGCTGAATGTCCCTATTGTAGCGGAACCTTTAAGGTTGAAGTTCCTATAATAAATATGTGATTATGACATTAAATACTTATTGTTTTTACTTTGTTAAACCCAAAAAAAAATATGGAACACCTAATATCTCATAATAGGAGACATTTTGCTTTGGGCGTCTTTACTGTCATTTTTCACTTTTTACAAAATAGATAGAAAAATATTGTATTTAGCGCTATAAAGCTATTCCACATTAAAAGTACATTAAATTTCCTATCTAAAACTATATATCAGAAAGCTTCAAATGTATCAGTTTTGTTTTTATATTCAAAAATATAAATGGTATCTCATAATAGGCATCCTTACCCTATATGCGAACTCGTGCCGACTTCGCGTTCTACTGCACTGCTATCGGATTATTTCTCAAAATATTATTGATTTCACAATTTAATATCACGCGATTTCATGGTTGACAATACTTTATAATATTATTAGCACGATTATTAGTAATAGCTCAATAATTAATATAGGAGCCCGGGTACCGGAGGCCCAACTGGTGTTTACAGCATTCAACCAACTGAATGCTCTAAGAACTGGGGGGAAAGAAGGTTAAAGGTTGGCAGTGCACTTGTGACTCTACTGGTGTTGCAGGTGTTTATGGGCGTCTGCTCGTCTGCCACCAATAACATAAAAAAGAGCATTCATTATCATTGCAATAACATGCATGCTATGCTATGAAAACTAGCAACATGCTATTGAAATTATAAAAAAATAGCAATACATAATTGCTAGTAGCCCGAAAACCCACGTTATAGACACCAATGTCTATGGTTATGGTATCTAATGCCATACTTAATATTATAAATGGGAAAGTGTCCGTCTGTATGTTTGTCTTTCTTTCACGCCAAAGCGGAGCGGTGAATTAACGTGATTTTTTAAGTGCAGATAGTTGAAGAGATGGAGAGTAACATAGGCTACTTTTTCCCCTTTCTAACCCCCCATTTTAGGGAAGCGGGGGGCGCTAGCGAAGCCGCGGGCATTTAAGCTAGTTTTCCATACGCGCGATCGTTACCTTTGGTGTACTGCAGGTTAAGGGGCGTGATGGTGGCTCCGCAGCAGACGGAGGCGAGAGCGCTCGCCAGGTATTCGAACTTGTTTTCGCTGCACAGCGCCACAACATCGCCTCTCTTTACTCCTAATTTCTTCAAACCGGAACCCATATTTACTATTTCTTCTAATAACTGTTTGTAAGACGTTTGTTGACCAGTTTCACCATTTATCTAAAAAAAAATATGAAATTCAGTCGATAAAATATTTCCCGTTGTCCTCAGTGTTAGGGATGTTTTTTCAAATATTTATAGTAGGTAGGTATAAGTTTTTTGTGTTATAGAAATAAATTATTTTTTATTCTTCTAGATAGGGGAACCTGTGTTACGTTGGACAGTGTTGTACCTAGGACATTTTTAATTTTTCGAAAACTCCCACGCTTTAAAATAATATTGTCTATGGCAGTCGAAGCACCGTTTGTCAACTTTAACGTGAAGTTAGTTGTGATTCGCCGGAGCCGCGTGAGTGCAGATATAAGAGATCATTTATTATTTCTTGCTCGAAAAGTATGTTTTTCGGACTATACTTGTTGCCCATTTATTTAACGTGATCAACATTTATCAGAAATCTCTTATTCTCAATTTAATCTCAGTATATGTAGGTAAAAGATAGCATTGGTGTTCGAAACTGATCTCAACTAACTTTAAGTGTGTTTATAAAAGTGGTTTATAGAAATTGTCACGATGTTGTACCTTGGCCTCCCAACTAACTGCGTACCTTGGACACTGGCCAAGGTACATCATATTGGTTGTACTTAGGATGCGAAACTAATAAATGCTTTTTTTTATTTTTTATTGTGTAGGAAAAATGCCGCGAAGCAAGCAAAACAAAAAAGAGCTCCATTAGACACCGATAAAATTGAGAATGCAATCATATTATTGAAGGAGAAGGAGCTAACACTTCATGGTGCTTCCAAGCACTCTCAACGCTTGTAACGCTGGTGGAGAATTTATTCCTCCAATGCTTATATTCCCGAGAGTTAATTTCAAAGACTTTATGCTTCATGGAGCACCTTAGGGCTCCTTAGGTGCTGCAAATCCATCAGGATGGTCTAAAGAGACCATATTCGTGATTTTCATGCATCACTTCATAAAATTTGCAAGATGGGTCTTGAAACTAAAGAAAGTCGTGCTATTGTTTTGATGGATAACCATGAAAGCCATATTTCCATTCCAACAATTCGCCTATCAAAAGAAAATGGTGTCATTCTAGTTACCCTACATCCACACACAAGCAATAAAATGCAACCACTGGATAAATCAGTCTTTGGGCCATTTAAAACCTATTACAATCATGCAGCTAACGAAAAAATTATCGCAGACATTAATATGATTAAAAGGAGTTTAACAGGGACCTTTCCCTGTTAAACTCCTGGCGTTTATTTTCATTTGAACCTAGTATGTCCAAAGTACAACTCGTACTGTCCAAGGTACATCAGGTCTGTTGTACGTTGGACAGTTTTCCCTTTTTTTTTCTAGCGGCTTTTGTAGTCAACTTTATGAAAAATTCACAGATTTTATTAATGAACTACATAGTTAAATAATGGATCTTTCTATTATATGCATATTTGGCAGGTTTTATTCACACCATTTATTTTAAAATACGAAAATGTAAAAAACTGGCCTAAGTACAACAGGTTCCCCTACCTATTTAAATTACTTAAAGAGGGCCAGCGTTAATTTATTGGTTATCGGTTTTTATAATTAGTATCTACTACTAACCTTTAAGATACAATATGTCAAAGCATGTAATGTATTTAATTATGTTATTAATAAATAGGAATAAATATTTTAGATAGATAGATTGGCTTCTGGTTAACAGTGCGCCGAAAACGATGTACGTAGGTAGGTATGTACCTACTTACCTAGGTACAGTCAGCAAAAATATTTATACAGTTTAGGATCTTGTCACAATACATATGCAAGCGAGTCGCTTGTGCTGTGGTGTTTCACGCCCCATTTGGGGAGAAGTGACATTGAGATGGGCTAAAGACACAGACTTTGTAGGGAGTGAAGAAACGCACCGGGGAAAGAGCCCTTAGCAAGTACCTGGTGAGCGTCTCCCAAGATTCGGTCCGTATGCCGAGACGGTAGGAAGGACCATGGGCTGGTGGAGGGACCTGTGTCTTTTAATACATATGTATAAGAACGACTTCTATTTTCTTATACGTTATGTATTGTGACAAGGTCCTAAAGTGTATACCTACATATTTTTGGAGTTGACTGTATCTAATATAATAATGACTCGTCTGCGTACCGATACTGACCTAATTAAAGTTTTTGGTATGATGAAATGATGATAGATGGATTATTTTCATAACCAGTTGAATAATATTATGTTACCATCGCTATTCTGTCTCCTTCAGTGTCATGAATAGACCGGAACCTGTCCAAGAGATATTGACCGAAAGACAGATGTGAAGGTATGTAATAAGCCGGCCCGCCATATACGACGTTGTTTATAATCGACACCATCTTGTCAGTCACCTAATTCTGTAATTTAAAAAAGGTACATTGTTAACATATTATAATACATTTAACAAATACAGATCACAATCAGGTCACCCTCTGCACTCTGGCAATTATAAATAATCTGTGACTCTGGGGAGAGCAAGACTTTTTGTTCTTGGTCTGTGAGCAAGACACCATTACACCTGCTGCCTGCCACCGCCACTTGAAAAATTCAAATAACAGGGACGTTACATTCTAACCTGGATGCCGTCTACCTCCATATGGATATGAGGCTTTTCTTTTTCTGATTGAAACACAAGTACACGGGTACGAAATACATTGACGTGCGGTAGTCAAAATCGCTTTCTCGGAACTACGCGGGCGTTGTCACCTGCCCGGCGTTATCCAGTCTTACCCTAAGTGATAACACTTACTGAGGATGTTGCTACCTATGTAGGTATGTCCTCTCATCAGCCGTTTAGATAGTGTGCCTAATCTGTATATTTATGACAATATATTGTTTTATATTACATTGATAAGATAAGCAATAATAACGCTTCGACGGCACAATAAATTGTTTGATGATTTCGATTATCTACATAGTTACTAAGATACGATTAAGTTTTTTGCAATTTGAGGACGAGTAGGATTCGAAGAGTCAAAATATTTACATAAAGTGGTCATTTTAGGTCTTTTAAAAATACAGATCGTTGCAAGTGGTAGCTGACTGGCCGCATTTATTTCGCTATTTTTCTTGCTGGCTGGTATGAGCAACTTTGAAGGAGGTCTTTAGTTAGGTATTTAACCATATACCTAAGTAATAGGTACCTACCTACTTAGTTTCTGAATCAGGCCACGCGCAATGTAGGTTTCAATCAACAACATTTCCTTTTGTTAAGGTATTAACTAGTACCTAGAGATTACCTAGTACACATTACTACGAAAAAAAATACGTACCTTTACTTAACCGGATTAGTAATAAGTACCTAGATATGTTCTGTACCTAGTTATTTATAAGTAAGTATGTAAGTATTTTTGTTGTCAATTGTTAAATTACACGCGTGCACTTTGTACACATTATTATCATTCTAGTTATCTAATGAAATTTGAAGGCCTCGCAATCCCAGTAATAAAAAGGACGGTATAATTTACTATACACGGTACTTTTAAGTATGTCTCGGAGAGAGTGTGCACATTCTATCTATACCTAGGCACAGAATAGATATGACTTAGGTACCTCAATCAATGCCTAAAGATATCGTTAAGAAAATTTTTACGAAAATTTTCTATGAACGATTTTTTAAATATACCTACAGTGGAATCCGTTTATAATGACATCAAAGGGAAAAGACAAATACGTCATACTAAGCGGACGTCATACAAAGCAAATGGACAATTCCAATTTTTGACATCTTTACTTTCAAACACTTTTTTTCAATAGAGATATATAAATTATGTCATATGTCTTTTTTTATCCCTCCTAAAACTTGTCAGAGGTGTTTCTTTACAAATTGGTTAGTAAAACGGGTTTTTTGTATATTACATAGACACAATGTACTATAAACCAGTCATTATAAGCGGAATGTACATATAAGCGAGTCATTATAAAGGACTTTGTAGTAAAGAGTTTTCTATGTGAACCATTTTCACCTTGTAATTCGGTCATAGTAAGCGGTTGGTCAATATATGCGGAGTCAACTTAACCGGATTCTACTGTACTTACTTACTTTACCCATGCATTTTTTTATGAAACCACTGCGCTGCTATTAGCTAAAGTATTTATTAAAAGATTTTTGTATGAAACATAAAAATATGGGTATTTTTATTACGACCAACACGGCTTATCATGCTTTCCGGGCGCATTTGTGCGCAGGGGTACAAGGCCGCTAACTTCCAAGACTGAACTGAACCTGAGAATTTCTCAGGTTACAATTTTTTTAGCCCGACCCGGGGATCAAACCCAGGCCCCAAGCGCACCCGTCGCTTCAAAGTGCCCCCTCACTACCTGCTGCGCCACCGAGGCAGTCATAAGTAGGTTATACCTTCCCTCTGCAGGGCAAAGGCCGCCATCATAATCAAGTCATCGCTTCTATGTTGGGATTAGGCCACTGAACCAACGGGGCTTACCTACTTAGGTACCTACCTAATTTTAATGTCTAATAAAAAACCTTAGAAATATTTAACAAGTAGAAAATATAGGTATTTTTGGAGGTTAATTTTTCTTAGATTTACCTATAGAATATAGAATAGCTAAATATCTCTTACAAATGTGACAAATACATATACATTAAACCTATTAGGTACAACTATTTTTTCTCGTCTTTACGCCTACCAACTCCACGATACATTAGGTACATAATATAATAATATCGAGGCGCTCTTAAACCCGATTATGACAGCATGATTTCATTGAAATAACAATTCTAAAGTCTCTTCTCACTAGGATTGTCTCTCAACTTTGCCTCGGCTTGTAACTACTTAGGTATAGCTATTTATATAATAGACATATCGCAACTTTTATTTATGTGATTAAAATAGGTAAATAATAAACTTTAAACAAGAGACATACCTCTTAGCACAATGAGTAACAAATTGCTTAAATAATTATCACAGAGATTGGTCCACTTGTTTGCCCGCCACTCACGACCTTTAGTGAATCGCTTCACGAGTATACTGCGCGACTAATGTTTGGTTTATCATCATTATGCACAGAGTAGGTATCTTGTTAGCGTTTTAAACTACAATCATTGAAGGTTCTGTACTTAAATTCTTCTCTATGTCCTCAGTGGACCGTGCCATTTACATTACTACATAATATAGTGTAGTACGTGTAGTGCCATTTAGTGTAGATCTATTCATGGTCTTTACTGTCTTATCAAAATCTAAATATAAGTAGGTTCTTAAATAAGCGTAAGCACATGTTAGTTTTACCAAGTTTATTATGAACTCTAAAACCTGAATAGCAGGTTCGCACCGTGTGTACCCCCCTCCTCCACCCGCTAAACGTTATAAATAGGTATAACTCATGTTACGACACTACTGTCATCGGCCATACATACATGCGTCATAATAATATTTATACGTGGATGGTGAATGTATGAATCTCAAGCGTGGATGGCACTGCGCACTGTGGGCATGCCCAAAAGCTTAGATGGACTTGCGTCGTCATTGCGTCAAGAAAGTCATGGCAACGGATTTTTGAGGAACTAACAGAGTTTCCATGTTTTATACCGTCATTCATACCATACTATAATGCCGTATGCGGCAGTGTCGCCATCAATCAATTTCATTTCTGGATGCATTATAAGTCATATTCAAGTGAATCAAATAAATACATATCGCATGAACCCGAGGGCCGCTTGAAGAAAGGGGCAAATCTCCGGACCGGATAAAATCGAAGTCCAGTTATGACCACCGCTTACCCCGACTACTGCTAGGCAACCTGCATTGCCCCGAAGCAGAATGATCGCAGGATGAGCCCGCAGCGCCCCTCTTGGCGTGGCCAACACCGCGGTCGTCGCTCGAAAGGCCACCTTCTCCCAGTTGTGCGACTGTTGGCCGTGGGCTAGTAAAGACGAACCCTTTATAGCTGCTGTTACACGGGGAACACCGGACACACGCTGTGGCCGGATCCAGGAGGTTCGCCGAGTCGCCAGATTCGCCTACCAAGGACCTTCTGGGGAGGTCGTCGCACCATACCGATCCACTTACACCCATTGAAAGTGCCCTGCCACAACCATTTTCGGGCTGCATTCGCGCCTGATGAATCCATTGTTAAATGATCCTGATAATCGTAACCATACATCTTCATTATAGTTCGTCTGTTTGCAGCATTTTATGAGTAGGTATTGAACAAGCATATTTATTGGGAACTGTTATAACCAATGGAGCTACCAAGAGCTATGATGTAAGCGGCAGTGGCGCCATCAATAAAATTTCATGACTTTATTGATGCAATAGATCAACAATACATATATGCAGTACGTAATTATGTAGGTACAGCCACCCATCAAAGTATAAGTACCCCTATCTATGTACCCTATACAAAATTATCAAAATTCTTCGATTGACTCTCATGTTACTGTCATGTCATAGGTTGAATATCAATTGAGGATAATTGACAGGTTGTGGTAACCTGATGTGTACTTTTGAGTACGATAGGTACAGTCAGCCATAGTATGATTGACGGCCTCGATGGCGCAGTGGCTAAGATGTTCGCCCGAAGCGCGAAAGGTTCCGGGTTCGATTCCCGATCAAGTCAATGTAGAAAATTACATTTTCTAAGTTTTCTTGGGTCTGGGTGGTCTGGGTTGACGCTCCTAGTTAATTATCGTCAGCTGGTACTCATAACACAGGGGCTGCCATAGTTTGAGACCAGGTTGATTGGTGTGATTGATTTTCTGGCGCATTTTTTAAGCACCCCAGTTATTAGGTATGTACGTACTCGTATTATAAAAACAGAGATAAAAGTAAAATAAGTAATTAGGCCCCTATCGTGATTTTCCATATGAAAAACCGTAGAGAATAGCAGGCGAAAACCATACATAAAAACCATATAAAAACTAAGTTTTGGTGATACCTATATCTGTTTTCCATAAATATCACAAGCACGAGAATTGGGGGCCAGGGAGTCACCAAATGGCGGACTTTGTTCGGACCACGAGAACACAGCAAAGGCTGATTCCTAAAAAACGGACTCTGATTAAAACTTAAGTGGTGAGCCCAGAAATAAACCAATAGAGTGCCTACCTATTTTTATACCGCAAAATGATTCTAAGACCTCCTTGAAGGAAAGAGTGTATGTCGTCGCGTTGCCGGCGCTAGTGTCTGAGTTTCATTTGGACCTGCTCCTCCTCCACCTATACTCTGTCCATAAAGTCGTGACTAGAAGAACTATTACGGAGTTCCATTGTATTATAGCCAATGGGGCTACCATACTCATGATGATATAAGCGGCAGTGGCGCCATTAAATAATTTCATGACTTTTTGGATGCATTGCTTTTATGTAAGCACCGCGTGGAGCCACAAGTATACCTTACTTGAGACTTTGGTTGAGTAGTCACAACCACAAGTCACTGATGGTCACTCGCAGAGGCTTGTTTATTTGGATGTAAGTAAAACATGAATTGAAGTTATCAGAAGGATATATACGCAGGAAGAATATCTATAAATTATAGGCAATGTGTATACTTAATGCAGCATTCTATACAATAGGGGTGTTAGGGAGCTCCGTAACCGTAACCGAAACTATCGGATATCCGATATAAAAAATCATCCGTAACCGTAACCGAATCCGAAATGAAAGTTTCGGATAGTATCGGATAGGGGCGGAGCCTAATTGAGACACGTTATGACAAGTTGTTTTGATCGGCCGGCCGCTGCCAGTGCCGACACACAATATTTTCTTTTAATACGAAATTACTGATTCAGTATAAGTAATAATTTTGTTATTACATTTTCATTTTAGGTGTTTTTGATCTAAATCATCTAAAATTTAGATAATACCTACTCAATATAATACAATTATTTATATTTATTTTTATTTTAAATAGCTGTAATAATTACTCACAGACTGATTGTAATTCCTGCCAAAAACGAAACAAAACTATTTTATTACCTATTAGTATTTTACTTTTAAAATTCCTTAAAAATATAATAACCGTAACCGAAACTAACGGATAATCCGAAATAATTTATTATCCGTATCCGTAACCGTATCCGGTATAACAATCATTCCTATATCCGTATCCATTCCGTAACCGAAATTTCATATCCATAACATCCCTACTATACAATACCTAGGAAATGTATAGAATGCCGGGGGCGTCCAGGCAATGTTATCCATGAATGTACTACAATCTGTGCTGCATTGGAAACGTTATGTGAACCTGTTTAAAACCTTCACAGGACAGGCTTAGCCTTTTTTTTTTTGGTAACCCAGGGGAAATGCGTTACGCATACCCGTCCGCCGGGGAGCGGACGGGTTATGTCGGACTCCCCCCCGCATGACGGCGGGGGGTTTACCGACTAAGATATGCATTTTTGCAGATTTGCAGGAGACAGTCGTGGGGCAATTAATAGCACGAAGCCCTCGCACCACGACATCTTCCCGGACACCGTGGCCCGCCTACACGGCCACCGGGCTGCAGAGGGTGTGTCCGTGCAATGCCGGCGGTCGGTGGTACCCCCGTACCACCAAATAGCCCTGGGACGGCAAATCAACCTCACGTTCTACAAGAATGCGTACATGTAATAAGCACGCTGGGTCCAGCCGGTCCTTGAATTGTACTTCGGGAGAGCCGCATTATAAAATATTATTACAATTAGGGAAATTATTAAATCCGAGCACGGGGGGGGGAGGGGGGGTGCAATGTGGGACACCCCCCTTGTCATAGCTATATATACGTCCGTGAGTATTTGGTTTGGTCCAAGATTGTGAGGGACAGTAGCCTGAAATAGGTTTCCCAGATGAGAACCTGTAACTACTACTAATATTGACGTCGAGTAACTGATAGCGACGACGACGACGTCCTTAATTAATGCATGAAGAGAATCTTCTGAGTCCTTACGTAGTTGTTATGACTTAGAAATAACTGTTACTTACTTATATGCTTTGGCAATTTTACCGTTGGCCCTCACTAGTGCTGTCAGTCTGACATGTGTCAAATCGGGCTTCTTAGAGCGGTCCGACTATACTTGTAATTTATGTCTAAAGGCTATCGATACTATTGCGGCAACTAACGATTAGCATCACTAGATTGATTGTTTTTTTTTTTTTTTTTTATATAAGTTTTACGGCTTCGGAACGGTCCATACAGCCAAATCTTCATCACAATATTTTCCTATTATGTAGCAGATCAGTCCTCTGGGACTTAATTATGAGTCTGTTGGAAGAAGCATTCTTGAATTGTATTGTGTCTCTTGAAATCTAAATTTTCTTATAATATGAACTGAAATGACGTCTTGAATCTTGATTTAAAATCTTCATGACAAATGTAGGGTTATTCTCAAAGTGCTTGAAATGTGGAAACTATGTACTGGTAAATGTCTTGATATGTTTCAGGATTCTTGAGTATAGATGGCAGGAGGCGGGGAATTTCTTCATTTTTAAATACCTTTATTAGGCCATCTATAAGGAGCAATCTTTGCACATGAAAGGCGGAGCAATCCAGAATTAAATGGTCTAAGGTGGCTTCACTATATGAGCAGTAATTACAAGCGGCAGAAGTGCTGAGCTTAATTCTTTTTAGATGAGCAGGAAACTGTCCGTGTCCAAGTCTTAATCTATTGAGTGTGGTAATAAATTTTCTTGAAGGTGATTCTAATTTGAAGTACCACGGTTTGGTGGGTATATTTTGCTGTATTTCTGCATACCATTTTCCTTTGTATTGTCTTGTATATTCCCAGTCTCTTGCCCATAAATCAAACATACGGATCTTCAATAAAGGATAGTAATCTGTCATTGGAACTGCAGGTGGAGCGTATTGCGATATGTCAGTATCTGGAACTTGAATTTTCATTAAGCTGTCCACAATTTCATTTCCAGTTATTCCTGAGTGTGACGGAACCCATAAAAATTCTATTCGGTATTTACTATAATGTAATAATTCACGAATTTTTATAATATATGGGTTGTTTTTATACGAAAGTTTAGGATTTTGTAGGCATTTGAGAGTACTTAATGAGTCAGTAACAATCATGAAGCACGTACTTTCTTCTATGCTTATTCCCCTTATGTACTGAAGAGCAGTAAATATTGCATATACTTCAGCTGTAAATATCGATGTCCTGTTATCAAGTGTAAAGCATCTGCCAAATTTTGCTGTAGAATCATAATACGCAGCTTTGGTGCTCTCATTTGTTTTCGACCCATCCGTATAAATCCTTCTATGGTTAGATTTTTCACCACCGATAAAACTTAGAAAATCATCATTATTCCATATTTTATATTGACAAATTGTAGGCACAGTTAATTGAATTTCTAATGAACCAAGGTCCCAACGAATATTATGGTCAATGTTTTTACACAAATGATCAAGCTCCTGTCTAAATTCCCCTTGTAATAAACTATTATTAATGTACAAATGAAAGTATTCTCTATTTGCTAATATTTTCAAATAATATTTTTCAGATAAGTAATTAACCCTTATTTCAATTGGAGATATACCTGCCTCTATTTCTAGTGAATTAATGGGAGTGGAACACATAGCCCCAGTAATGATGCGCAATCCTTTATTTTGCATGACTTCTAATTTATGAAATAAAGATGAGCTTATGCATTTTCCAAAAATTATCAAACCATAGTCATAATGACTTCTAACAATCGCCTTAAAAATCATATTTAAAAGTTTGGGATCCATCCCCCAAGATACACTTGCTAGATGCCTCATAATATTTACACTCTTTTGCATTCTACTAATTACTTTATAGACATGAGAATTGAAATTCATTTTAGGATCAAAAATTAGGCCTAAAAAATTTTTTTCATCAACTACACTAATATTTACAGAGCAATATCTTAAATCAATATTTACATTATTATAATCAATTTTATTACTAAAAATCATAGCAGAACTCTTATGTGGATTTATATCAAGTTTAAGCATTTCTTTATAATACAAGATTAAATTATTTAACGCTTCATTTAAAGTATTTTGTGCTTGCAGTATATTTTTATTAGATGAGTACAACACAATGTCATCAGCGTATTGTAATACTGAAAGATTTTTTACAGAAATATATTTATGCAGTTGAGCGGTATATAATATATAAATAAGAGGTGATAGAGTTGCACCCTGCATAACACCCTTGAAAGCTTCTTTGGGACCATATAAACTGCCATTGAATTTGACGTAGACAAGTCTTGAATAAAAGAAATTAAAGATCCATTTGCACATTTTACCAGGTATATGATAACTATGTAAAACTTTAACTAAGACACATAAATCTACATTATCAAATGCTCCACTAACGTCTAAAAAAACACTGATTAAATATTCATTCTTTTGGAAAGCATCCTGTATATCACCACTGAACTTTAATAAACTGTCAATTGTACTTCTACCCTTTCTGAATCCAAATTGATCTGATGATATTATTTGTCTAGACTCCACATACATTTCCAGCCTGTTCTTAATCATATTTTCAAATACTTTTCCAACGCATGAAGAGAGTGATATGGGTCTGTATGATTCAGCTAGAGCTGGATCTTTATCTGGTTTTAAAATTGGTACTACAGCTATAGTTTTCCAAGAACTAGGAATGACATTATATTTCCACAAAGCATTAAATATTTCAAGCAAAACTAATTTAGCAGAAGAATGAAGTCTTTTAATTAACATATAGGGTAAATTGTCTAAACCAGGAGTGGTATCTTTTTTACCCGACTACGGCAAAGCAAAAGGAGGGTTATGATTTTGACAGGCTATGTATGTATGTATGTATGTATGTATGTATGTATGTATGTATGTATGTATGTATGTTCATCTGTTTCCACGTAACTTCTAAACTACTTATCAGAATTCGACAAATGGCATATAATTATAAGCGTCTTAACTGTCCGCTGGTTATAGGCTATATGAAATTTGACAAAATCTAATGTGGCGCCCTCTAGCGGACAAAACATACAGAGTAAAAAAATAAAGTTATGATAGATATGCCGTGTTTGGTATCATTTGAAAGCGCTTGAATTGTACATTTTGAATATATATATATTACTAGCACTTGGACACCAAAATAGTACAAATAAAAAAAAAGTAAGAAAACTAAAACCCAACTACGACAAAAAACGACGCTGAAAAAGTATAAAACAAGCCTTCGTTGTCAATTTAAAATAATTCGTACATAACGGCGTAGTCACACGTTCATAATACCTACCTACCTACCGTAGCACTTTGACAACGTGTGACTACGCCTTTATGTACGAATTATTTTAAATTGACAACGAAGGCTTGTTTTATACTTTTTCAGCGTCGTTTTTTGTCGTAGTTGGGTTTTAGTTTTCTTACTTTTTTTATTATTCAATGACATATTGAATTCTTCTTCTTTAAAAGGTGAATTTAAGTGTAAATTGTATTCGTTACTATCAAAGAACTGATTAAGATTATCAATGTTATCAAATGAGGACTGGTCTGAAGCAATCTTATTTAAAAAATTATCTATAAAATTATCATTTTTACTTTTCGGCGAAGATTTTTTCCTGTTAAATATTTTGACCAATTTCCAAACTTCACTAGTGGAAGAATTTCTGTCAAAACTAGAGCAGAAGGTTTTCCATCTTAATGATTTTTGTTCCTTAATTGTTCTTTTTTTTAAGGCATCTAGTTTTTTATAGATCAAATAATTTTCCATAGTAGGATATCGTCTATAAGAGTAAAGTGCTAATTTACTTTGTTTTACTGCAGAGGAACAAATATCATTCCACCAGGGGACTGATTTACGACACTTATGTGCACTACTAGTGATTTTATGAATAGGAACAAATTCCTGTCTTAAATCATTTAATATTTTACAAAATTTTTCATAGGCTATTAGAGGATTTGGTTCTATTAATAACTGATCAAATATATTGCAAGATTTAGTTAAATAGCCTGACCAATCAGCTTTTCTATAAACGAATTTTTCAAAAGACCCTACACTGTCATACACTTCTGCTGAAATAAATAATTTAACTAAAGTAGGAAAATGATCACTACCCAAATTATCATCTAAACAAACAGACCATTCTGCTGAGGCTGCTAAACCTGGCGACACAAAAGCAATATCTAAAGCTGAAGCTGATTGATTGGGTCTACGTAAGGTGGTTGAATCACCTGTATTTAAAATACACATATTTATTTCATCCAACATGTCAAAGATTTGAATTCCTCTTGGTTTATTATTTGCTGATCCGAAAGCAGTATGATGCGCATTGAAGTCGCCCATGACTAAAATAGGCGGAGGTAAAGAGTTAATCACATTTTTTAAGACTGTGATATAATCTGTATCAGTGAAGTTGTCACGATTGTCATGTCACATACGTAGTCGAAAATTTAGTTTATTAAAAGATATTTATTCCAGTTAATCGCTATTTTCCTCTCAATTTAATAAACTAAATTGTATCAAATGTTTTTTCGGTAAGATGACTACTAAAATGAAAGAAAACAGTGGAGCGAAATTTTCTCGATATCTACGGCCCGACCGATTCGACGTCGACCCCGGGGCTCCCAGTGCGGACATCAAATGGGAGCACTGGCTGAACACTTTTACAAACTTTTTGAACACCGAGATTGAAGGTGAAGTTGAATCCAGCTTAAAGAGGAGTATCCTCGTAAATCATTTATCATCTAATGTCTACGCCATCATTCGAGACTGTGATGACTACGACTCGGCTATGGAACTTCTGAATTCAACTTACGCAAAACCGAGCAACGAGATTCACGCTCGACACATTTTAGCAACCCGGAAGCAACAACCAGGAGAGTCAGTAATCGATTACCTAAGAAATCTAAAGCAACTAGCGCATGATTGTAACTTTAAAGCGGTTACTGCGGCTGAAAATAAAAGTGGGTGCATCCGCGACGCCTTTATCACTGGTCTCACGTGCCCAAAGATCCGTCAAAGACTATTGGAGAATTTCAAGTTAACGTTAGACGATGCCTTGAATCAAGCGGTCTCGTTGGAAACTGCCGAAAAAAACTCGCAGTCATACTCCAATTCTATAAATTTAAATGCGGCGCTACCTTCGACCTCACTCGCTCCGTCGGCCATAGACTCCGACTCAAACAACTCTCATTTAGCAGCTACTACCTCGCGCACCACGCCCCAAAAACGTACTTGTTTCTTCTGCGGGAGCCGGAATATACATCAAAGAGTAAAATGCCCCGCTTTTAACGCAATCTGTCAAAAATGCTCGAAAAGAGGTCATTTTGCGAGCGTTTGCAGAAGTACAGGAACTGCTAATGCATTGGATACTGTCGAGAATACTTTTATCAATCATGGAGATGGATCTGTCTACTCTTCCTGCATCTCTGCGGCATCGCCTATAGGCCTCCAAAAGGCAATCGCTCCTGTCTTTGTCAATGACTTGCGAGCTGACGCCTTAATAGACACCGGCAGTTCGGTAAGCTTCATAAACAAGGAACTCTCTGAAAATATGGGGCTAAAACTAAAGCCTTGCAAGAAAGCTATAACTCTAGCATCTCTCAATCACATTTCATTCGTCGAAGGAGTTTGTTTTGCATCAATTAAACTAAACAACCATACATACAAGAGCACTCCCTTACTTGTCGTACCACGTTTATGCGCTGATCTGATTATTGGCCATGACTTACTGAAGAACCACAAGACTTTAGAATTCAAATTCGGAGGACCGCGAGAGACATTGCAAATTTGTGTCATGGAAGCTTCGGTCCCTCCTGCGCAGTTATTCACAAACCTATCTCCCGAAACGAAACCCATCCAAATCAAATCCAGAAGACACTCTCATGAAGATGAGCGCCTTATTCGGGATGAGGTTCAATCTCTGCTAGGGGATGGGGTTATACGACCGAGCTCATCGCCTTGGCGTGCTCAAGTTCTCATTGCAGGGGGTACTACTCATAGGAAAAGGATGGTGGTGGACTATTCCCAAACAATAAATAGATTCACCGAACTAGACGCATTTCCGTTACCAAACATAGAAACTATAGTCTCCAATGTTTCTAAATACAAAGTTTTTAGCCAAATCGATCTCAAATCAGCATATCATCAGGTGCCAATTCCTGAAAAGGATAGAAAATTTACAGCTTTTGAAGCTTGCGGAGATTTGTACGAATTTACTAGAATTCCGTTCGGAGTAACTAACGGAGTAGCGGCTTTCCAAAGAACACTACAGTACATAATAAATACCGAAAAACTGAAGGGAACATTCGCGTATTTAGATGATGTAACAGTCTGCGGTAAAAATAAGAAAGAGCATGACGAAAATTTGGACAAATTCATGAAAGCTGTAGAGAAATACAAACTTACACTAAACAAACAGAAATGTGTCTTCGCGTCAGAAAGCATTAACTTATTGGGCTACACTGTCCATAACAATGAAATCAAACCTGACAAAAGTCGTCTAGAGCCACTGCTACGACTTCCCTTCCCGGAGGACCAATCATCGCTGAAAAGAGCCCTTGGCATGTTTGCTCATTATTCAAAATGGATCCGTAACTTCTCTGAGAAAATCAAACCTTTAGTTTCTTCGACACTTCCTTTGAACGAAGAAGCTAAGAAATGTTTTGAATCTTTAAAGCATGACATCTCTGAAGCCTCACTTATGGCTATTAAAGAAAACGAAATATTCACTGTCGAAACAGATGCGTCCGAGTCTGCAATCGCGGCTATTTTGTCACAGAATGAACGCCCAGTTGCATTTTTTTCTAGATCCTTATCTGATTCTGAACGCCGCCACTCTTCCATTGAAAAAGAAGCTGCAGCTATTGTGGAAGCTTTAAGGAAATGGAGGCATTACTTACTAGGCAGAAGTTTTTTACTTATTACTGATCAAAAATCTGTAGCTTTCATGTTTAATCAGCAACAAAGCAGCAAAGTAAAAAACGAGAAAATAGAAAGGTGGAGGCTTGAACTTTCTTCATACAAATATGATATCATATATCGTCCAGGGAAAGAAAACACTGTAGCAGACGCGTTGTCCAGAGTGTGCCTTTTCCTAAGCACGAATAAACTCTACGAGTTGCATAATAACCTTTGTCATCCTGGCGTCACAAGAATGGCTCATTGGGTACGCTCCAAGAACCTTCCCTATTCTTTGGATGAAATTAAGAAAATGACGGCGACTTGCCGAGTTTGTGCTGAAATTAAACCACGCTTTATCCGAGCGCAAGGAGTTCTAATCAAAGCAATGGCACCGTTTGAAAGACTTAACATTGATTTTAAAGGTCCTATACCTTCGAAAACGTCAAATAAGTATGTATTGACCATAATAGACGAATACTCGAGATTTCCATTTGCTTATCCCTGCAAAGACTTAAGTGCTGCTACCGTCGTACGTTGCTTGAAGGACTTATTCCATACATTCGGCTTTCCTCTATACATTCACTCAGACAGAGGTACTGCATTTATGTCCGAAGAATTGACAACATTTCATTTTTTTTAGGAGCTGATTTGTGTTATTATTATGATAGCTTATCGAAAAATAAGGAGTACGTATTTTTTCTTTTTTGGTTATTTCCTCTCCATTCTCTGAAAATAATTATTTAAAAACTGTTTATTCCAAAAGAGCGTAAGTCCAAGATATAGGCAGAAACAAAATATTATCTTTGCTTTATTTATGTCAATTTAAAAAATAAACTCAAACGGGATGTGTTTGTTCTTCTGACTATCGAGTATCGATACTATTTATTTAGAAATAGGAAGAAAATGTTTATTTAGAACCAACAATAAAATGATAAAAACAAAACTATAAAACAACATTTAGTATAACACGTAGTAGTGGTTATTTTGCCACAATGAACAACACATTATTGCACAGCTGGCTAACTCAACTGTTTTCCTAATAATTATTCTGCTGCTGGCGCTGTTGCTGCTCGTCGCTTAACCTACGCGATTGACACGGAATGCATTGCATCCTAGCTTCTTAATTTTCTATCAGTTAACTGTCATCAAATAAGATTTTTTAAATTATGGCTCAACCCTCCTATAAGAGGATGACTTCGCCACTGTCAAGTAAAATCATTATTATTGTGTGAGTAGTCAGCAGCTGCAGTCAGTTACGATCGGACTATATTTAAACCATTACATTACATCATCAGGTCGATACAACTAGAAAAATGTCGATATGTTTTAGGCAGTACTACAACACTATCTACAGTTCCGATCTGTCAAAAGAAAGTTAATGTCAAGTCAATAACCTAACCTCAAAAACGGGAAGGTTATAAAATTTTGTTTGGACTTTGGATTGTGTTAATACCTAAGAGATACCTATTACGAATAATGCAAAATCGCCCAACTATTCACCGAGACGTCTTGGCTTCTTTGTTTTGTGCCAACATGTAAAAATCGTGCATTATTATGTCCAGATAAATATTTTTATTATATGTACCAAAACCTACGCGTAGTGAATGGTGTTCTGCTATCTGTCTATTTATGTATGCGAAGATCATTTAAATGTAAGTACAAACCTATTTGTGGTATAATACTTGTAGTAAGTTGCATAAAAAGTAGATTATTGTAACTTACAAAACAAATTGATAAAGTCAACGTATACAATACTAAGTTACACCTTGTTTACTATATTTTATTTTCATTACAGCTTGAGGAAGATCTCTTGAACTATCAAGAATAGATAATGGAAATTACAAAGGCAAAGATTGAAACCCCAAGTTCCAAGGGCAACTATAGCAACATTATGGAGATTTTTCTGCAAGACAATTTTTTACAATAAATAAAACAAATAATTAAATACTTAAGACTTTATTTATTTTATTATCATTTGACTACCTCTAACATTTTGTCATAAATATTTAAGCTATATAGCTTTTCCATAATTCTTCTGCTTCTAAAAGTAATTTATCTACAAACAGTTTATCATAGTATGTATTATCAGTAGTGGTGAATTTGCTGCACATTATTATTATTATTTGTTGATACACTAGCAGCAAAAATGCTGATGCGTGTATATCACTGCACTTGTGTGTGTAATCTGTTTGTAATTTAAACTGTCCAGTCTATTTTTAAAAGAGTTCACTATAGGAGCACTTATCACAGTTTCAGGAAGATTGTTCCACACATTTATGACACGGTTTGGCAAAAAGTGATATCTGGGATTGCTCGCACTTCGAGTGCGTATTATCCTTAGTGAGTGCCCTCTCATTCACGTCGTAGTATCCTGTTAGAATCTTATATGTCTCAATCAGGTCGCCTCATTCTATTCTCACCTCCAGTGTAGTGAGACCCAAAGCCCTGAGCCGCTCCTCGTATGTCAGGTTCCGAATGCTAATTACCATCTTTGTAGCTCTTCTTTGTACTTGTTCCAGTAACTCAATGTCCTTTTTAAAATGTTAATATCTGAAATCCATATTCCAGTAGTGGGCGGACATAAGTCTTAGAGAGTTTCAAGAATAGTTCTTTATCTATGTATGAGAAGGATTTTCTGATAATGTAAATAAGAGAATTAGCCTTTTTGGTAAATTCTAGAATATGTTCATCCTATTTTAGGTTATGGGTAATGGTAATTGCAAGATCTTTCTGTTGCTGCACAATCTAGGCACGAAACTTGTTGCAGTCACTGTGTACATCTTAGACCTTAAGCTCTGTGCTCAGGAGTAACTCGTCCCCGAATGTAGCATAGGGAATTTTATTTTGTCTTTTCACCTCAACATACCCGGTCGATGTTTCCACATAGCATCCCCAGATGACATCAGGACTTTGGTTCCTCGAACTTCAGCTACATTGAAGGTGTTCTCGCGCATGAACTGCAGCAACATCATAGTATCGACTTTTGGCTGTCTGCCATGGAAAATCCTTCAGAAACCTTCATTATTACCAACTAATTTGGGATGGGCACAGAAATAAAGGGCTTGCCTTTAAAATTAAACGAACGAAATATTACAAAAACAAGGAAGATCAACAAACAATCAAACTGTACTGTCAGACTGACGTTTGTATTTTTTTTTGCGGATTTATGATATGTCTATGATATAATGGATGTAATACCTCACTCATGGAAAGTTAGATATTTTTCAAAATATCTTTCTAAATATTGAATTTAAAAATGTGAGATATTTTTTTTTACGTTCTACAGCTCAAAATCTCCAAATGGTTTTTGAATTTTAGTACCTTTATAAAATTGAAATGTTGTCAATTGCGGGGGTACCTAGTCAGCGTCGGCGTAGCTACCAGTAGGACTACACCTTACAATCCACAAGGTAATGGACAAGTGGAACGACTGAATGGTACGCTGTGGCGCGCAATACAACTACGGCTTAAATCTCATAACTTTGAAGTTGATGATTGGGAAAAAGTGTTAGGTGTTGCGTTACATAGTATACGCTCTCTTCTTTGCACGTCTACTAATGAGACGCCCCATGAGAGAGTATTTAAGCATCCTCGTCGGTCAGTCACCGGCGAATCAGTTCCGACGTGGCTGATGTCTCCTGGGCCGGTACTGCTCCAAAAACACGTGAGGACGTCTAAATATGACCCGCTTGTTGAAGAAGTTGACTTGATTCAAGGGAACCCGGCTTACTCTCTCGTGCGATACCCAGATGGAAGGAGAGCGACCGTTTCAAACAGACATCTAGCGCCGTTCCCCGCGCCTGAAGAGGATGATGACGATCCCACTGATGAGACAGCGCGGGAAGAAAACGCAGAGACTGAAGAAATTCCTTCAGAGGAATCGTTTCCTTCAGAGGAATCGTCACGTGATACCGGGGAACAGACTAGTAATGGCGAAAGCGCTCGCCCAACACGCGTAAGACGCGAGCCTGTTCGGTTCGCCGATTTTGTTCCTCATTAGGAAGCCCGGAGGGAAGAAATTAATCTCACGGGGGGTGAATGTGATATAATCTGTATCAGTGAAGTTGTCACGATTGTCATGTCACATACGTAGTCGAAAATTTAGTTTATTAAAAGATATTTATTCCAGTTAATCGCTATTTTCCTCTCAAAGACAGCAATAGGAAACCGACCGTTTCTAGGAGGACAATAAGACCCTAAGATTGTAAGAGAACTATCGTTTGTTTTAACTTTTATGGCAAGTGTTTGAACTTTATCAGAACTAGTGGTGGCAATTTCAGTGCAAAATAAATTATTTTTACATAAAATGGCAACCCCGCCATAGCCATTGTCACTGTCTCTTCTAAAAATTTTATAACCTCTAATATAAATAGAATCTGATTGTTTTAACCAGGTTTCATTGAGTATACAAATATCTACGTTATATTTATCCAAAAAATGAGTAAAGAGAGCAATCTTCGGTTTTAAAACTTTGCACATTGTGTTGTACTATCATTAAGTGAGCCCTATGTAGGGCCATCATAAACGCTTAGATTTTTTATGAACATCTCCTTAACAGTCGATGTGTTTACTGGTGTGTTATTTTCTTTCCTACAGAAAGATAATAAAGTGTCAACAATAGCTTTTAGTATCATATCATTATTTATAACATCGGTCATTATATCTTTGTTTTCTTTAATTTTCTTGATTGGAGGTTTCGGTGAACCCACTGCTTTTGCGAATGTCTTGTTCAGAGCTGGGAAGAACGAGCCCAAAGTCTGTTTGTTCATTATTTTTGCTTTATTTTCATTAATTTTTTGTTGTTTAACTGGACATATTTTTGCAACAGCAATGTGTTCACCTTTACAGTTTATACATAGAGGTTTACCTTCATTTGTACATTCTTTGAATGAGTGCCCTTCAGAGCAGATTGAGCAGACAACAGCTCGCTTGCAAAATTTCGTTGTATGACCGAAACCCATACATTTATAACATTGTAATACTGGTTTTATATATTCTTCTACAGGTACAATACACAGACCATAATTGACATGGGTGGGAAGGACATTGCCTGAAAAAGTAATAGAGACTGTTTGCAATGGAATAATGCCTTCTGGAGTTTTCTTGGTGAATCTTCGTACGGACAGGATCTCCTGCGAACTAATCAACTTGTCATATAAATGCTTACAGCTAAGGTCTGTCGGAATAAACTTCACGACACCTGTGCACTCTGAAGTCGCTGCTGGAATGAATGCTTTTATATCATGTGAAGACAAGAAAGTAGTGTTTGTTAATAATGAATTTGCATTTTTAGGATTGTCAAAAATTATAGCATATTTCAATGCATTTATTCTTTTAATTTCTTTTACACCTTTATTGTATCTACTGAAGATAGAATTTAAGTAAATGGGATCTTTGTTACCGAATTTTATATTTTCATTTGTACTCTGAATAAATACTGGAAATACTGTTCCTGGAGAATTGACTGGGTAGCTCCTTACATGATTTTCTTTGAAATACGGTAAATGTTTGTTTTCATCTTTTTCCTCATCATCTGAGATTGTATCTGGTGGTTCCTTTTTCCTTTTTCTATTATGCTTATTTGCACTGCCGCTGCCTCCCCCACTATCTGAGGCCATGGTGACTCTCTCTTGTACCAGTTTTCTTAAAAGAAATTGGAAACTAGTAATAAAAAATATTTTTTAGATTTTACAAATAAAGTGTTGAACCTCCCGCCTCGAAAGTTCGCGCCTTTTTTCTAGATTGATTGTCTGTAGTGTCCCCTCACCATTGTCTAGACTGTCACTGTCAGATAATCGGCGCCATGTATAGGTTATGTTTAAAATATCTAAATCTATAATTTAAGCAAAATAAGCAATAAAATGTGATTAATATCTTAATGACATAAAATTAAATTTAATATTAAGTGAAAAGTAAAGTATGTTTATGTGATGGATGATAAAAAATATCTTTTTACCTTAAGACATACCTAGTCCTTATCTAAATAACGAGATAATTTTAATGATAATAATTATTGTTATCCTTTCTAGTCTGCATTTAATCGTTTAATAGGCTCTCTTCGCACAAGTTCATCCTCCTAATTTATTAAGTTAAAGGTGTACAAACTGTTACAAATATACGATGTCAGTCTCTATTATAAATAATGTGGTCATAGGGCCGGAAGAAGAGTTTATTCCTGCCCACTTGTCATATGGGCAATTCATATTTGATCAATTGAAAAAAGGAGGAGACAAAACAGCTTTGGTAACTATATCAAATATTTAGATATTAATCTGCAGGTTATTACCTATAGTTATGTTACAAATAGATGACTAATTTTAATAACTCTTCATCAGTTACAAAAATATGTTTCATTATTATTCCAATAAGCTGGAATTTCGACTTTTTATTGTAAGTCTTTAAGTTCAGTTCCTACTATAAATATTGATGTAAAAAAATTTTTTCTCTAGCAGAGTCGCATTCTGCAAAAGCTCGAAAGGAAAATAGATATCTAATCGCCTTCATTATACAGATGAAATTTGCAATTTTTTTCCTTTTGATTAATTTATTGATTTTTAGAATGGAGAATATTTTTAAATCATTTTAGATATCTGCAGATACTGGTGAATCCTTGACATATAGACAATTGCTACAGCAAAGCATTATCTTAGCAGCCGCGCTTCAGAAGCTTGGCTTGAAAAAAGATGATGTAGTTGCACTGAGCAGTGAAAACCGATTTGAGTTCATGGTGGCTGTTTTTGCTGTAATGTTTAATGGGGGCACACTGTCTCTACTTAATGTTACATACACACCTGGTTTGTAAATCTTCTATTCACATTTAAAATCTATAAATAAGCTATGTAAAATTTGTTTTTTCTTCAATTGATTAAAAAGAAAAATTATTGTGATATTTTTTTAATATAACAATATTTTTTTTTCAGGAGAAATAACCCACATATTGAATATAGTGAAACCAAAATTTATATTTGTCTCGCCTCTGCCAGCTCAAAATATATATGATGCATGCCAAAACGTCACATTTGTTGAGAAGCTTATTATGTTTGGAGAATTTGAAATGGTTCCATCATTGATGTTCAACAGTTTGATGACAGAACATGTAGGTGTTGATGACTTTCCGCTAGCTGATGTAAATGGCAGAAATGACACACTTGCCATCTTGTGTTCATCGGGTACTACGGGGTTACCTAAGGGAGTAGAGCTAACGCATGTTAATGTCCTAACATCAACTGTCCATATGAGGTAAACTTAGTTGCAATCTACCAAGATACAAAATGGCTTTATAAAAATATGATTATGCTTAGGAGTGAATGTTTTCAGACATGTTTTCAATACTTCAGTGCAGCAAAATAACCATCCAATATTATGTTCACTGTCCTTAATTCCATGGTTCCATGGCTATGGTTTTGTCACAACACTTACCATGCTGTCTTCAGATATGAAGTTGGTATTTTTAACCCGCTTTGAAGAAAAGCAATATTTGGAAACAATACAAAAATATAAGGTAAATTTACATTATTCAATAATTTCTTAACTCAAGATAATATAGTAACTGTCTCTATGTTATGTTAAGGACTGAGAAGAGATGAAGTCGAGATGTTGGTAATATTTTGTTTAAGTATAATATAATATAATAAATTATTGTTCTTCCTATTTTACAATAACAAGTATACATATTATGGAACAAATGATAAATTGGGCATTTATCTTAATGCCCAATTTATCACTATTATGATATATTATTAATGTATAATCACATTGACCCAGCATTAGACATAATCTTTCACCTTTTGAGTAGAGTGATAAAAAAATATTTAATTACTTAATTTTTTCCTTTGTGTTATTAATTATTACTGTGTGGAGAACTTTCGGGGAGGCCTATGCCCAGCTGTGGACGTCTACTGGCTGAAATGATGATGATGGTTAATTATTTTAGTTGATCTAAACCGTTTGTAAAAATGTAACAGCCGTAGCGTCGATCACAATATTTAATCTGATTTAACATGACTTGCATTGAAGTTTCTTCTGGCGCTTCGTCGGCCGCTGCCTTTTGCCTTAAACCACCTGTACTTGAATAAAGCCATTATTTTCAGATAAATATGACTACAATAGTCCCACCCATAGCTGTCTTCCTTGCTAAACATCCTCTAGTGCTGGACTATGACTTATCGTCTTTGCATGAGGTATGGAGTGGGGCAGCTCCACTAGCTTCAGATTTGCAGAAAGCTATTTCAGAGAGGTACACATTTTATAATTTTTGAAACAAATTATAATACCACATTATAATTTATGACATTACCTATAGTAGGTATGGTATGTAGGTACGTACAGCCATAGGTACATCAAAGTATACAAAACTGTCAAATTCCTTCAATCTACTCTCCTATTACTGTCATGCACATTAGGTTGAATCTCAATTGAGAAAATTTGATAGTTTGTGGTAATCTGATGTGTGACTGTCTGTCTGTACCTATTATATAATTTCGTACAAGAGTCGGACATAGTTACCGCCGCATGTGGCGCTGATCGGGACCGTACACGCTTTAAAAAGGGTTACACCCGTTCGCCCCATCAGGTTTTGTCCCACCAGTGAGACGAACGGAAAATCTATAAATGAATTAATTTTTATTCCCGTTCGTCCCATCAATATCGGTGGGATGAATGATCAATCAATGCGTTATAGGTACCTCGGCACATTCGAAAGATTGGGTTATGGAATGGATTTGTTAAGTAAGACGGGAATCGGGAATATATAACCTGGTGGGACGAACGGGAATAGCCACTTTAAAGGATAACCTACGGCACCTACGGCGATCACCGCACAGTATTTGGTAAAGGCGTTAACAATTGGTTTCCAACAGGTCTGGTTTAAAGTTCATCAAAAATGGGTATGGCCTCACAGAAGCAACAATGGCTTGCTGTGTAGATATGACTGGGGAGAAAGGAGGCCACTGTGGGAAAGCCTGGACCAGGATTAAAGTTGAAGGTCAGTCAATCCAGCTTTAATTTTTGTGAAAAAAAATAAATAATCAAGAATAAAAGCACGCTCTAAAAAGTACGAAAAAAGAAAATAGTCTGCTGAAATTATATAAAACAATAATTATTAGATTTATTAGTGATATACAGGGTGTATCTGTGAACATTTACATCCCTTTGACCACGTGTTCTACCAACCATTCTGAGCAACATTTGTCCTAAGACTTTTGAAAATTCGCTTAAAAAATTTCATCTTCCCTGTACAAAGTCAGTCACGTGACTTGGTCATTTTGTAAGGGGAGTCAATAAATTTTCTATGAATTTCGAAAAGTTGTTGAACAAATGTTGTTCAGAATAGTTGATAGAACACGTGGTTACAAGAATGTAAATGTTCACAGATACACCCTGTATAACAGCCGTGGTCGTATGCAACCTTGATTTCACTTTATTATTATAAAAAATATGTATTCGTAAACAGTAGTCAATTAAATGTGACCAAAAAATGAGGATGATTCTGACACCTCATAAACTGGTTTAGAAATTATGAGGGAACCGATGAATATCCCTACAATATAGGTTAAAATCATAACCCTCCTATTGGCTTCGCCGTAGTCGGGTAAAAGTAAAGCTCAATATTTGCCTAGTAGTAGCAGTTTAATAGTCTCAATACTTGCCTAGTTAGTTTATTACATTGATGTTTGTTTGTAGGTAGTTGACTTGGAAACTGGTAAAAAATTAGGTCCGAGAAAGGAAGGAGAGATATGCGTGAAAACGGCGCTGCTGATGAAGGGCTACAGAGGCGACCGCGCCTCCAGCGACGCCATGCTGGACTCTGAGGGCTTCCTGCACACCGGAGACATCGGCTACTACGACGAGGACGGCTTCGTCTACATTGTCGACCGGCTCAAGGAACTTATCAAGTACAAAGGATTCCAGGTAAACTGCCGAAAGGAAAATATCGTAGGTATACCTTCTTAGACCGCGCAATTGATTTTAATAGATACGTATTGTATTGCACGAAGAGTCTATGTAGTTTTAATCGTACCCTATGTAACCTAGGGGAAGTGTTATTACAAGCCACCTAGCGTCTGACGGCATAGCGTAGCACCGATTCATTGCGGATGACGCCATAAGGCGTCATTTAAATCTTTTACGTATGGTGTATGACGCCGAATGGCGAATGGCGTCTTAAAGAATTGATATCTGATGCCGACTGAATGTAAACACTCATAAACAAGTAAAAATCATAACTAAAAGTAAAATGTGTTCTATCATGGCGGAAGACGCCTAAGGGCGTCACAATACTGTGTGGTGGCTGACGCCAGTAGGCGTCACAGTTCACAGAAGATTTTTTAGCCGCCATTGGGCAAAAAT
This sequence comes from Cnaphalocrocis medinalis, assembly GCA_014851415.1. NCBI lineage: Eukaryota > Metazoa > Arthropoda > Insecta > Lepidoptera > Crambidae > Cnaphalocrocis > Cnaphalocrocis medinalis. Next base: position 9,035,278 of record CM026293.1, on the reverse strand, counting down.
CCCTAAAAGTGGGCTACGTAATGAATCGGCTAAAGTCGTCGCAGACAGTAAAGTGCGGGTGTGGCAGGTGGCGCCGGCGGAGCTGGAGGCGCTGCTGCTGCGGCACGCGGGCGTGGCGGACTGCGGCGTGGTGGGCGCGCCGCACGCGCTGGCCGGCGAGGTGCCGCTGGCCTTCGTGGTGCGCCAGCCCGGCGCGCACGTCACCGAGGAGGAACTAGTCAAATATATTGCTTCCAAGGTACCTACTACACTAATGTACCTATTTACCTATTCTGCCGCGCCAACGATAAGAGCAGTAAGTCGATTTTTGCCAAATTGAGCTCAGTACATATCAGGACTAATCGTCAAGTAATGCTCTGCAAACTAGTCTTATTCCGTCTTTCCCGTAACAAATAGGTCTGTGTTTCTCGATTGCCACCAGTGGGGACGTAGCTAGAGGTGACGACAATTATAAGCCGGAATTTCTGACTTACTACTGTTATCGTTAGTGCGGCAGTATAATACTACAGGCATTTAATGCAAATTTTAAGCCTAGGTTATACTCTGGAAAAGGAAAACTTATTTAAAAGAAATTTCATGATGCTGTTTGTCTCTAAATTAGCTACCTATTATTGTTGCGCTCGCTTTTATTGTAATTTCATTGGTTTTATGTATAAGTTATGTCTATATTGTGTTATCTCAATTAGACTATTAGTTGAAATATTAAAATGTATTATCAAAGATTAGGATTAATGACATCCTTGGCAACAGATAGGTAACCTTGAATTGTGCTTAATTCCAGGTATCGAGCGCGAAGCATTTGCGCGGAGGCGTCCGTTTCATCAACGAAATCCCTAAAAATCCTTCAGGAAAAATTCTCAGGCGCGAATTGAGAAACCTACTGCAAAAGCCTCAGAGCAAGCTTTAAAGTAGAAATAATATTTGTTTTTGTATGCGTGCAACTCCACTTTTGAGTGAGTTTTTTAGTGTTTATCTCTTCTATTATGTTGGGGAAAAAAAACTTTGTAGAATTTTGTATAAAAATTCAAAAGATTATTCACATTTTGACTAAAGTACTTACCTAAATATTAGGTGTCCTTTTGTTGGAGAACTTTTTTCTTTATCGTTAAGATAATGGTCAGATTTAAATAAATCCCACCATACACGTTTCTCCACGGTCTGTGAAGCCTGACCGGCCTTCGCCCACCACCTTTTTCGCACGATCATGTCAACTTATTCAAAAATGGTTCGGTTACATTACGTCGCAAAAGAATCACAAATGAGTACACGGTTCATTAGGTTTCTTTCAGTGAGCTGATAAGGCACCCAAAGGTCGTTCTTGTGTACCCAGCTTTTTTCAAATGCGCCCCAACCGTTTATGCAGATCTTGCGTTATTTTCCTAAAAATGGCATCAATTTTGCACGTAGGTAACAGGGCGACCAGAGCGATGTGAAAATTTCCGGATTGAAAAAGCTTAAACCAAATTTACAGTACTCTCACAGATGCTGCATTAGGTCTATTTTATTATGTTAAGTAAGTAACTGTTGTTATGTGACATTCCTTAAAATTCTTAAATATTAGTTTAGTTAGGGTATCAGTCTCTACAAATAATCCATGTTGTTTTAATAAAACGCTTATGTTGATATTTTATATCTGATAATATATCAGCCATCAGGAATGATCGATTCGCGTTATGACTATGTATATGATTAAGAATTTACTTGGTACATGTTCCAAAGAATAGCAAGTTCTATACATTGACAATCTAGATTTTAATGAATGCTTGTATTCTTTAAACAAGTCATCCGTATGTAAAATTGGTAAAACATGAGATGAATCGTCAATCACACAAGCAAATAAAAAAATATCAACAGAAAATGCCAGTTGATTTTTTCATTCAACCGAGAAAAACTAAGGTATAGGTACCTAAGTAGGTATTTTTCCTCAGATATACTTTTCTCATAACATATATCCTGTATAGCCTACAGGGTGTATGTGTGAACATTTACATACTACTATAATTAGACTTATGGAAATTCATTGAAAATTTTTTCGACTCCCCAAACAAAATGAAGAAGTCACGTTCACGTGACCAACTTAGTATGAAAAGTTGTAATTCCTGTATGCGGATTTCCAAGTGACAGAAAAAAAATAGTTTTGAATACTTGGTAGAATATGTGGTACTTAAATGTTCACAGATGGTGACATAGGTATTTTAATAACGATGTCTTGTGTATTAAAATGCATTTATGTACCGTAATGCAGATGACTTGTTTCGTCAATTCGCAATTGCTCTAGTATTAATGATATTACCAAAAAGCTTTTTTACATGAGTATTACATATTGTACGTTTATTTAAATGAATAAAATGTTTGTTTTAAAAAATAATGTTTATTCGACCTGATTTACACCTAAACCTTTAAAGTTAAAACAACATTCAACTGAGTTTCTGTGTTTATCTATCAAAATGTAGCTTACAGGTTCATTTATTAGCTAAAGCGTCTTTCAACTCCTGCGGTATTCTACTCAGCGCATAAGTATAGATGTCGTTGCTGGCGGCGGCCAGCACGCCCGTCTTGTTGGGCCGGCCCTCCGCGGCGCCGTACTTATAAAAGTTGCCTAGGATGTCCGTCAGCTTCCCGCCGGCGGAACTAAGGATAGCCTCAGGGGCACAAGTGTCCCATTTTTTGCATCCACTACTAGCGAATACGTAAACAGACGCCTTTCCTTCCAGTAATTGTAAAACCTGAAATTTGATCATATAGGTAAGTGAATAAAAAAATACTAAGTAACTGAAGTACTTTGGAGGTATGTAGATTTTTCTTTATATTCATAAGTCTTTGCCGAGCAGTGGAACAACGTAGGTTAAATAAAAAAATATATAATATGATAATAAAGTCATGAAAATAATTAAAGCATTATTAAATAGTGAGTGGCCCGCCCTCACTTCGTTACGGGACAGTAGTTCCACTGTCCACCAATAGATGGTGTTGGCCGTATATTGAATCACACTAGTGTTTCGGTTTGTAGAATATAAGGTATGTCGATGTCCAGAGAATTATCTCTTTATAAATAGTATAGAAGATAATTATTATGGTATTTATTACCTTGTAACCAGCACCTCCCACTCTTAATATTTGGGATGCATTCATCACTTGAAGAGCTTTCTCCACTAAGGGATTAGAATGGCTCCTAGTGGTGGTGATTATTAAGGAGTCCGGCGGCGGCGCGAGCGTGAACCCCCCCACACCAGCTTCCTGGAGACCCCATATTGTTCTACCGATCTTCTTTTCGCCGCCGATAATAGATTTGTAATAGGGCTGGTGGATTACACCAGCGACCGGCTTCTCGTTCACAGATATTCCAATTAATACTGTCACGTGTTCCAAAAACCCTGCAACAATGTTAATTGCTACTATCACGCTTTAGATTTTAAGTCGACATTATTACAACTCACGAGCGCTGAGGGATTTTATTTGGGTAAAGAATTTATCTGTACACAAAATATGCGCGTGCAATTCATTAAATAAGTGAACAAAACCTTTAAGAACCAAATCCCACACAAACACTATTTTTGTAGCATTAAAATAATCCAACAACAAAAAAATCCCACACAAACACTATTTTTGTAGCATAAAAATTGTCTTGTTTAAACATAGGTATATAAACATTTTATATTTTAACCATGATTTAGTGGTCTGGCTTCCTCTGTTCTAGGGATCCCTTGTTGTTAAAAGTGTTTAGTTTCTACAATGCACAGTACGAACATTTCTGAAATGCTTGCCCTTCGATTCTGTTAATATGCCTACCTGTTGTAGTCATCTATCTGATTGAATGACTTCCGCGTTCTTTGAATGACTAGGGCGAACTAATTATAAGTAATTTATTATTATTATTATTCTATGGACCATCATATCCATAAATTAATTCTCCTTATAAATGGTACGAGTATAGGTAGATAAGCCACTTTAAAGAACATTTTATAAAAAAAATATCACAGTGCTATGTAGCCTGTGCGAGCTATTTGACGCCATATGTTTTTTGGTGACTACTAACGCCGCATTGGCAAAAAAATTAACTATGTACCTACTTAATTTACGAATCACCTGACCTGACTGATTTTACGTCCGGTCTGTTCAAAGGGATAGGTATGTTACTACCTATTTAGTTACCCGCTAATTAGTTGGGACGTTGAATAACGCTTATTCAATCAACGTTCGGCCTAGTCATTCAATGAACGCGCCAGTCATACAATCAAACGCCAGTGCCACTTCGCTCGACCGACTGTATTTTAGTGTTAGTGACAAAACATATTTTTTTTAACATAAAATCCTTAATTTACTAATAGGGTATTTGACTACATTTTTTATGTGTTTAATCAAAAGACCGTTCAATTTAAGAAACATTGATGAAAGAATTACTTGATTCATTGTATAGAGCGTTTTTGGGCTTCCCATACAAATGGCTACAGTCGAATGACGTCACACGCTAGTATCTTGTAAGCGCGTCTAGTAAATTTTGTAGCTATATCAAATGTTTCGTATATCAAATCTGCTTTAATAATAAAAGTTGGTGTAGTTCAATGATACCTATACCTACATTTTTTTTTTAAATGTATACTTTAAAAATGGACTTGCCCATGAAACTTTGAATGCTCACAAAACCAACTAGACATTATATTTTTAACTGAAAATTTTGGCTCTTGGTTCTTATTTACTAATATTTTGGTAAAGTATCAATATTTTTTACTATATCGAGATTAGTCAAATACACTATTACAGAGCTGGCGGCACGAAAGTATGGTGATGACCGTTATTTTGCGCACTTGTAAAAAAGAAGACTTTCTATAAAAATTGGTTTCTGCGCACTCAAGGTCATAACTGCTGTTTCGTGCCGTAGACTATACCTACTATCCAAACCACTTTAAAAATTAATTCACACAAAATATGTACAATTAGGAAAAACGAAAAATGTGTTAGTGGTGTGGTGGTAGCCGTTATTTAGGCATTTTGATTTTTTTAAATCGATTCTGAGTTTTTATGAAACATAAACCTTAAATTTTAATAGGTATTTTAAGTTTATGTTACTTCCTGCTGAATATAATGATAGGTACATAAGTTAAGTAAATAAAAAAAATATCATAGAAAATATTATACATACAGATGAATTGAGAACCTCCTTTTTTTGAAGTCGGTTAAAAAGGACAACATCATTCAATGATTTTTTTGATGTAACAAGATACTACATGTACTACTAAATCCATATTACTTATCAACAGAAATGTAACTAAAACTTAAAATTGATAATGTGCTTTCAGTAAAATGAATTAACTTGAATGCCATTCTCAGGAGGTACTAAAGCCACCAGCAAACAAAAAATATAATAAAGCTGTTACCAAATTCACAATATAGATATTCAAGGCAACAAAATAGTTTTTTTTTGTTGGCCAGTATTATTCTTGCTTGGCCTTGATTTCATTTGTGTTGAGGTTGCCACTCACCCCTTCGATTGGTGAATTGGCTAAATTAAATAAATATGACAGACAAATGCATTGGTCATAATATTTTTCTGTCCTTCCTGTAGTAAGCAAACCTAGCAAACATAGCCCCATTTAGCACTTGGCAATTTTCACTAATATTTTTGAAAATCTGACTGAGTGGACACCTACTTTGTGTATTGATGATCAGAGATTTTGATCAACAAAGAAGTGTTCTAAGTTTTAATACTCATGTTAAATTAAAATCAAATGCCAAACTTTTCAATATTTAAGTGAACTGAGAATTTTAATTTGAGTAGTTAATGTGTAAATGTAAATAAGAATTATCATGAATGTGTCCTTTATAGTAACAAATTTGACATGCTTATTAAAAATGCAGTGACAATGCATGCACTACTCATGATTATAAATACCTCTATTAACAACTAGCTAAAACTCTTTTATCATGAACACCTCTAAGCCCACTAAATTTCAGTTCATTTACCATAGTTGGATTGCAGTAAACTTAAATACCACTTGATACTAATAAATGGATGCATTAAATGCATTTTCCATCTTTCCCAATGATTCCTCTTCAACATTAGGGCACCTAAAATTGGCCATACAAGAATATTGTAAAATTCATCAGTTCATTACATAAAGACATTCACACATATTGACTATCAGTAAGTATAATGATTTTATACATTAAATGATAGGTACAATAAACTTAAATAAAATTTTACCTTGTGTGTACTCTGATGTCCCATCCAGAGGATCAACCCAAACAACTATGTCCTCTTCCTTTACACTTTGCAGATGATTGGGGCAGTTCATAGTGAGGACATCTTTGTCAGCATCTACCACAATCCAGTCTTTTGGCACTTCAGGCTATAATTTAATACAAATAAGTGTTGAATTCTACTGTAAATATAAATGTTTGCCACTGCACCACATTGTTAATTAATACCAACAAAAAAGTGCTGAAAAATGATATGTACTTACTTCATTATCTTGATTATCCTCTTCACCAATGATGCATATCTTGGGGTACTGTGCAGCAAGTGATGCAATAATGCATCTTTGTGCAGATCGGTCAGCTTCAGTTTGGAAATCATCTTTTCCCTGTAAGTGATAAGTTTGATAGGTATTATGTAATTTATATTAATAAATTAAGAGTAAAATTTTAAGCTCATTAGGTAATGTTAAAATAGCAGTGTATGAACACACCATTCCAGAAAAGTATTACTAATTGAGCGGCGGTTACCATTTACCATCAGATCGGTCACATGCTCTTCTGCCTATTTCAGCAATTAAAAACAAATTATAACAAATGTTCTAAAATTTGCTAAGTGGGCTAATCCCCCTGAGCATCAAATATATTACTGTCTGGAGGATTTCCCCATAGGGACCTAAACCCTAATTTTTAATAAAGGATTTGTCAATAAATGTTAAGCTAATGCATTGGCAATGTAGTTTGAACATGTAACCAACAACCATGATCATACCTACCAATCTCTTATTAAGTTAGGTACTTCCTCATTCATTGCATTGGCACTATTACAACAATGAATAAAACTCATGTAGAACAAACCTTTTCAACTATGCCCAGCTCTCCTTTGCTCATAACATCTCTCACTATTTTGCCTGCTCTGCCGGCCACAGAAACTGAACTAGCTAATAATCTCACAATAAGTGGAACACTTGAAGTCATGGTTGCGCTTTATCCCACCTGAATGATGAAAAATAAATAAATTTGTGACTTTTGTTAAAACAAGTTTACATTGCAAGAAAAACCCCTTTCTTTTTTCTGTGCCACCAGTGTTCCTTGATCTAGTTTCAAAAATTTCCCCAAAATAAAACATTTTTAATTTTCAAAGTGTTAATAATATGTTTGACAACTTTTTCCCCATTATAATAATTGTCTATCAAAAATAAAACTAGTTAATTAAAAGTTATAATACAAGTTTAGTGATATCAATATCCAGTCTCATTTGGATTGTTATTGAAAATGCTTATAAGCGTCATAGAAGCTACGCCATCGGTTCCTTAATCGAATAGCAGGAGAGACCTTAGAGAAAAACTAACTCGGGAATTGTTTTTCCTCCCCGTTTTATTTCATACAATTTTCAAACTGACTCAAACCAAATTTCCCCTTCGTAATTTTTCTTTCCCGAACAACATTATTTTTCCCCAAAATTGCGAAAAAAATCTCCAATCTACCAACACTGAGTGCCACTTAGCATGGAACTGTCACTTTCAGATCAGCTGTCTGTCAAATTACAAGCAATGCGTTCAGTGTTAACTGAAATTTATAAATAAAGTGTATGAGTCAAGAAAGTCATGAAAACGGATTTTTTGAAACTATAATGGAGTTCCCATGTTTATAATACTTCAGTCAATAAAGTCGTGAAATTTATTCCTGAGGAACTATTACGAAGTTATACTATGGAACTTGAACCCAAAGAATACATTGCGCGACTTTATTGACAGAATTTAAATAACCAATGGTTCAAATATATTGAAGGCGGGCAGTGTAAGTCGCTTTTAATTCATTAGAAAAACCAAAATATGTACGGACAGCCGCACATCAGGTTACTACAATCTGTCAAATTTCCTTAGTTGATATTGAACCTATGTTTGATTGAACCAAACACGTTTGACATAAAGGTGAAGTTCGATTGATGAAATTTGACAGATTGTAGTAACCTGATGTGCGGCTGTCTGTACATAGAAATTTCACGCTACCAACGCTCATGAGGGGACTATGGGGGGGACTAAATAATTGTATTAACTAGCCAAAAGTATTTGGTGTATAATAAAAGATAAAAATAAAAGCTCTTTTTCATAAGTATATTAATATATTTTTATAATTATCAAAAGGCACATTACATTATATATAATAAATAAAACTATTAAGTTAATATAAAAGAAAGAATGTATGTAGTAGTACACGATACATAATTCGCGCCCCTATTCTTTTAGGATATTTTCCGATTGTTAAATATTATCATCGCAAAAAGCCGATTTGAAAATTGCAAAGCTCATCCTGCTATCCCACTTACGTAATAAACGCGAAAGATTGTGAGGGCGTGTGCATGTTTATTGCTCTTCCACGCAAAAATTACAGAATAGAATAATAATAAGTCATATCACAATTACATACAGGCTACAATTTTATTCATCAAAATATATTGTAAATTATCCAAAATATATAACGATAAATTATTCTATTCGCCATGCGGGTGAAACCGGGGTGCGCAGCTAGTTTATTAATAAAATCATGGGCCATCGAAATCAGAATGCTAAATAGAACACTATCTTAATAGATATTTAACAAAACAATTACTCTTATAATACAATGATAACACTTATTTATAGCTAGGACTTACTTCTTGATAAGACTAATTGATAAATTAATGTACCTAATGAATGTCTTTTATGTGTAATGTCTAAAATATACATATTAGTATTTTCGATTTTACAATACTAAGTAACCATCCCATAGTCTGGACACTTGCGGCACGGTCGCCATATACTTTTGTGAAAATAAATGTAATACCTAGTTTTGCATATTTATTAATATACAAGTATTAACGATAACTCAAATATGAAAACTCAACTTGTAAAAACCTAGATAATGTTACAACACACACTTGAATTTTAAATTTTCAATGCAAGTTCCATCTTAAAAGTAAAAAAAGATTTATGCTAAAAGTATACTTAGTTATAGCTAAATATAACATCCGTTATGATATGTAACAATAATTAACTTTGATTAATAGCTTTCCCTTTCTAAAGTAAGAATATTATATTACTTTACTTAAAATGCAACTTTTAAACAGGTATTCATTCTCAAAATCTATCCAACAATGTCTAGCTGATATGTGTCTTCCTTATATTACCCATTATTTCTTATTCCTAGCTTTGAGAATAAGAAAATATAATGAAAACAAGGTAATATTTATTATTTAATCTATTAAATACATTTTATTATCACCATATTAAACAACCTGAACAATATATAAAATAATAACAATATTTTTTCAGTTTTATCTATTTAATCTATTATAAAGAGATTAATTAGTCCACGTCAAGGCTTATAGGTAAACCGAAAACACGAAAAACTTGCGCGATGTAATCGATTCATCTATTGGTAATGGTCTAATAAGTTAAGTACCGAAACGAAGTGAGGGCGGGCTACTATATGAATGATTTGAAAAATAATCTGGTCAGGTAATAACTAGATTAAGCGTTAATAACTTCGCCTAATGTCGAATAGATGTCGTTGAAATATGGATCAATAATGATTGCTCTTGTTTGTAAATAACTTTCGCAAAAGAATAGGAAAAAGTCCTATTACCTAATAGTTCTACCGTTCAAATTGCATGAGGTAATTCTTACTTAAACTTCTATCTTTCAGAGATATTGAAGTGTGTTACACTTATTATAAGGCACTTAATTAAATTATTGAAATTGATTGTCCGCTAAGGCTTCTTGTTTTGTCCAGAGTAGTATTCAACGCATGTACAACTGTACACGCCTTGCTGAGTAAAGTTCTTGCCAGTTAAACTTGCAATAAAGGTCATTCACCCCAATTGTACCAAGAAGTCGTCAAAATTTGCGATACAGATCGCTTCCCATACTAAACTGTCGATAAAATTACATTTTCCGTGTTTTTTTTTTATTAATACCAAACGTCAAAGTTCTAGTCTATGGTGAAGTTCGCACGTCAAGGACTATGAAACACGGCAAATGTAATTTTATCAACAGTTTAGTATGGAAAGCGATCTGAATTCATGAATTTTGACGACTTCTTGGTACAAGTGGCATGTGGGGTGAATGACCTTTATTGCAAGTTTATCTGGCATGAACTATAGCCAGCTTACGGCGACAGGAGCAGGCTAAAGGTCTTGGGGCTCGGGGTCGGCGACCTGCGCCAGGATGTGCTTGACGACCTGGTCGATGGTGTGCGTGTCGAGCATGCGCGCGATGTTCTTGTCCTCGACGGCGTACAGGAACAGGTGCTTGGCGTTCTCGCGCAGGCACTGCACGCGCGTCCAGCGCGAGCGGTCGGCCGCGCGCGCGCCGCACGACATTATCACCTTCTCCAGCACCTGCACACGATTACACTGCTTGAGGGTGGGTTTCCACCTAGGAACAAGTATCATATGGCATGGCCAAGCGCGTATCGCCGTAAGGGACACTATATAGCCCGGACAAATGAAAAATAACTACAAAATGGCGGATCGATGTGAATATTTAGTATGGTAGCCTGTTATCTCTTACTACGACTAAATTTGGTTGGTTATTACGGTAGCAATAATACGAACAAAAATCGCACTGAGCAAGTAGGTAATACTAATTACTATGGCTTACTATGGCAACTCGCTTTGTTGGGCAAACTTTGAAGTGTGCCCAACAAAAATAAGTGAAACTCTGACAAAGACAAAAAAAAACATGATTCTGTCTCTTTTACTCTTACTGATTTCTGTATGTAGTTTTTCCGATTACACGAGTATTATTATTTGCGTGTCCTGGTCTATTGATACTTTGTCTAAGGTTTCCACAGAAGCGGAGCTGAGTGGAGTTGAGCGAACACTCATAAAAATTTACTAATCACATTGCTCACCAGAGATGAGATGTGTATTTTGAGCAACTTGATTGGTCAATTCTTACAAGTCTCCGCTCAACTCCACTCTGACTCTCTTGATGCATTATGGACGTCGCTCCAAAAGAAGTATCAAACAAGCCTCTGACAAACTATTATGCCTCTCTGACCCTTCCTGAATTCTGCAGGCAATCATCATAGCTGGCAGATATTTAGGATAAAAAACAACAGACAACGCGGACAATACGAGATGACAAAGTTAAGAAACTGTCCAATTACTATCTCCCCAATATAATATTATTCGTATATTATAAACATTCATTAACAACTTACCGTATCAATACTTTCATCTGGCCACCCAAAGCATTCCAATGTGTCATGATCGATCAATTGTGACAATAACATCTTCAAATTTTCTACAAGTTCTTCTTCAGACATTAAAGGATTGTCTTCAGCCTGAAAATAAATGTATAATAATCATACTTAGTATATTTAGTTGCAGCGAATAATGAAATGCAACAAAGCATGAACGCGCCGTGTGTTCAAGTTTTTAACGTCGAGTTGCCTTTGTGGACTTTGGATCATCTTTAGGTCTGATACACAAGTGCTACTTTTGCACTGCGGGGTCTGCACTAGTAACTTTTACAGCTACTTGAATATTTGGAGAAAAGGACTACAAAAGCGGTAAATTAGCTACTTTTTGAAATTGTGTGTCCCAATTGTAGGGAAAAGGGGTTAAAGGTTGGCAGTTGTGACTCTATTGGTGTTGCAAGTCTCTATGGGCGACGGCAATCGCTTACCAATCAGGTGATCCCTCAGCTCTTCTGCCTATCATTCCTATTATGTACATTAAAAAAAATATCTTGTGAAAATACTACATAATGGGAATGTAGTGGTAGTCGGTACCTTTATATTGTCTTCCCTGGGCGCCTCGTCCTGCTCCTGCACGCCGCCGTACAGCACGTTGGAGCCGCCGTAGCCCTCCAGGATGCGCTCCGACTCCGCGTCCAGCATCGTCAGCACGGACTCCAGCTCCGACTTCTTCACTCTGTCCACCGCCACGCTCGTGCCCTGTGCCACCAATGTTATTATTTATACAGTGTCTGGGGACTGGTGTCCGAAAACACTACTATATGTATAAATTGCAGTTATTTGCTGACTGTGAATATAAAATATTTCTATCCGTTCTTCATGTTCACCAAAATGTTCAATATTCTTGGGAGAAAAAACAGAAGCAGGAAAACACTATGTAAAGGCATTTGCGCTATTACGTAAGGTTAAAATGAGGTACGCTTTTAACTACATTACGAAACTAGGGACTGTAGTTAATAAATATTTTGAAAAAAATTAATAAATGAAGGTTGAATACTCGTTGAAACTTTTGATAAAATTCATTATCAAAGAAGGGAGAGCATTATTTCATTTTTCTATGGACTAAAATATCTATTCTACTACTATACAGATGACCGTTATTTTGCGCACTTGTAAAAAAGAAGACTTTTAACGTCGTAAGGCCCAGACAGCAGTCACAATAGAAAATTGTTTTTGCCTCATATGAGGCTTTTGGGTCTTACGACGTTAAAATTGGTATCTGCGCACTCAAGGTCATAACTACTGTTCCATGCCGCAGGCTATACTTTCTGTTTAATCCGTGGGTGTGGGGTGTGGGCACTCACCAGCACCCGGCGCACGTGCGCGAGGTGGTTGTTGAAGAGCTCGGGGTGCAGCTTGCGCACGTGGCGCACGAGCTGCTCGCCGCGCACGTAGGCGCGCGCCGACACGCAGTACATGCAGCGCCGCGGCCGGTCCAGCCGGTGCGTCAGCATGTGCCGCCGCATGTTCACCTCCGTCGGGTAGCTCTTGTTGCACACCTCGCACGCGAAATCTGGAAATCCATACTGATACACTCAGGGGCACGTCTAACCGCCCGTAGCGTATTTTTCATACAAACGTGCCTACATTACGATTTTATAAAATAAAAAGTTTTATTGCAATACTTTTTACGTAACATGACCTTTATATGGTCGTCTTTCTATCGAGTAAGTATTTTATTCAACCTGAGAACTTTCCGATTAACCCAAAAAAAATAAATCCGTTTTTAATCTTCATACAACCTTCTATGTAGCTTAAAGACGGATTTACTGACGGACGGGAAGGTGTGTCTGTCTGTCTCTCTGTATGTTTGTCTTTCTTTCACGGCAAAACGGAGCGACGAATTGACGTGATTTCTTAAGTGGAGATAGTTGAAGGGATGGATTGTAACATAGACTACGTTTTGCCCTTCCATGCTACACCGAATATAACGCGAGCGAAGCCGTGGGCAAAAGTTAGTGAATAATAATACAGCTCAATATTACATAATATCTACATCGCCCTGAGCCAAAAATATATTTTACGAAATGAAAAATACCATTTCTACATTGTGTGTCTTAGGAATTAAAAAAAATATTCATATAATTCACAAATGTTTTTATGGAGAATAAGCGGCATTCATTTAAACTTGGTGGTTTAAAGATTTGATACTAACGTTTGGTTTTCAAGTGCGCCGCCACATGCGCGTCCAGGCTGGCCTCTGTGCTGAATTCTTTCTTGGCGTGAGGGCATTCGTCGAACGGGCACAATAGGCGCTCCAGCCCCAAATGACTTCGCTCATGAATCATCAGCCTGAAATGAAATGAACGCTTTTTAGATTCGCAGTTCACATACTCGTACACAGTTCACACACACATCTCATACTTTGACCTGACTCTGTACTAAGTAGCTTAAGCACTTGTGTTACAGATATCAGACAACAGAGGAAACACAAATATAATACTTACTTAAATACATATATTAAACCCAGACCCTGAACCAACACCTATTCATCACAACAATGTTTGTCCAGGGTGGGGATCGAACCCATGATGTATGAGGCAGGGTCATTACCAAATACGATATCCGGCCAGTCTGATGTTGATTTAACGTCGTAACGCCCAGACAGCAGACACAATGGAAAATCTGTTGTTTTATGCCTTTTAAAAGGCTTATTACGACGTTAATAGTAAAAATATATTTCCCAACTGTTATTGGAATTCCTGAATAGTTTGAAAAAGCTTATAGCCAGCCAGGGAAAGGCACTTTGGTGAAAAATACATACTAAGTTAGTTTAAAAGATTTTGCTTTACGACACTCACCTGGACTTGGAACCAAATGTTTGACCACAAGTGGTACACACATTGCCAATGTGCCTTTCGAGATGGCGCTGCAGCTGGCCGCGTTGGATGTACGACGCGCCGCAGATCTCACACTTGTGCGGCTTGTCTTGCACGTGCGTGAGCGTGTGTCTCTTCAGCACCTCCGGTGTGAACGTGCGATATCCACACTGCAATGTCAATAACATCACCATAATATTACCATCATAAATAAAAATTTATGTCCTTTACTTAGAATTAGAACTAGATTTCAATGATAAGACCAGCAAAACAGCACACTAAAGTTCTACAAGGTAAATCATTTACCAAATTAGGAAAAAAGTTTACAGCTAACAAAAAAATTTTTGGAATATATATGGGAGGGATGTTACATACAAGCCCTTCTGTAGGATTTCTGCCTTTATGTGGTACAAAAGATAATGTTATAAACCTCATTATAACAAATAAATTCTATCACATTATTTTCTGTAATAATTCAACTTTAAAAATAGCTTATGTAACCTGTGTAAAAATTTAGACCTTACTTACCCATTCAAATTTGTCCATGTCAGCAATAAAACAAAAAATACTTAAGTTATACAACACATTGATTGACATTACAGCAAAAATCTCACAATGCTTATATAACCAATATAAAAAAATTAATAAAAATATTTACCGTAACACAGAAAAATTTCTTCTCTCCATGGATCTCTAAGTGTTTAGCAATTGAGGTTCGAGAAGATGTTGACTTCCCACAAATATCACACTCATATCTTGGTGGAACTAAAACAAAAATGTAAATTAATGTTTCACATCTTTAATACCTGCTGATCTCTGAGGTGGTCTTGTTGCCCCCTACAATACCACCAACTTCCAAACTTACTCTGTCAGCCGACAGAGTATTTTTAAGAAAAAGAACAGAAAATGTCAGGTACATATTTGGCCCAACCTGGCAATGCAACAATGCCTGGCAGTGCAACCATTGTTTTACAATGCAACCCACAGTGCCAATGAGGCAGTACAATCAAGGTGTAGTATTGCGAACTACAACATTTTGCAGGTACAGTAGAATCCAGTTAAGTTGACTCCGCATTTATTGACCAACCGCTTACTATGACCGAATTACAAGGTGAAAATGGTTCACATAGAAAACTCTTTACTACAAAGTCCTTTATAATGACTCGCTTATATGGACATTTCGCTTATAATGACTGGTTTATAGTACATTGTGTCTATGTAATATACAAAAAACCCGTTTTACCAACCAATTTGTAAAGAAACACCTCTGACAAGTTTTGGGAGGGATGAAAAAAGACATATAACATAATTTATATCTCTCTATTGAAAAAAAGAGTTTGAAAGTAAAGATGTCAAAAATTTGAATAGGCCTGTTTCCAATTTTTTTTTCTGATTAGTAATCAAAGAAGCTCTCCAGAGTAGAAACATCGGCAAAAGATTACTCTGTTAGCATGATATTCTCCGAGATATCACCATTCAAAGATCACATAAAATAAACCTTGTCAAAACGCTCCATACAACGGCCCTGCCACGATGTGACGTCACACGGTGCTAGTTTGTGTTCATCACGGGAGACCTTTGTTCGATAGCTATATTAAATAATGCGTTTATGAAAATGGTTTCAAAAGAAATGTTGCTCAAAATTGCATGAATTATCTAATTGTATATAATTATTTAGTAAATGTAATACTTTTAAAATCAAGTTACGTATCAAATTTAGATCTAACTTTAATTGACTGATGACAAAAAATATCAAACTAAATTCAGCTAAGAAGAGCCCTGTGACACTTCATCGCGTTCTGAACTACGCATGTTATGTTTGACAATGAAAAATATTTTATTGTTATCTTTTTCATTTAATTGCGGCATTATTCCAAAAAATATTCCAATAAATCATCTCAAAGTTATAAAACAAAAACAGTTATCATTTACTTTAATTTAATGGAATAGACAAATAACAACATTTTTTAAAACAATCCTATGCACATCGTATTACTTGTAACGGAACGTGGAAAAAACATAGAGCTGCGACATGTCATAATCGGCGGCCATGTTGCGATTACTCGATAATCGGAATAGTACGAGTGCATCAGCCTTGTATGCGAGTTATGTTTCGTTGTATTTGCGTGGTGTTCGGTTATTGTTACTTTTTGTTGTTGTGTTTGTTATTGTTGACTTTTATTGCTGTTGTTTGTTACGTTTTCTGTTATTTTTTGGCAAAATGTGTGTTGCTGTTAGTATAAAAAAATCGATTCCATTTCCTTAGGAAGTAT
>CM026293.1:8715161-9018647 GCA_014851415.1 Cnaphalocrocis medinalis | reverse complement strand
TAATGCTTTTTTGTTAAGAAATGAAGCTGTGTCATTTCGGAATTCGTTATTTCGATTGCGTTGGTTTGCGAGTAATTTCAGCAGTTTAAGCTACAATAATGAAGCTTATGAAGCTTTTGCCTTAGTTCAATGAGACCATTCAGATTTCGACATAAACTTAACATACTTATTAGGTAAGTGTTGCTAATCACACTCAGGTTTTACCGTAAGATTAAGTAGCAATTATCTATGCAAGTGCTTCTATCGCCGACAGGATGTAGTCTCAACGTAAATTAACACCTCATAAGTTGGCGATTTGTTTCCACATATAACACAACATCGTAACCTGCGGCCATACCATCTTCATAAACGGCTAAACTGCCTGAATCACGCCAATTATCTTCTATATCGAGACCAAGGCCACTCGTTGAAATCACGGAAACATTTTCCTGGCGCCATTAAAAGGTATGTACTTATAATAAAATTGTTTGCCAATAGGGCTGCTATGGCGATGAGTGTTGGTTAATTGTATTGAGCGTTATTTTTTTTAATTATTATATTTTGAACTTATTGCTAAGTGACATGTGTAAACTGAATCTATCTTCTAGGTACAATCAAACGACTAATGTATGAAGGCAACCATTGCATATAATCAATCAGTATAAAATTCACATGGACACAGTTATTCCACATAATTAACAAATACAAAAGTTATTTCTAAGATACATCAGTTTTTCCCCCTTTTTCCCAAGTGTCACCTTGACGTGACACCACAGGCTAAAATTGACCCGCATCCACAGATTACATCACATTCACTGAGTAATTTCAATACTTTACGTCACAGACTTTTTAAAAATTGCCATTGGAGAGAAAAAAAGCTACGTTTTGATATTTCACTATTTTTTTATTGTATTAAATGAAAGAAACATGATAAGGGAAGGACAATAGTGAGCCAACGCGCAAACACTGGCTTTGTCGGGGGGAAGAATAATAGCGCACTTAGACTTTTTTTGAACAATTTTTTTTTTGAAAGTGTTTCGGATAATCGGCGATTCGGATAGTCGAAGTTCGGATAATTGGAGTTCTACTGTATTTGTGTATTTTCCATTCCCCACAACTACATCAACCAAAACCCCCAAAATGTTGGACCTGAGGGGCTAGTGCAAATATTTTAAAGAACCAATTTGTAACGTTTTTGTGTCGTACCCACGTTACAATAAGCTAGTCGATAATACTCCAGCACAAAGTAGCTTAGAGATACTCAAAGCAAAGTAGGTACCTTTGTTGAAGTATCGTATCATTCCATTTCGTTCAAAAAATTATTGGATAGGTTACCTACGTACGTTACTACGCTAATGGCTTTTGTGCGGACAAGTTTAGATGCTTCCGTACAAGAAAGCTGATAGGAGCTCTTTAATTTTTCATGCAAAATGTTAACGATATCAGGACCCTTACTACCAGCCGTTAAAGCAGGCCTGCTATTGAACTGCCTTGTTATTTTGTACTATGACATCCTTCACGCAGGCCTGTAGCAGGCCTGCGGCAGGGCAGTTACGTTGACGTCTTGAAAACCGTTCACCTTTTTTAGGGTTCCGTAGCCAAAATGGCAAAAACGGAACCCTTATAGTTTCGTCATGTCCGTCTGTCCGTCTGTCCGTCTGTCCGTCTGTCCGTCTGTCCGTCTGTCACAGCCGATTTACTCGGAAACTATAAGTACTACAGTGATGAAATTTGATGGGAATGATGTGTTGTATGAACCGCTACAAAAATATGACACTAAATAGTAAAAAAAAGAATTGGGGGTGGGGTCCCCCATACATGTAACTGAGGGATGAAATTTTTTTTTTCGATGTACATACCCGTGTGGGGTATCAATGGAAAGGTCTTTTAAAATGATATAAAGTTTTCTAAAAAACATTTTTCTTAAAGTGAACGGTTTTTGAGATATCAGCTCTCAAAGTCGTAAAAAGTATGTCCCCCCCCCCTCTATTTTTATAACTACGGGGTATAAAATTCTAAAAAAAATAGAGGTGATGCATGCTAATTAACTCTTTCAACGATTTTTGGTTTGATCAAAGTATCTCTTATAGTTTTTGAGATAGGTTGATTTAACTGTAATTTTGGGTTAAGTTATTGTGCTTACACTGAAAACGATGGCTGAACCTTTATTTGCTGCTACGGAACCCTTTGTGCGCGAGCCCGACTCGCACTTGGCCGGTTTTTTTTGTATGGACTTTTCATAATATGAGCGCATAATAATTGTCAAACTGCGCGTCTTTTGAGCGTGTTAAACGTCAAATAAACAATCTCTAAAAAGTTACTTTTTAAGCCAGCTTTAACAACATTGTTAATGATTTGCCTTGTAAATGGTGGCATTTTTTCGCTGTGTTAACTATTGTGTGGTTGTGTTTAAGTGTGTTTTTGTCCCCCGGTCCGGAGTTAAAAGTGTAGAAGCACTTTATTACTCATACATTGATAGTAGATGCAAGAAAAGCCTTGATTGATCTCTACTTGTAATTATTCTGATAATGTGTGCACACAGTGACAATCGACCGTGAACTACCTAGTTAAAATTGTAAACAAACAATCGGCGCGCATAGGAATTTAGGGTCGCTGATCTGTAATATCTAAATGTTGAATGTAATCGTACAAAAAGTTTTCTTGTCCCGTCCTTCTACGAGCATCATTGATGAGCCTATTTTTCCGTTTTATTTTGGTCTTTATAGGTCTACCCAGTACTGGAAATATAAAAATTGTATTACAATAACTTCATGTTATAGTTCCATACCTTTATCTATGTATTTGTAAATGCAATTAGATTTGTTAATAAATATAATATTATGAAACCAAAACTGTTTTGTGATTTCTAAGTTTAATTACACTTACACTCTTATGTAGTAACTAAGTAAATACTGACATACTTTCGACCATTCTGATGCAGACTTTTTAACAGTGGGAGAACCAGGCTTTGGCATGAATGGGCCGGCTCGACCGGAGTAATACCATGTCCCACAGAAAACTGGTTTGAAGCAGTAGTGCATGTGCCGTGTTTCGCTGTGTGTGTGAGGGTATCAGAAGCAAAATCCAGGGGAAGGGGGGTTAAAATGTAAGCAGCACACTTTTGACACCACTGGTGCTATAGGTGTCCATGGGCAGCGGTAATCGCTTACCATCAGGTGATCCGTGTGCTCGTCTGCCACATGAATCATTAAAAAGAGTTGAGCCTTTCAGCCTTTCTCCCGCTGCACTCCACATCCTCTTGAAATGTATATTTTGTTATACCCTACTGCTTTTTCTCTGGGATCATTCAAAAACTCCCAGCAGTTGGGTATATCTCACACGATGTCTTGTTCGTTGGTTTTCACTATAGTAAATATTCTATTTACCACTAACATACCTACATAAAGTGCAAGTACAAGTAAGTTATTTTGTAATGTAAAGTGGACTCCACTTTCCGCACTTAGACTCTTCTTCGGTCCATTATATGTATGTGATGTAAGTAAGTATTCATAAACACAAGAAAAAAATGCTATGTACTTACGACATTTTAAATGAAGAAGACTGCAAACACGAAAACTTAGCTGCCCTGCCGAGCCCGAGCTATGTCTACTTCCTACAAAAGTAAGTATCAGCGAAGTTCGTAAAGTTTAAGAAACATCTTGTTGCTACGTATTCGTAGGAATCAGAAAAAATAACACTTATTTGTCTGTGACAAGTAATAAAAACTTCTCAAGTAGTTAGACCAAAGAATTAAAAAAAAAGACTAGAATTCGAGTTTAGGATTTATATTCAAACTAGTATGAAATATTTAAAAACTCATTAATATACAGAATATACAAGGTATACAATATCTACAATAGTTTAGGGAGATTGGCTATGTGCAAAGCGAGTAGGTAGTGGTGGACAGATAACGACCGCGCACAACACGGCAGAAATTGGAAACAAATGCAGATGGTCAACTGTCAGAAGTGTTGATTGCGATACAACCACCAATATTCTCTACAAATAATGTTAATGTTAAAATTGGTGAATAAAAACAGGTTTTGTAAATATTGAATCAGTCTTTATTAGTCATATCTTCGAAGAATTTAGAACATTTATAATGAACAAATTGCCGAATACTAGGTTTGCCCCAATGTTGTTTGTCACTGGTCTTTGACAAGCTGGAGGTGATGTTAACATAGGATATTAAGGCACTAAAATGCTTGCACTTGCTGCTTTGATTATAGACACAGTCACATTTTACACCAGTGACAACACAGATCTGTAAAAATAATAAGAACAATTAGTAAATTGGAAATGACTTACATGTAATAAAATAAGTACAATCCCCGGAACTAGTACTGGGCATACCCAGGTGCATACGCTTGCTAAAAGAGTGGTCAATCAAACAGAGCAAGCAACACTGGATGAGATCGACAGGCCAGACACATGCTAAAGCCTTAATTACAGAATTTTTCAACAAGTTCTCACTAGAGGCTCTAATGTTATTTCGAGAACAGTTGAGGATTCTCACAAGAACTATCCCAGGTCACTGCAGATTGAACAAACAGATAATTATATCACATAAACAATACTTACGTTTAACCTGGTCTTGTATGGTGTTAGTGTCACAGATGACTGACGAATTACGTGGGCTCGTGCTATGTAGCTTTGGCCGTTATGTCGCAGTTCTTCCACATTTCTTACATGCTTGGCTAATAGGAATTTTTTTGCCTTTTATCTCAGTTTGGGGTTGGAAACTAAGATTATGTGCAATAGTTTATAAACCCGGTATTTATTATTATATTAATTTTACAGTAAAACTATTGAATAAATTGCACTTAAATAATGTCAACAATACTATTTTAATCTTTGATTTTATTTGTATTTGCAAAGAAAACTACCAATGTTGACATTGTTATTATTTCAATTATTTGACAGCTATATAATCGTTCAAAAATCGAGGTAGGTAAGAAGAGTACAGAATAGTCGCACGCCATATGAATTACTCCATAATTTTATTAAAATCTACTGTGAATTAAGAAAATTATGCTGATTAAGTAAATTACACTCATAAAAACGTACTTTTAGTCAGCAATTGATATTATAAAGCGAAAACTAAAAAACCGGTAAAACGGGAAAAAAATATCATAAGATTTCCGAACGATTCTAGGTTGAATCAGTAAGCAGACCAGAGACAAGGAAACCGTTCACCTTTTTGCCTAGCAGTATAATAGTCGTTCAGTTTTTATGGGCTCATAATACGAATCTTAGCAGCGCAGAAACAGGCCTGCCTTTGAACTGCGCTGCGAATGGATGGTTTTCGTATTTGCTGGTATTACGGGCCCAGTAGGTACGTAAATTTAACCCTTAGATGCATGATTTTACCTTTTCTTGTATGATAAATTGTAACAGGGGGGAAAATAAAAATACATTCTGGGAAAAATAGTGAAAAAAATATATTTAAAAAAAAAAGTAGGTTTTTACACAAAAATCTTAATGATGTAGATCTACATCACTATGCATTTAAGCCAACAACTTTACATTGAACTGTGTATTATAAGAATTCTCTGAAATAAGGTATTTACAAAAAAAATGGCTCACTAATATGTGTGAAAATCTTTGAAGCAGTTGTTCCTCTGGTTTAGACACAAAGGCACGTTACATTTCGTACACGACCATATTGCTACCCGACGGCTGACAGCTGCACTTTGAGGCCCAGCTCTGTCTGGGCCGGGGCCCTGTCCGGCGCCCTGTGAGGATCTCCTCCACTTTGGGCGCACCTTGACGTGGGCCCCACCGAGTGGGGCGCCTTCGGGCGCCACCCCCCACATCTTTTGTGGGGGTCTTTAGTTGCTGGTCTGCGCTGCGTCCCACAGCCAGTGGGATGCGGCAAAGGCCGGCTAACCCCACCTCTCCGCCCAGCGACCGACTGTGCAATCCAGCGTAGCCGGCCGTGGGGCTGTCTGGTGGGGCAGTTTTTTGGAAGCCTGCAGGCACTCTCCCCCACCTTGTCCTGCAGCCAGCAGGGTGTGGGTTTGTGGAGATTTCTGCAGGAGCCCATGCCCGCGACGCCCGTATCGCAATCCAGCGATGCGGGCGCCGCCCGGTTGGGGCTTTGTCGGAGGGCAGTGGGAGCTGCTCTGGGGGCTTTAAGCCCCGGGAGTCGGAAAGAGGCCGTACTGGCGTGCCTTGCTATCCATGGGTGGGTCTGCGGTGATGAGGTTCGTCCTATTTCCCGCTTTCCCACCCCGAGCCTGGATTTGCCGGGAAAAGTCGCAGAGTGTTTAGTGGGTATGCCCTTGAACGGCCTCTGATTAGCAGAGGCCCAATCCAGGGGAGAGCCCCACACTACCTGGTCGTCTCCCAGCGGCCGGGTGTGCATAAGGCGGCATTCACTCTGCGTGAACAAAAAAAAAAAAAGGACTTGTCGTACTGGGCTGGTGAATTATTCTAGATTCGTCATAATACAAACTGTCTTTTTTCCAAATAAGTTTCCTTTTATCAAACTGTTCAAAGTTTTCCTGGCCTTCTAGAGTGGATAATGAGGTAACAACTTGATTGGATGGACCAGAAAAATCTTGTGGCGGTGGATCGGTGTCGGGGGTATGTTCTTTGTTCGTGTCATTGGCTTCTGATTCTTCTTCTACCAAATCTTGAATTATTTCCCTTGCATTACTATAGAAGTTTTCATCGTCCTCATTTTCATCTTCTAATCCATCGTCGGATATGTTCCCATCTTCTAATGCCGCCAGTAGTTCCTCTATGTCTCTATCTAACATATTACGGGACATCCTGTAAAGATATTTAGAAAATTTGTTCCAGTAAATTTCTTTGTATTGTTTATTTATAATTCGTAACTTTAATATGAAAAAATTAAGTAAATAACCCAACTATAATAAAACTTACAAGATTAATTTCAACTAGGAAAAGTTAAACTATATAAACATATAAATTACCGATTTTGCATACTGATGTATTTCTACATCAAATTTGTAAATCCGATAATTCTAATAATTATTGTTATATTACTACAAAAAATAAAATAATCCATCATGCTTACCTTCAACTCTTCATAAAACACAGTTTTACGCTGTTTTATCATGTATTATCAATAAAAAATAAATTTGTAACGCCGCCAAAATCAAGTATTTCAATTGACAACATTTCATAATTTTTGCATGTCTATATTATTGTTTTATATGAAAGTAGATATAAAATAAAGCGACCCATATTTTTTGTTTTTTTCGAAATTATGTTTATAAGATACCTAAAAAACATATTTAATCCTTCGTATTCTAAACAGACGTAAGCGCCAAATTACGTCATACTTACTGAGATACAATATACTCTGTGCTTACTGAGGAATACATGACAACTATTGACAATTTCATTTTATGTCTTGCATCTGTCTGTCATAGAATTATAACCTCCCTTTTTCCCATACTATTTAAATAAAATGAAAGTTTCCGACGGATTTCAAGTTGCTGATAGTAGAAACTTGCCAAGAGTAAACTATCTAATGTTACTGGAGTTCATGCAAGAGAACGACTGCTACAACGTTGCTGAACTACGTAGTGCTAAAGCATTACTTGCTTTGCGGGAAGCCTACGTAGACACTGCGGTGGGATACGTAGAATTAAAGCGAGATGTCCATTTGTGTACCGTCCAGTGCTGATACATAAGTTCTGACTTCTGGCTGACTATGATGAGCTCTGTGTTAAAAAAATAATAGATGCTGCTTAGGTATTTTGGAAAAATTATATGTTTCAAAAAAGTATAGAGTGCAAAATAAAAGATGTAAAATGTTTCATATTTTTTATTAACCTTGTGTAAATAAATAACTACTTAAGTACCTACCTATGTGAAGCTTATTTATTGAATTTTAATAATTATACACCTATTGAATCTACGATGGCAATCTAGCTTTCAATTTGACCCGTCCTTTCACCGTCTTCATTAATTTTCTAAGTACAAAACACGCAGAGAACAGTTAATTTCATAATAACCAATGCATTGCACCATTCTTACTTCGTAGACACTGGCAATGAAAAAAAGGATTTCTCCGGAGCATGAATAGAATTGTTCGTGCAGATAGGGACACAACAATATTTCGGATCCTTCATTGGCACATACGCAATAGTTTCTTTGTTGTAAACGATTATAAATGAGAATTTATGAGAATTGTAATGAGTACCTACGAGGAATTATTTTTACAAATGTCACTGAAGACACATGACAGTTAATTCACAGATATTATCAGTTTTAGCAATGGAGAAGGTATAGGCAAAGGAAATATTTCATTCTTCAGTGTAAGTATGACGTCATTTTTCAGTTTTCAGTTATAATTTTTTTTCTCAGTAAATAAGCAATATAAAAAATATTTTGATATATTCTCGATATCAGGAGAAGAAAACAAAGAAATGGTATTTTTTATTTTAGGGCTTAGAAATTTTGAAATGTTGTCAATTAGCGCGCTAAAACTTCGAAATTATGACATAAAAAAAAAACTAGATGTCAAAGTGTAAAAGGATGCGTTCCGAACCCGAGAAAAATATAGTAAGCATCTAAAAAAAAATAAACACATTATGCCTGGGTTACCATTTCAAAATTATTTATCAATAAATTAACTGATGTAAATCTACATCACTATGCATCAAAGGGTTAAAACTAAATATAGTCTGCGGCAAGAAATTGAAGTTATGACCTTGAGAGCGCAGTTCAAACCAATTTTATTAGAAAATCTTTTTTACAAGTGCGCAAAATAACGGTCATCGCTATTCTTTCGTGCCGCCAGCTATAAAATAGGGAATAGAATAAGGAAGAGCAGGGGCTCCAAACAGGCTTTTTAGCTTAAATGGAGACTATCCACTTACCTACTACTTACCTAATAGGCATGACGAATTATTTTTAATTTGTTATGCCATCGTAAGATTCCTTAATCACAAAAACATTGGTAAAATATTTACCTACTTTGATATCCTAAAAACTTTCCGAGATATCACGATCACAGTTTTAAACTTGCGCGAAAATGCTCCATATATTTGTGACGTCACGGATATATATATTTTCTACGCGTGGCGTATGCGTTACTTTTTGATTGGTTATCCAATGATAACCGGTTGTTTGGATAATTTAACACTTTAAAATCGACTTTCAAGTAACGTCCACATTTCCACGATCATACAGACAATACACGAATTTTAACTAGGACAGTTATTTTCGATTTCAAATCTATCATAACATCAAACAATTTCATAAAATTTTAGGACCAGTCGTATATTTTTTATTATACACTAGCGGCCGCCCGCGACTTCGTCCGCGTGGAAAAGTAACTTTTTACCCCCCTTTCAACGCCTTACAACCCCCTTTTCGCAATAAAAAGTAGCCTATGTCCTTTCTCAGGGTCTAGATTATCTGTATACCAAATTTCATTTAAATCCGTTGAGTAGTTTTGGCGTGAAAGAGTAACAGACAGACAGAGTTACTTTCGCATTTATAATATTAGTATGGATTACATATTATGCTATAATTTCTATAGTAAGTATAAGTTCGTGCTAGGCCCTCAGACATGAAATAATTTGCTATCAACATTGTTTCTCGTTCTTTGGATATTGTAAACGTGATACATTTATACAGGGATCACTGCTTAATAGTTAGCAAGTATTCAGCATTTTTTTCTTCTTGAATATTTAATAAGTTCTCTAGTTTTTCTTGCATTAGGGCTTCATTTAAACATAACTGACAGTTAATTTTTCTTGGATCTTTTAATACTTCATCAGGGTTATCATGACTCCCATTACTGCAAATTAAAAAATCAAACAATAGATATCAATATAAGAACTAATTTTCAAGTAATACGTTAGCATTGATTGCTCCCCTCAATTACCTTATAAAAAAACTGCAGAAGGTTAAACTCTCGTCAGTAAAAAAGTCGTGAAATTTATTCTTGAAGAACTATTATGGAGTTTCATAGAATTTTAACCATTGGGGCTACTATACTCTATGACGTAGTGACAGTTGCGCCATCGATTAACTTCATGACTCAATTAATGCATTATAACAAAAATAAAATTAAGTACCTACTAAGTATTCCTCAATCTCAGATTGCCATGCCAATACGAAATAGAAATAACTTGCCCCTTTTGCTTGCACCTTCTAAGTTATGTAGGATCTCATTGTATTGATATTAGATTTAATTTAAAGAAGAAATAGTACAGATTGTACCTAGCAATCCAACTGGAGTAAGATTGAGAGTAGGTATACCTATTACTTTAGTGCAAGGTGCACAGAAGAGCTCAAAAAAAAATATTTTCTTTAAAAAAGTATCAGAATAGTATTTGAGTAAAGTTATTATTAAAGTATATTAAGTTTTTATTTTGGTGGACAGTGTTTGTTATGTTATAAGCAAAATCACAGTATTAGCAAATACTTTACCTCAGTAACGATTCATAGATGCCTAGCTGATAACCAAATTTGAATCCTTGACCATAGCCTTTATTAAAACTTGATTGGAATGTAGCAGTTTGACCATTATCAGCTCCATCCATAAAACCAGCCTGTAAAGAACCATAATAGGTAGGTACTTGGTAACTTAATCCAACTGACAGTAGTAGCATAGCTTGGCGTTAGGCAATTTACCCATGGGGAGGTGAAAAGACTTAAAACTGCGGCACCTACTGATCAATGGTTTAGTGCACACAGACTAGAGTTAGTACAATTGTGAACTAAGCCAACCATCCTACTACTATTATAAAGGCGAAAGTTTGTAAGTATGGATGTTTGTTACTCTTTCACGTAAAAACTACTGAATGGATTTGAATGAAACTTTACCACAATATAGCTTATACATCAGAATAACACATAGGCTACAAATTTGTGAGGTTTCTAATGTAAGGTCGTAAAACCTAAGTCCACGCGAACGAAGTCGCGAGCAAAAGCTAGTTCACAATAATTGCACTAACTACCTACCATTTAATTTTGTAGTTAGTACAAGTTTAACTTCCAATAAACGTAAAACTACATAAATCCATCCAACAATAAACAGCTAACCTTACATACGGCCTCAACAGACCGATTCCAAGTTTTTGAAGAAATATCAGCGCTCTCATCATTCATTGTAATAGATTATATAGAAATTTGAAACTTTAAATAAATTTAATGGACAATTCGTCGAATTTTCAGGAGAATTGATTCACATTTCAAAGACCAAGAACAAAATAATGATTGATCTTAATGTCAGAGGGTCTAATTTGAAGTCGACGTTACGACCGAATCGGAGTTCCCTTCTCTTTCACACGCGCTGTACGCGCTTTTGTTTGAATATGACAGGTATAGTCTCATTCGTTACGGGACGTCTTCGTTATAAGCCACCAGATCAGCACAGACCAAGAAAAAAACTCAGAACTGTCTGTCACCAACTGTCACAACAAGCTGTCAAAGTGTCAACCAGTGCTGCCAACTTTATTTTTACCAATGAGTTATATATATAGAGCAGAAATACCTACAAAAAAACGTGCCGGTTTTAGAACATAAAATGGCGGACTGACAGCTATTTTAGTGCTGCTCTGTTGATAATGCTTTATCGATATCATAATTTGTCAAGTCGATACTGACTGGGGGTCTAATTTGAAGTGAAACGCAAATAAAGCATTGAGTATTGAAGTAATTTTGAGACTCAACCAAACGATTGAGAACGTCATTTCGTAATTTGAAGTGACCATTCTTTCGTTTGAGACCGATGGAAGTTGTTTTGACAGAACTCGTCTCAAATCCTAATTTGAAAGCCTAAAATGACATTCGTAAAATTGATTGATTAGAAGCTTAAGTTACTGGTTAAATGAAAATCAAAGTATAAATAGATAGGTACTCTTTATTGCACAAAGTTTACAAGTCTTCTTGAAGTAGGTAATAATTATGCTCTTAATATGTAATAGATAATATAGATCTTTTTATTGCAAAATTAAACTTAACTAGTGTTGCGGCAACACCAGGATCATAGCGGCAACACCAGGATCATAGAACCAATCATTCCAATCAACGAATTTTATCGCGTGATATGCGTCCGCTCTCATTGGTGCTTCATAACGTGATATCGCACAAGCGGACCAATGGGAGGCGCCGATGACGTCGCGGAAATCGACTCAACGGACATCCGGATCGCCACTGCATACAAGGAACACCTAACGCGCACATCTAACTCGTAATTTTAATTATTTTAATAGTTTGGTCTGTGACCGCTAAATAAGTATTTCTTTACTCTCTAATACCGAGTTTTCTTTCCTTCACCTCGTCCACTACAACTAGGTATACAGATATGTATTCAATTTACAATTATGGTGGTAGTAGGTAGTAGAGCTTGTAGTGATATCATCTTCCTGAGTTCAGTTCGTCGCAGTTTGTAGAAAGAGATCTGTAAGTAAGAAAATTATGGTATTATTGATAAGATTATAATGATATTATCAACTCTTAATAATAGAGGTAGGGCAATGGTAGCTCAGTGAATAAAAACGGGAGGTCGTAGCAGTAGGTATGTAATACCGGTATCATTAATAACAATCTCAAATTGACGAGTTTACGATATGTGATCAAAATCAAATTATTACAATACTCCCCAAAGTGAAATTCATCGCTTAGCATAAAAGGTTTATCGTCATCGTAAAATATTATCGATGTTTTTACTACAACCCTAGTATAAAACTCACGAATTTTTATAACATAAAAATATTCAAAATGAAGCATAATTATGGACTGAAAACACACGGATAGAATCACACGGGGAAACAAAAGTGTAAAACATTCAAAGTTTCTATAAATATAATGAACATTTTATAATAATTAGAAAAAAATATAACATACCGGTGCAATGTTTATCTTTGCTGATTTTCGCTTTTCCTTGAGCCACATCCTATAACACTACACTTGGGCATAATGATTAAATGTTTCTTCAATATCCTGTGTAATGTGGACAACGAGTTCTCAAAAGAAAAGAAATTATTAGTTATTTTTGTCGGAAGAAACGGTGAGTTGACACTTCATGTACTTCAGAAAACTGTAACTAAACATGGCTTTTTGGCCGCATTAGGCATTAACGTGGTTGTCAAATGACAATTTTTCCGATTAAAGAGCTGAATGAAATAGTGTCATCTCTTTCCACTTATGAAATCAAGGCTGAGTTAGATAGAGAGAACAATAGTTTTGAGAATTCCACGTCGACAGGCATGGTATTTGTATAACTGATTTCTGTATAGGACAATAGGCCCGGTCCTATATTTAAGTCAATGATTTTTACTGATTTTTATCAAACCCACCATGAACCCACCAAATCAAAGTGTAGAGTAAATATACCAAATGCGGCGCAGTGTAAACCACCACAAACCATTAAAACCTAATACCTATTAAGATTGTTAGATTTATAATAAGAGTACATACCATAAACAAACAACAAAGTGGCTTACTAAAGGGTCACTATTTCTTTTGGTATAATTCAATGACTCATTGGTATAATTTACTATTTTCTATCATTTTTCATCAGTTTTTTAGGGTAGATACAGAATGCTGGCGGCATGACTGTCAGTTTGCGCACTTGTGAAAAAAGATAGGTAACACTTCTACTAAAATTGGTTTCTGCGCCCTCAAGGTCATCGCTATTATTTCATGCCGCAGAACCCGCAGACTATAAAAGGATAAAATAATGATTACCTAGGAAAAAGGAAAATAGATTTCCAATATAACTCGACTCGATTTACATTTGTTTGAAAGTATCGATTATTCACTTTAATCGAAGCATCCTGCCTCCCTCACTGTAAGTAAAGCTAAAAAAAAAAACTGACAAATTGTCAAATGTGAATTTCTTGATCTTCCAATGTCTTTTTTTAAAATGTTTTTTTCTTGACCTGTGTTGAGTGTTCTATATAAGTGGTGTTTCTATTCAATTAATTAAAGAGTAGTCCTGTACGTACGTATATTTCATAATGCCAGAGGTAAAACCTCTAAAGTTGGAAGTGTATAATGCAATCGTTGAAGATTTTAACAAACTCAACACTTTCAGTCGAAAAGCAGAAATAGAATTGAAGAAGAAATACAAAAAGTAAAGTAATTTCCTACTTTTCGATACAATTCTTCCCTCCCACAATACTGAGGAACATTGTATTTTTATGACATTGTTATGTTTCGGTTTACCTACTAGACTACTGGCCCGTGTTAAAAAAATTATGGGTCATTTGAACCACCAGATGACCTATGTAGAACGATATAAGAGCATAAAATAATAAGATTCAGCATTATGCCGTCACTTGTAAGCTGTCCAACTGAGGACCACAGAAAGAGAGGGGGTTGCAACCCTGGTATTTTCCCCTTGTCGCATGATTTTTGTACGGCGGTTGCGGAATAATGTATTAGAAGCAATACTGAAATAGCATGAAACTGATGCCTGAATCTTATTATTTTATGCTCTTATATCGTTCTACATAGGTCATCTGGTAGTTCAAATGACCCATAATTTTTTTAACACGGGCCAGTAGTCTATACCTAATGCGTCTATAACTTGTTTTCAGCTTGCCACTTTCAACACTGGGTAGCATTATATCATTGCTGGTTCAAAGGTCCATGAAGCAAAGTTATAGAAAATCTCCTGTAATATCTAGCAAATATCATAACTTATATGAAGAACTTATGAGAGACAAACATAGGGGAAATGTCATAATGCAGTGAGTGTGGTATTATTAGTTTAAATGTATGTGGGATCCTTTAATTAACTACTTAAAATTGAAAGGTTTACTATGATTTATGTGATTGGTAGAAACAAACTCTATAATCAATCATCTATTGTTTTTTTTTACACTCTATTGCAGATTGTCAGAAAGTCAAGGAGTAAGTCCAGCTCTGTTTGCTAGATCACTTCTACAAAATGTATATTCTGACTCAATTATGATTAAAAAGTGCATGAAAGATACTACTCTTATTGAGGACAAAGATCTAGCCTATCAAGTGTTTCTGGTAAGGTTCAGGGAACTTGTTTTTTTTTTTTAATTCACACAACATCTCATACATTGACCTGACCCCGTACTAAGTAGCTTATGCACTTGTGTTACAGATATCATACAACAGAGTATCACAATTATATAATACTTAAATACATATATAACACCCAGACACTGAACAAACAAGTGTTCATCACACAAATGTTTGTCCAGGGTGGGGATCGAACCCATGACCTTTGGCGTATGAGGCAGGGTCACTATTATTGCACCAACTGCTTGCTTATTGATCTGTGATTCAGGGTATTTACTGTTAGCAATATATTTTATTATGATTAGGTCTTTAGATTTTTCAATCACTTAGCTATTTTGACAGGCAATAATTTTACAACTTTTTTGTTATCTAATGTATTATTTTTATGTGATCAGAGGCACCAATCTTTTGAGAGGCCATGGTACCTAGGGTATTATCATCACACTCATCACACACTATACAAAATAGTTTAATTAACACATTATTTTATGTTTTTAGGGTGTAATGAACGATAACCAGTATGGACCATATGCAGATATAATAAAACAGTAAGTAAAAAGGTATTGCATTATTTGGTGCTAACAGCTCTACTCTGCCACAAAATATTAACACATTTTTAATTTATTTTAGATCAGTAGGATTAGAATATGAACTAAGATTAGAACGAGAGTTAAGGTTGATGAATATTACATTTTCTGATGAAAACATACTCAGATCAAGAGGATATGACAAAACACCAGATTTCAAACTTGATGTCCCCATTGCAGTTGATGGGTTTATAATAAATTGGGTTGAGAGTAAAGCTCTATTTGGTGATGAGGAAAATCATTCTGGATACTTAAAAGAACAGTTAACATGTTATTGGAATAGATTTGGACCAGGTCTGGTTATTTATTGGTTTGGATATTTGGAAACTCTTAATTCAATGCCTGAAGTCAATAACATGTTTATATTGAGAACCAGCTTTCCAGATAAATCCAGTATTACCCAGTACAAGTTTGAGCTATAAAAATAAAAATGATTTAAAAAAGAAACAAACTTCTTTCATTTATTTAACAATCGTTTTTTTTCCCTTCCGGCCGCATTGGCTACCAACTTCATTCGCAACCAGTTGCCAATGAAGAACTAACATTCACGGACCTAGAAAAAACTTATCATTCTTGCTCCCGCTAGGTAGGTACATACCTACTAGGGCTTGCAATCGAATATTCGAATAATAAACTCTTCCGAATATTCGAATATTAGATCTGCGATATTCGAACCTATTTGATTTTTTTCGAAATTCCTAGTCAAACCTTTTACGTAGTGCAAAATGATGGCATATTATTTTATTTAATGGAATGAAACAGAACTCCAATGAACTGACTGACCATCTTCTCTAGGACGCTTGGCAATAAGAGGTCCCCATCTCCCAGGGCTGCCGTTAATGTTGTCTGTGGTTCATCCCACGCAGGCCATTTGATTTTGTGCTGTGCGGTAACATCCGCAAAGGCATACACAGTAGTGACATTTCCGAGACGACTCTGCACCAGCAACGATGCATAGATACCTTCCAACTCAGCCATGTCCCGAGAGGTTCCGACACTTTCTTCCAATCCATCTGTCTAAGATGAGCCCGGCCCGGCCCCAGAATCCGACGTCGTGATCCAGAACCTTCGCTATCGGACTCGTTTAACAAACGCCGCCATTCACTTAGTGCCGAGTCCTGAGCAGCTCTTTACTACTGCGTCCGGCGGAGGACGGCACCATTGACTGCGGGCTTGAACACCTTGCCAGTAAACAAAATCCTGGACTTCTGCGTCTAGATCCCATGAAACCTGCTATGGCGCACGCCACCTCATGAAAAATGGTGCGGTATCCCATGGGTTATCCGAACCACCATAACCCTCTGTACGTGTAACATCATCATTATCATTATCAGCCTGTTGCAGTCCACTGCTGGACGTAGGCCACTCCAAATGCTCGCCACTCTGATCGATCTTCGGCTATTCGCATGCAGCTCCAGCCAGCCCTCTTGCGCAGATCGTCACTCCACTTAGCCTGATCCCATCCCTGACCCATCCTACACTACGTTTACCAAGACGCGGTCTCTTCTCCAGAACCGTTTACCCCAACGGTGGTCAGTTCTGCGGCAAATATGGCCAGCCCATTGCCACTTCAGCTTATTAATCCTAGGTATGTCAATAACTTTGGTTCTTTACCGGATCACCTCGTTTCAGATTCGATCACGCAGAGAAACGCCGAGCATAGCTCTTTCCATAGCCCGCTGAGCGACTTCAAACTTGTGGACTAGCCGTGCTGTTAGTGTCCACGTTTCGGCCTCGTATGTCATGATGGGTAGGACGCACTGATTATAGACTTTTGTCTTTAGGCACTGTGGAATTGACGATCAGAAGAGTCGGCGTAGTTTTCCGAATGCTGCCCAACCCAGCTGAATTCTTCTTTTCACCTCATCCTCAAAGTTGTTTCGACCTAACTTCAATGTCTGCCCGAGGCCGAGACACATACCTACTTTTGAACAACTTCGAGGGTGGCGCCATAAAGTTTTTTTGATATGATACGCAATTTATGTTGATGCCACGTCCTTTCCTGTTCAGCGTCTTGAACATAATATCCTCCATTGCATTTGTGAACAATATCGGGAAGATGACGTCCCCTTGTCTCACTCCTCGATGCCTGGTATTGGCTTGGTTTGCTGATTCTGTACTTAAACGGACATAGTGGCGGCTTCGTAGAGACATCTCACTTGGATATATGTCGCCAATCTATTTGGCAACGCTGCAGGGAGTCCAAAACAGACAAGATTTCAACCGAGTCAAAGGCCCTCTCGTAGTCCACAAATGCTAGACACAGTGGCTGATTATACTTCTCGGTCTGCTGTATAATCTGCCGCACGCACTATGCCAATGTGGTCTATGGTGCCATATCTGCTCTGAAATCCAGCCTGTTCCAGTGGTTGCAATTCATCTAGTCTTAGCGCAAGACGGTTCGTGATGATCACTCTTGAGAAGAGCTTATAAACGTGACTTAGAGGCGAAATGGGTCGATCGTTCTTCAGCAGGCCTTTGTCACCCTTTGTGAAGAACAGGACGACCACACTTCTAGTAAAGTATTTGAATAAGGGCCTCGTTCACCACCTCCGAGTAAGGTGTCAAGTAATTTACTTGTCAATTATAGTGGGTTCGGAGAAAATTTTGGTATTTGTATTGAAAAAAAATATTTAAATTAAACTGGGCCGCGGACCAGGGGCCAATTTTTTCCGAACCCTGTATAATTGACAAGTAAATTACTTGACACCTTATTCGAGGGTGGTGAACTGCGATTACGTTTTAGGGTGACACTATCAAAATCCGCCCCGGGTGGCACCTATGCTAGCTACGCCACTGCCAGTGACGGCATTG
This sequence comes from Cnaphalocrocis medinalis, assembly GCA_014851415.1. Lineage (NCBI taxonomy): Eukaryota > Metazoa > Arthropoda > Insecta > Lepidoptera > Crambidae > Cnaphalocrocis > Cnaphalocrocis medinalis. Next base: position 9,000,273 of record CM026293.1, on the reverse strand, counting down.
CACCGGCCACCTTTACTGCCTGTTAGGGACGGCCGCTCTATCGTCCCCCCCAGCCCATCCGGGGAGGACAGCGTCCTGTCGGCTAGGCGGGCCCCGTCCGGGGAGGGTCGTCGTGGAGCGTGAAGGCTTCGTGCCGGTCACCACGGTCTCTCCCCACTTTTAAGGAAGATGAGATGGTGCCCAGGGGTTTTAGTCGGTACACCCCCGCCGCTGCGGGGGGAGTCCGACAATCATAACCCGTGCGCCATCCCGGCTGACCTATGCGTAAGGAACAATGACTAAGGAAATTATAGAATAATAATTAATAATAATTTATTAATAATAATAATTTTTTTATAGTCAAAGGTAAGTAAAGCCCCCTGGGACATAAAAAAAAAGTGTTGTTGTCCAACATGACCACGAAAAAGATTCTTTCAATTTAATGTAATTCATTCATTTCGTTCATGGTTCATTCTATTTCATGTGACAGCTGTCGCTCGCTTAATCGCTTTCGCTCATTCGATTGTTCGATTCGTTACGAATCTGTGCGATTACGTCTGTTTGTTCTCTTTCTTTCATGGGTATATTGGTTTGTGATTTCACTTGAAAAATCATATTAATCTAACTAATTCTAATACTAAAACGTCTTTGATTTGATCGAAAATGGTTGTTGGTGCATTTCCGATTGCTAAATTGTCTGTTCTTCTTATAAAACAGATAAGTAAACCTATCGCTAATATTTGCAAAGAACGAGCCAAAAATAATCCTTTTTTTAGGACCTACGTTTGTATGCCACCAGCTCAATGTGTGTAAATTATCTAAAACATGAGAGTTTTAATCTTGTGATTAACTTATTTATTAGCCATTTTCCTTTTCAGTTTACAACTGGTGTGAAGTTAAGGCCAAAATGTGGATTTTAAATCTAGGGAAACCAGTAAACATCCCAGTTCTAAGCCAAGAAATGGCAATTGAGCTGGGTGCCAATCTCTTAGGTGAAACAGTGATCTTTGTGATAGGTGCTGGTTTGCTAGTGTTCGAGTATAACAGGTGCAGTACTTACGTAGATAATTATTACGAATGTCATGATCCCTGTGCACAATATTTTCCTCAGTCCAGTTATTATTCTTATTTATGATAGGTATTTTATAAATTTTTAGACAAAGTAAAAAGGAGGCTGCTAAAGAAGCTAAGAGAGAGCAAGAAATGAATCATTTCACAAGTACTATTACAGATTTGTACTTTACTGTGCAACAACAGCAGACACAGCTTAGAGAAATGGAAAGAGTCATTCATTCTATAAGTAAGCATCTAAGTTGTTTTTTAATTGTTTTTACTATTTTCATTACATTGTGATAGGTACTTATGCAAAATTCTGCTAAAAATTTCAGGTGGAATTAAAACTGACATCTCCCCTCAGTCTCCTATTGCCCCGGTCGAAGACTCCACCTACACCCCCAGCCAGTCCGAAACCACAAAATATGAATCATACAAGAAGTACTGATAGCATTTCAGTTTCCCAGACTCCATACCCTAATAAGGGACTAATACTTCAGTCTCTCAACTATATACAAATGGATGTCTTTAGTTCTTTATTTCCTAACACCAATGACCGGCCCAGCAATAACAATTCAACAGATGATAAAACTCAAAAGTACTATGTTAGAGAGTCAGCATTATTATCAGAAACTTTATATAACATAGAAAACAATTTTAGAAGTTTGTTTTAAACTTGTATGTATTAAGATTATTTATTTGTAAAGCTGTAATTCATTTTGGAAAAGCTTATAGAACTTAAAATAATTCTCACCTTTAATTAAACTGCAATAAGTAGTATGATCAAAGAAGTTGGGAATTATTGTTTTTATCTGCATTTCTGTGTATAATAATATTATACTAATAGCTACAGTTATGTGTAAATACACACTGGAAATGTGTTAAGTGTATATTTAATATTTAGCTTAAATGAAGTACTAGTGTGTAGGAACTTTCTGCAGTTTCTTTGATTTTTTAAAAGTTTTAATATAGTACCCTGAAATCTGTGATTAAATTGTTATTTACCTAATATGGTTTTCATTTAAATCATGAATAAAAAATTTAGTGCTGTATTTACCATCAAGCACAGCAGGCAAGTTATACATTACAGAGTTCAGGTTCCTGTATTTATCCTATTTTAAAGGGGGTAGGGAAAGGGAGCAAGAGGAAGTGAAAATGTGATTCAATAAAAGGCAAGCAATCTAAGCCTAAAGAAGAGAAGACGTACAAATCATGTGCTTGGGTCAAAATCAAATAATATCAAAGGCAGGAAGTGTCCACAGATTGCAATATCTTGTGAGAATAAAAAAACCCATAAATTAGTAAACAAACATTGAATAGTGTTAGTGATTGTTTAAGATAAATCATAAATATAATATTGAATCAATTTGAATGCTTCAATTAAAATAAATAGATTGGACATAGCGGTTATGAAATTTTTAAAAATAATAAAAGAATGTTAAAGAAATTTTAATTTTATTATTCCAACCACTCTGACATGTAAACACACTCTTGTGGAGTAATAAGTCCTGAGGAACAACATTTATGTATTAGTGGGCAGACTCCACAAGGAACCTGTATTAATCCTGGGGGTGGAATAAGAGCTTCTATTGCTCTGTACACTCGGTTTCCATCAGGATACACACTACTTTCTGCTTTTCCATCATAGACTAATGTGTTCAAAATTGTTATTACATCTTCTACTTCTAATTTCACCTGTCAAGAAAAAAGTTTTAAAACATTTCAGTTTGGAAAATTATGATTTTTAGGAAATTGATTAGATTTTTCTACATACATTACTAATACCAAGATCAGTTATATATTTTTGCACTTCTGTAGCAGTGGCATATGACTGAGTTCGACCTATTATTGGGCCCCTCGGATTATTCTTAATTTTGTCAGCTCTTTGTTGTAAAAATCTGTGACATTGGCGGTTTAGAATATCCACAAATTCCGATTCAAAATCTTGATCCTGATACCATGCACCACCAGATACAGAACGATCAGGCTCTAAATTGTATAACATGTACACTTTTTTCTTTGATGCCTGCACAAAAATAAAATATTGTGTTAACCGTTGGACTGCCATGAAATAAACATAATTAAAAACAACTTTTAACTCACATTCACACATTTCACAGCTTTAATTAGTTTCTTGCTTTCAAGATTCTTCAATACTTTGGTCAATTGAGTGTTAGCAAGATTTGACCGAATTCTGATATCTCGAATCCAAATACCTTTATTACCCGCCTCTTCAATTAAATTAAAAACAACTTTCTCTTCATTATCTGCTCCCTTGACTGCTTGTTTATTTGACTGAGCTTTTAACCTAAAACACATAGAAAATAGAATAATGGTTTAGGTCTGGTTTAGGTGGTGTGAATTCAACGATAATTAAAAATACTGAATTATAACGTTACCTATATACTAAAGAACCTCCTTGATTATAAATATCGAAATATCCTTGCTGCAACAACTTATTGATATTGGCAACAAGTTCAGCTGATGTTAGTTCAGGTATAGCAGCGGTTATATCTTTATCTGTAATACCTTTGGGATTCTTTTTTGCAATATTTATGATCTTCTCTTTTATATCATCTTCTGATGATTCACTCATGATTATATAGAGGTACTTTACTATAATTAAAATTTTAGTTACCTACAGCACTATTTGTAAGCACAACACAGTCACAGAATTTCAATGAGTTATAAATATAGAGCAGAAATACCTACAAAAAAAACGTGCCGGTTTAGAACATAAAATGGCGGACTGACAGCTATTTTAGTGCTGCTCTGTTGATAATGCTTTATCGATATCATAATTTGTCAAGTCGATACTGAATGGGGGTCTAATTTGAAGTGAAACGCAAATAAAGCATTGAGTATTGAAATAATTTTGAGACTCAACCAAACGATTGAGAAACGTCATTTCGTAATTTGAAGTGACCATTCTTTCGTTTGAGACCGATGGAAGTTGTTTTGACAGAACTCGTCTCAAATCCTAATTTGAAAGCCTAAAATGACATTCGTAAAATTGATTGATTAGAAGCTTAAGTTACTGGTTAAATGAAAATCAAAGTATAAATAGATAGGTACTCTTTATTGCACAAAGTTTACAAGTCTTCTTGAAGTAGGTAATAATTATGCTCTTAATATGTAATAGATAATATAGATCTTTTTATTGCAAAATTAAACTTAACTAGTGTTGCGGCAACACCAGGATCATAGCGGTAACACCAGGATCATAGAACCAATCATTCCAATCAACGAATTTTATCGCGTGATATGCGTCCGCTCTCATTGGTGCTTCATAACGTGATATCGCACAAGCGGACCAATGGGAGGCGCCGATGACGTCGCACAGTATGTTTCTATGTATGGGAACGTTGGCAGAAAATCCATTTTTTAAATATGAAAATTACCCACTTTTTTCGTTATAATTAGTGAGCCCGATAGTTAACGCACTGATTTTTGCAAGAAGCATGTAATTGTAGATAATATTTTCGTTGAGATTGTAGTTTGTTTGAGCGCTATTGACGCGTACATTGAAATAAAGTCGGTTTGTAATTTGCGTTATTTATTTGTTTATTGTAGTTCGCAAGTACTAACTAAGTAAAATTCGATATGAATAGTGAAGTTGAAGGTATGTATGTATTGAAACGATAATAATATTCCAGTTTTTGTAGTTTGTGTATTCTTAAAGAGGTGTCAAAATAAAGACTAAATTTTTTTCAAAAATAAAATCTTTCATAGTGATTTTGATAAGTTTCTTCGCATTTCTATATTATAGTTTATTTGTAGCATACATAGCAAATAACTTCTATTATGCGAATCAGTTTAAAAAAAATGCTTTAAGTTGCGATTTTTCTAAATTAAGTGCTTTTTGTTAAGTAGGTAAAATGGGTTCATTTTAGGCACTTTCGCTGTTTCGAGAAGAAACTTAGTGGAAATCATGTTTGGACATCCTGCAAAGGCTTTAGCAGTGAAAATCAAACACTTAGAAAATTTTATTTTAGAAAAAACTAAGTGTGATGTGAAGACTCTAGGGTGGTTCTGAAACCAATTCAGATGATAACCAAATACTTTAAAATTATATTAGAATGATATATTTTAACGTTGTTTATTATTATATACCCTTTTTTTACGTTATTTAATTTCTGCCAACGTTCCCATACATTGAAACATACTGTGCGTCGCGGAAATCGACTCAACGGACATCCGGATCGCCACTGCATACAAGGAACACCTAACGCGCACATCTAATTCGTAATTTTAATTATTTTAATAGTTTGGTCTGTGACCGCTAAATAAGTATTTCTTTACTCTCTAATACCGAGTTTTCTTTCCTCCACCTCGTCCACTACAACTAGGTATACAGATATGTAGGGGGAGTCCGGGATAGTTGAACCCCCTTTTATACTATGATTAATATTTTTGTATATATTGCGTTATGCTCTTTATTTAACGGATGAATGAATGGCTTAGAATTATTGGCACACTTTATTATAAAAAAAGTTTTGAAAAGTTAAATAGTTAAAATTGTAATTAACCTTTTTTAAAAAGTGGAAAGTGGTTTAACTATCCCTAATCTATGGGATAGTTGATCAGGGGGGTGGGGATATATGACCATAGGTGGGAGACTTGACCACACCTTCTTTTTTGAAGGATAACAATTATGAAATACCCTTTTAAAATTAAAATAGAATTTATTGACTATAATCACTATCAAAAGTTTACATATTAAGCAACTGTTAAAACAAATTCAAGTATTCCTACACCAAACTGGTTCAAGTATCCCACACCCTACCCGTAGCAAATTTATTTGCGATATCTTAAAATCGACACTTCAAAAGAATATACCACTGTAAAAACATTTCAACACGTTAATCACACAATACAATAACAATGGTTACTAGATCGTACCTTCATTAATGGTAAAGCAATGATGAAAAACGATAAGTTAAAAATATTTATTCCGGTACGCAGAAATCACCTTGTTGCCACTAGCAGTCGCGTGTCTCTGTTTTTTCCCAAGACGGCTACTTGCACGTGATTGGTTGGCGAAAGGCAACCGTGAACGCGTCGTTGACCGTCGCTGGCGCGAATATCCCGGACTCCCCCTATTCAATTTACAATTTAGGTGGTAGTAGGTAGTAGAGCTTGTAGTGATATTATCTTCCTGAGTTCAGTTCGTCGCAGTTTGTAGAAAGAGATCTGTAAGTAAGAAAATTATGGTATTATTGATAAGATTATAATGATATTATCTACTCTTAATAATAGAGGTAGGGCAATGGTAGCTCAGTGAATAAAAACGGGAGGTCGTAGCAGTAGGTATGTAATACCGGTATCATTAATAATAATCTCAAATTGACGAGTTTACGATCTGTGATCAAAATCAAATTATTACAATACTCCCCAAAGTGAAATTCATCGCTTAGCATAAAAGGTTTATCTTCATCGTAAAATATTATCGATGTTTTTACTACAACCCTAGTATAAAACTCACGAATTTTTATAACATAAAAATATTCAAAATGAAGCATAATCGTGGACTGAAAACACACGGATAGAATCACACGGGGAAACAAAAGTGTAAAACATTCAAAGTTTCTATAAATATAATGAACATTTTATAATAATTAGAAAAAAATATAACATACCGGTGCAATGTTAATCTTTGCTGATTTTCGCTTTTCCTTGAGCCACATCCTGTAACACTACACTTGGGCATAATGATTAAATGTTTCTTCAATATCCTGTGTAATGTGGACAACGAGTTCTCAAAAGAAAAGAAATTATTAGTTATTTTTGTCGGAAGAAACGGTGAGTTGACACTTCATGTACTTCAGAAAACTGTAACTAAACATGGCTTTTTGGCCGCATTAGGCATTAACGTCGTTGTCAAATGACAATTTTTCCGATTATAGAGCTGAATGAAATAGTGTCATCTCTTTCCACTTATGGAATCAAGGCTGAGTTAGATAGAGAGAACAATAGTTTTGAGAATTCCACGTCGACAAGCATGGTATTTGTATAACTGATTTCTGTATAGGACAATAGGCCCGGTCCATATATTTAAGTCAATGCAGAATTTGAAAAAAGTTGTGACATTGACAGTTGACAACTTGACACACGGCATGGATGGTTTTTTTTGGTTAATTTTTATTATTAAGGAAAGGCAAAGGGAACAAAGCCCATACAGCCATCGTCGGTAATATTTTTATATAAGCTGAAAATAAAGATATAATAGGCCGAACCATGTCTTTGATGTAACTTGTCTTTATTTTAGCCATATTTGGGTAGTTCGCCGCAAATATTAAATTTTGCCTAATTTCCTTGGTACATATAAAACATCTTTTTTTCGTACATTTCTGTTCCATTTAAGAAAGAAGAGGGAAAATGGTACTGAATTTTGTAAAAGGGGTTTCACAAAAAGTTTTAGAAAAAAAGTTATAGGGTGATGAAATTTTGGTAGCCAAGGAAATTAGGAAAAGGCCATTGAAATTATAAAACCGATACAAGGAAATTATGAGGTGTCATGGAAATTAGAAAAAAAATATATTTCTTGTGATATTTTTCATTAGTTAGTTAGTAAAATCAGTTCGATACGTAGCACAAAATAATTATTTTAAACTAAAGAGGTATTTTTTACATTATTGGTATTAAATTGTCTGCTACTCACATAATAATCATGGTAGTGGAATCAAACATTAGAATCATAATTAAGTAAGAATAAAACATATTGATAATGTATTTAATTATTTTACTGAATTAAGGGGATGTAAGGAGGTGAACCAACATCATTTCGCCCTAAAAGCCAACCTCATTTGCCCGGGGTGCATCCTGCCGACTAGGAAACGAGGGTCTGGCGACCGACTGATGTCGGTATAACTATCCAAATCTAAACGTAGATAAAATCAACAACCTGGTGATGGGCAGGACTTAAGGTGGAACTTGGGAATATTAGGTGGAACATTCGACGAGAGGGAGAGGATAACCTTGGGGTCAGGCCATCTGCTGTACTTTCGCGAGGGAGACCAAACTTTCCAACGTAGCGTCGGGTTTCTGGTCAATAAGTCCCTTTCCGACAACGTAGTCAACGTAGTCTAGAGTGTCGAACTGGGTAGCATACCTCATCATTAAGCTCACCGAGAGGTACAGCCTCAAGGTGGTGCAAGTGTATGTGACACGACCTTGACGTATTCAGACCATTAAGTGGAGGAAATGTTCGAGAACATAATTCGAGGGCCCTCCACTGAACTACCAGGGTTCACTACAATGTTGTCATGGGGGACTTCAACGCTTAAGTGTACAGAATTGCAGCTATAGGATTTGGAACTTTTCGAGGAGACTTTAGGACTAATGAGGCAACGGCGTGAAGACTTATTACTTCGTCGAGAAAACGGGCTCTTAATCGAGAGATCAATAAGCTTGTGCGACACGACCTGCGGTGCTCTAATAACCTTGCTATTGAAAGAGAGAGCCATTGAGCAGAATCGGGGGTCAAAGGTGTTCGTAACAATCTCTCGGAAGAAGCCACCTGACAAAGCTGACTACAGCAAGTGGAGAAAAGGTTGCCTCAAAGCCGACAGTCCTTTCGGAGATTGAAGATTTTTATAGCCGATTATACGCTTCGCATGCATCTCAAACTGATCCTGAAAATGAGGACTCTCGAGACACATTAACACGTCACTTCACTGAAGACCTGCCAGAAGTCAGCGTTGGCGATATCGAGATTGCTCTTGGGCAGCTAAAAAACGGACAAGCTGCTGGAGAAGATGGCGTAACAAAGAGTTAGTCAAAGGTGGAGATAAACCCGTAAAGAGGGACCTCTAAAAGCTTTTTAACGCTTTCCTATTTGAAGGAGAACTCCGAAGGAGTAGAAGTGTGGTCGTCTAGTTCTACAAAAAAAGCAACAAAAGCCTGCAGAAGAAAAATCGACCCATTTCTGTTCTAAGTCACGTTTATAAGCTCTTCTCAAGAGTTATCACGAACCATCTTGCGCGAAGACTCGACGAATTCCAACCACCGAACAGGCTGGATTTCGAAGCGGATATGGCACACTAGACTACATTTCATATAGTGCTGCAGATTATACAGAAGACCGAGGAGTATGGTATCAGCCTTTGTGTCTAGTTTTTGAGAACTATGAAGGCCTTTGAGTCGGTTGAAATCTGATCTGTTCTGGAGTACCTGTAGCGTTGTCAAATAGATTGGCAACATATCCAAATGATGGGATATTTCTACGAAGCTGCCACTATGTCCGTCCAAGTACAGAACCAGCAAACAAAACCTATACCATTGCATAAAGGAGTGACACAAGGGGACGTCATTTCCCTGAAAATGTTCACAAATGCAATGTTCAAGACGCTCAGCTGGAAAGGACGTGGCATCAACATAAATGGCGTATACATCTCTCATTTGCGATTCGTAGATGACATCGGAAAAAAACGCATAGGTACAGTACCTATAAGATTAGTATTGGGTCAAATTAAAATCGTAATTTTATTGATTATATAATTTCCCTGATACTTCATAATTTCCTTGGCCAATTTTGAGCCACGGAACGCAAGGAAATTAGTACCAAGGAAATTAGATTTATGCCTAAAAACCACTACAACCTAGAAAATATTCACTTCTAATTATTGTTATTTAAAATGAAGGTTAAGCCCTACATATACTATTGTTGTATAAAAAAACACTTTAACGAAGTTAATTTTAAACTTACAAAAAAGCGGCCAAGGAAATTGTCAAATGTAGAAACCAAAGCCCAAGGAGGGTGTTACTTACGCGACTGGCGCGAAACCGATCAAAGGTGCGCAGGTCCTGCCTCGATAGCCTCTCGCGGCCAAATGGCTTATGTGACGTGGTGTAGTCCATTGAATTCAATTATTTGTGCGTTTCGAGCTACGCTGCTGGAAATGTCGACCCAAGGAAATTATAGTTTTGACCCGGACATTAAACAAATTACGCTTTCTATATTGGTTTTAGCCATTTTGATATGAGTAAGTATAGTTTTTAATTAGAATCATATCCCTAAATCATAAAACTTACCCATTTGAAATGAAATAATAATACGATTAGATTTTATATACCGTCATTGAGAAAAAGTAAACAATGGGACATACCAAGGAAATTAGAATACTTGCTTTCGGATAGTTTTTTTATAGGTCTAAATTATAGATTTTTATGTAGAAACCACAAAAACAAATAAAAATGAAGATATTTATTACATAAAAATCGTTTTCAGCATAAAAATAGTACAAGAAATTGAGTTCGCCTGCCCGGACATAGAAAAAACACCGAAATGGCGAATTACCCATTTGAGCTGAGTGATACTATATACAATATTTATAAGACTAATTAAGGTAAAATGTACAAAAAACAATGCTCAATAATGACTAGGGTGATCGAGACAGTGATTGCCCACTTAAGGAATTGACACTAGTTTTATTTCAATATAATCCTTAACTTAAACAATTAGAAATCAGAGTGTAATTATTTGACAACGGTAATAGTTTAGCATTGAGATAAGTTAGCAATAATTCAAACATCTTAAGAATATTTTATAATTATAACGTATAACAAAAATATCTCCTAAAAACACAGTGATTGCCCACTTGACACAGTCATTGCCAACCAAATGAGACAGTTATTGCCACCTATACCGCACGTTGTAATTCCATAAAAATATTAATAAATACTTAAAATTTTAGATCTTTCGTAAGTTTTTAAGCGTTAAAATATATTTCTAAGCAATTAAAATCAGTAACATCATCCAAATAAAATCGCATTGACTAAGAAAACCCATTTAATTTCAAAATCTAGTAAAATCGTCATCTAGTTTGTTGTTATCTCAGCGAATTAATGGAAAGTACCAATTTTACAAAAAGTAGATACAGTTTTGAGGTTATCGGAGGCCCATTGGGGTTGAGGGGGTGAGGAGGGGGGGGGGGGGGAGTTAAAACATTTGCAGCATACTTGTGACTCCACTGGTGTAGTGATGCGTGTTTTTGACTGCCACATCATAATATAAAAAGCAATGCTGCCGCCCATGATCACCTGAAACACCAGTGGAGTCATAAGTGCGTTGCCAACCTTTTATCCCCTTCCCTCCGGATGGGCCTAGTTACCCTCACTCACTCGGCGAAACACAGCAGAGGGGCTGCTTCACGCCGGTTTTCTGTGAAGTAGAGCAGACTCCGATCAAGCCGGCCCATTCATGCCGAATTGTGGCTCTCCCACAGTTAAAATTCGATATTTTTTCTAATTATTACTAACTGCAACCATACCTTGATAATTCAATTTTTATATGTGATAGGCACATAAGCATACGGATCACCTGATGGTAAGCGATTTCCACCGTTCATAGACACTCGCAACAATGAGTGGAATCACAAATGCGCTGCCGACATTTTAACTCCTTCATTGAGCCTCCGGTACCCCCACGCGTTATCGCCGCTTGACGTTAGTTTTCTGTGATCATAGAATCACTCCGTTTAAGCCGGCTTATTAATTCTGAAACGTGGCTCTCCCACGGTAAAATACCTAATAAAATAATTATTACGATATAATTATTGGTTGTTTTTCTTACCACTAAACTTTTCCACCAAGATTTACGATAGCAGATAAAATATTCCCCTATTTTAGGTCAACTTTTTGTAAAAAGCTGTATTTTTTATAATTCCTTGAAGTACATAAGTACCAGACATATAGATATAAACAAAGATACAGGATAAAAAGAAAATATTCGGTTCGATTATTATAATCCCTCACGTGATTTAGTAAATACCTACCCGGGCAATCACTGTCTCATGCCTATGGCAATAACTGAATTCTGGTATGGCAATTACTGAATTTCTCCTAATTTAGGTACAGTGATTGCCCACCCCCTTAAAATACTTAATGGAATAAAATTACGCTACGATAACTGCTTCAAATGAAACATTGAAGCTTTAACTAACACGTCGTTGTGCTTTAACGGTCAAAAACGAAAATTAAAGTGATACAAACTTCAAAACTGCAAAATGTATCCTTAACAAATTCTGTAAGGAATTCGCATTTATTGAAGTGACGGACACCCGCTGTCCAAAAACTGCCATTACAATATTATTTACCGAAAATTTTGCCAAATGTCTTATTTAGAACTCTAGTAAACAGTATCCTAGTGTTATTTAATGGATTTAATGTAAAACTACACCTTTGAAAATAAGTTAAAATGTATGTTAACCTTAATTCGGGCATTCACTGTACACTGGGCAATCACTGTCTCGGTTACCCTATATATTATAGATCTACAAAATATTTTCACGGCGGAAATGGAATCACAGAGTTCCTTTATTTATAGGGATGAAATCACATTAGGAATCACAGACCAAGAAAAAAAAACCTAGGGTACTCTGATTTTTATCACTTGATCACCTGTTCTTTGCCTGCCCTTTCCATGACCATGTCTTCTTTCATCGAAGATCTAGTTTATCTCTAAATAATATTGACGTTTATTATATTCTATCCAAAGATTTAAATCAATCTTTGATTCTATCTATGCAATGACTAAGGAAACATATATCTATGTATGTACATAGATTAAAAATATAATTTATTATTATCCATACTAATATTATAAAGGGATGTAAGGGGGTGAACCAACACCATTCCGCCCCAAAAGCCAACCTCACCTACCCGCGGTGCATCCTGCCGAATAGCGAACGAGGCTCTGGCGACCGACTGATGGCGGTATATCCATCCAAAACAAATCAACAGCCCGGTGACGGGCAGCAGCGTCACCAGGGCAATAGCTACGTTCTGCGATCGCCAACCCGCTTGCCCAGCGTGGCGATTATGGGCAAACCCTCCAAATGATAAGACAACAAGGACCACGGCCCCCAGTTCCCGGTAGTCCCGCTATTCCTAGTTGTGGTGGTGACTATGGTAACGGCGGGACGGGGGGTGCAAAGAATCTCCGGGAGAAGATCGGCAACCACCAAAACCAACTGACCCTGGCTACGTACAACGGACGCACGTTACGGCTTGACTCGCATCTGGCGCAACTTGAGGTGGAACTTGGGAAGATTAGGTGGCACATTCTAGGGTTATCTGAAGTCCGAAGAGAGGGAGAGGACACCGTAACCTTAGAGTCAGGCCATCTCCTGTACTTCCGTGAGGGAGACCAAACTTCCCAAGGTGGCGTCGGGTTTCTGGTCAATAAGTCCCTCTCCGACAACGTAGTCGAAATGTCTAGTGTGTCGAACAGGGTAGCGTACCTCATCATCAAGCTCACCGAGAGGTACAGCCTCAAGGTGGTGCAAGTGTACGCACCGACCTCGACGCACTCAGACGATGAAGTGGAGGAAATGTTCGATGACATATCGAGGGCTCTCCACTTCACTACCAGAGCTAACTACAATGTTGTCATGGGGGACTTTAACGCTAAAGTGGGAGTACAGAATTGCAGCGAATTGGTTATAGGATCCCATGGATTTGGAGTCAGAAATCATAGGGGGCAGATGCTTGTCAACTTCCTTGAGCGAGAGGGGCTCTTTTTGATGAATTCCTTCTTCAACTCCAATTTGTGTCTACAGGACTCCCGATTCGAATGTTGGTATGTTTTTTGAAAAACTGACAATGCTCTTGGATAAGGTCACCAAAACTGATAAAAAACAAGTAATAATCTGTGGTGACTGGAACATTGACATCTTAACGGATAACCCTAAGTCTAAGGAGCTTAAAACGACTTTATATCAAAGATATTGTATATAAGAACTAGATGGCGTACTCATTACTTGCATTCGAGCCTCGTGAGATGTCTATAACTTGATTGGCGTCCTTCTCTAATAAGGTGACCACACGATTTAGATTTTCGATCACAATTATGTTTGTCAAACTCAGTCCACCCACGAGGGAGTCGGACATCGCTTTCTCTAGGAAACTCGTGAAGCCCATTCAAACTAGAAGGGCTAGCACAAACGTTTCAAAGTATCGTTTGAGTATTTACTTATGAGCAATTTTGTATGAAAAAAACACAAGTTCCAAATTAAAATTCCTTATTATGTATACGTACGATACGAAGAGACTACCGACTTTTCGAAAAGTTTGTGCTAGCCCTATTAGATTTTCTATTTACCTACCGATAATAATACACTCTGCGGCATATTTAACCGGCCATAGCGTATTATTTATACAAACGTACACACTTTGCGATTTGAAGGTTCTATGGAGCAAGAATATTGACTAAAATTTAATTTTTTTCACAAACTCTTGGGGAAACTGGGGACACTTGATCCCCATTGTTAGTTCTATAAAAACAAAACGTACATAGGTAGGCAATTTTGTTAACTACCTACTGTTCCTCATTATTTGATTATTATATTTATTAGTGCTTCATATATATTTTTTTTGCATTTTCCCAGAACTTTCCAAAAGGATCAAGTGTCCCCTATTCTGGGAGACTTGATCCCAGTAACAGGTAGACTAGATCTTAGGGGATCAAATCTCTCTAATGCAAATTTGAAATAAATGAAAACCCGGTGTCTTTATAAAAGCATTATTTAATTTAACAAAATATTAAATTTATATTGCTTTACATCCCAACTAGCAAAAATTTGTTGTATAGAAGTCCTTAGAACGTTTTGTGAAAACCAATCGGTGGTGATATAAAAGGCCTAAGAAGGTTGCACCCACAAAGAAAGTGGCGCAATTATATCTCCATTTAGCGTTATAGTGGTACTGTAGCAGTATCAGGCATGACAATTTTGGCCTATTGCAGTTGATATAACAGCAACGCAATCTCTATTTGATGATATACAAGCCCCCGAAACGCTACTATAGTACCTTTTTGTACTGTAAAAGAGTTCATGATTCCATTACTTCACTAATATTCATCATCATTCATTCCATTCGTTCACGCCGCTACAAATGTCTCAGTGATTTTGAAGTGAAAAAGACAAATACTTATAAATGGAGGACAAAGATATTGTGGGAAGTAAATTCAATTAATTGTCTCTTACGGGAAAAATGACGTGCGACTGTAATTTTACTGATAAACTATATATGGGTTTACGATAATATTTGAATGCCCCTTTCGAAATATTGTGCTTTTATTAAAACAACTACGAATTTTAAATCATAAACATACTATAACAGTGTCCTGAACTCTACTATAGCACCGTTATGATTGATTAGACCACCATTACATGAAATTAGGGTTCCTTTTGGGCATGTATACTTATTAGTCCCTAAGTATTTTGTAATAAAATTTGCTGATTTTCATAATAGAATAGTAGTCAATATGTACATATGTACCTTAGTTGTTTTTTTTCTTTTTCAGTGCAAACTGGTTGTCATTATAGATATTGATAAGTTTTTAACTCGTAATGATTTCAAGCTACTTGCAGAAGCGGAATGGCCGTGGGAAAAAAACTCATTTTCTCAAAAGTACAGTGGCCAGCACATCAAGTTACTACAATCTGTCAAATTTCCTCAGTTGATATTGAACCAAACACGTTTGACATAAAAGTGAGGTTCGATTGAAGAAATTTGACAGATTGTAGTAACTTGATGTGCTGGCCACCGTACAACCTTTTTTTTTTTTTTTTTTGGTGACCCAGGAGAAATGCGTTACGCATACCCATCCGTCTGTAAACAGATGGGTTATGTCGGACTCCCCCCCGCAGAAGGCGGGGGTATACCGACTAAAAACTCCTGGGACTCTCCCTCATCGTCCTTAAGTGGAAGAGGATCGTGGGGCGTGGTACGGTACCTTACTCCACGATCCTCCCCCGGACGGCAGCCCGCCTTACACGGCGGGCCTAGGCGCTTCCTCCCCCGGGTCCGGGGGAGGGAGAGGGGACAGCCGAGAGAGTATCGAGCCGTCCCCTCCAGGCGTAGGAGGTGATCCGTGCAATGCCGGTGATGGGGTTACAGCCCCGCGCACCAGCGGACCCCCTCCTCGGAGAGGGAGGAGACGCACATATTGGCGTCGTCTCCTCCCCCTCCGTGCCCTGCGGAGCGCGGGAGCAAGAGGGTCTGCCTCTCGCTCGCGCTCCGCCGCCTCCTTCGCGACCATCACCTGCTCGCAGAAGGCGGCGAATGCCTTCCAGGCCCCATCGCTAGCCAGCATAGCTCTCACTATACTGGCCAGAGAGAGGTCCTGGCCGACCTCCGCCACCAGTGCGTAGCGCTGCGGGGCCCACGACGCACATACCGCCAGGGTGTGCTGCGCCGTGTCCTCCACAGCGCCGCAGGCGTGGCACGAAGGCGTCTCCTCCCGGCCAATCTTGTGCAGGTAATAACCGAAGCATCCATGCCCGGTCATCACCTGCACCATCCGGAAGGAGACAACGCCGTGTGCACGCTCCAGCCACCGGTCTAGGACCGGGGCGAGCGCGTCGAGCGTTCTCCGGCCGTAGCGAGTAAGAGCGAGGTGCTCACCCAGATAACAATTTAAACTTGAAACTGACTTGCGATAGGTTCGATGTATCAAACATGAAGCTTTGTCTCAAATTTGCCGTGGCAAGTGTATAAACATGAGGCAAGGTTAAATCAAACTTTCTAGTTCCGAAGCGACAAACTTGCTAGAAAATTTTTCTATAAAGTGTATGCACGTTTGACATAACAAACTTGCAATAAAGTTTTTCTATTAAGTATATGCAAGTTTGACATGACAACCTTGCATTATGTCTGCTTCTATAAATTATACAGGGTGTATCAGTGAACATTTACATCCCTTTAACCATGTGTTCTACCAACCAAAAAAGTTGTTGAACAAATGTTGCTCAAAATGGTTGATAGAACACGTGGTTAAAGGTTTGCCTTACCAAACTAGCAATAAATTGCATGTTTGGCATTAAATAAAACAACAAATATTCATAATATACATATGTATTTTTATTATTATGTTATTAAAACTTAATCATAACAATCACAGTGTTTCGTCGCCGCTATTGTGGCGTATTTTAATAGACAACATTGTAGGTAAATTTTCTTCAGTTTTCTTCATTTTTATTGAAAATTTTCATTTTCATAGAAATATATTTCTATGAAAACCGTAGTTTACTTACACTAAAGTAAAGTATACTTTTAGTTCAAATATTCATTACTAGATGTCGCTGTCCACCAATAGTAGCTGATTACTATAGAGTATTATCTAACTTATAAACTGGGTATAGACCCAGTTTATAAGTTAGATAATCTATGCTGTCTTATTTATATATATATACTTATGATTGATTGATTGATTTAATTTCCAAGTACATTTTTCGATGTTGTCAATTCTCTTTATTTTGTCTTTCTGCTCTGAAACAAAAAGAAACAAGTTTATTTCCACAGGTTAAGACATTATATTTACATTTTAATTATTGTATAAGTTTCTGTATGTACACACAAACTTATACAATAATTAAAATTACAAATTTGATTATGTCTGAATTACTTAAATATATTTATAGTAATCCTTAAAAACTACTATAAGGGGAAGGGGTTATCTAAAATTTTGAAAGGAGCACATCTAAAATATATAAATCACTACATAGTACATATTGTAGAAAACCGCATTAAAATCCGTTTATGTAGTTTTAAAGATTTAAGCATATAGGGACAGACAGACAACGACAGCAACTTTCTTTTATACATATTATGTATAATACAAGTATACGTGTGAAGCCGGGGGGTCGCTAATAAAATACATCTAATATAAACTAAATCTTACCTTCTTGAACGTCTAACTTTAGCTTGATTTAACCAGTCGCTAACAACTTCTTTTAGACTGTCTTCTGTTACATTGTTGTATATTTTTCTACATATTTCTGAAAAATAACAGAAATAATTAACACTAACAAACACAAATGATACTGAAAATAATAATAGTGGTAGGCATATTGAGTCGATATAGATAGTGTATCTAAATGAATTCATTGGCACCCTTGCAGGGGGTGGGTCAGGCCATTCATGAACAACTTTTACTATGGGAACAAAGCTGGGATAGCGAAAAAAATCTTTGCTTGGACGGGCAATTTTCTTGGATTAGAGGAGAAATGGAACAATGTTCTTGGATGAGAGGAGAGATGGGATCATGAGGAAATGAACTTGGAACAATATTTTCATCAGCTGCTTGCACAGCTTCTTCGCAAGTAAATGAAACGTCTTCTTCAGAGTGGTTATCACTGACAGAACTATATGCATGACTAAGTTTCATCTGTCTTCTAATTCTTTTTAACTGGCCTCGCCTAGTCATTTCTAAATATGGTTTCCGAGACATGTTGGTTGCCCTTAAAGAAAAATTTTTAGTTTCATACTTTAAAATCAATAAAATATATCATGCAGAAGCCATAGCCCTTGAGCTCATCATACCAAGAAAACATTGATTATTATTTATCTCAGACAATTAAACACACATATCTATCTATATCTAAGACATAATCACAGAATTGGGTATTTGAATAAATTTATTTTATGTGTTTAATCAAAAGACGCCTCAATTTGAGTAACATCACTAAAAAAAACACTTGATTCTCCAACTTTAAGAGCACATATTTTGGGCAAGCCCAAAAACGCTCTATACAAATGGCTATTGAATTGTGATGTCAAAACTCAAACTTCTGTGTGCGCATCTAGTAAATTTTATATTTGGTAGCTATATCAAATGTTTCGTTTAAGTAAATGGTTTTATAATAAAAGTTGGTGTAAAAGGTATGGGTAGTACAGTGGCCAGCACATCAAGTTACTACAATCTGTCAAATTTCCTCAGTTGATATTGAACCAAACACGTTTGACATAAAAGTGAGGTTCGATTGAAGAAATTTGACAGATTGTAGTAACTTGATGTGCTGGCCACTGTACAATGATATAATTATTGTAAAAAAAAAATTATACTTTAAAAATGGACTTGCCCATGAAACTTTGAATGCTCACCAAACCAGCTAGACGTTATATTTTTAACTGAAAATGTTGGCCATTGGTTCTTATTTACCAATATTTTGATAGAGTATCAATATTTTTTACTATATCGAGATTAGTCAAATACCCAATTAGGAAATTAGTTACTAAAATAAACTTTGTAGGTAATAAAGTACTTCTAATTACTAGTTACATTCTTATTCCTCTAATGCAAAAATAACTTACCAACCTAAGAATGTAAATTAATCTATTTGAACTATCACAATGCCAGGTAAATTCAAATTGTTTTGATTAGACAACTCGATAACCATGAAATGCACTGGAACCGGACGGAATACATACAATTTGGGTACCTAGGTACCTATAGTAGGTAATTAGTTTAGTTTATTTGATGATATTTTGATCATATTTTAAGATGTTCTATGTATGTATTATTTTCTAATTGCAGTGCAAGACAGGGTCCACGATGTACATTTACAACTTACAATAACACCTTTCTGTTAAGTACACATTGTTAAAAATAAATATTGAGTAATATGCCTTAATAAACAGGCAGGAACTATTTATTTAGGATTAGGAACACGATGCCTGGGTTTGAAAGTAGGTAAATAAGGTAGAAGGGATAGATAAGTAACTACTTATCATTAGTATTTGTAAGGGTAAAAATAAATAAACTAACCTTTAATCCTTAGCACGTCACGCACGTAACCTTTAATCCTTAGCACGTCACGCACGTAGGTCAATAATAAGCGTCCAATTCGCACAGAAGCTTTTAGTAATGTTGTGCATTATTACAAACAAAACAATATGGCCGGATTATTCTAAGATGGCCGGTCATGGCTTGGTTTTTTTTTTCCCTTGTCACTGCACGGTTTGTGCCTGTTTGTGCATTGGCCACTGACAGGAGTATTGTGAGAAGGGACGATAGGAAAGGTTGGGAAACAAATTATTAGAAGAAATCAGGATATTGAGAACGGGAAATATGCAATGCAAGGATCAGATAAGAATTAAGGGAAAATATAAATATGATGGTATGGTAGGTATTTATATATATTTTTTTTATTATCAATATTGTTAGATGATAAAAGAGTAGCGACTAGCGATAGAAATCGGGAATGGGATACGGAGTGATATAAGAGATGCTAGTAAAGAAGAACGGTTATGCGAAAGACAAGAGAAAAAAAGATGGTTTACATCCCCAATTGCACCGCATTCACACAAGTTATCATTTGTGTAATTTGTGGCTTGGCTTGTGTAATAGTTACGTTTCCGTACTTTTTTTTATAAATTTCCTGTTTATTGTAAATTATTAATATTATCCTCAGCCTCGCGGCCTCATTTCCTCACAAGTGTCAGTGTTGATTGACATTTTCCCATAGAAAAAATGTCGTACGTACAATGCTCCCTGTCAATGGCACTGCTGTATGGACCGTTCCAATGCCGTAAAACTATTATAAAAAAAAAAATTGACGTTGACTGACTGACAATCAAAACAAAACTTTTCTCGACTTGTGTCTTGTGTTTACAAATTGTTCAGTAAGTTTTTCCGTAAACGTTGTCGCTAAAATAACATTACAATCACTTGAAGAAGTGTATGCAGCAAGTTCGACTATTCGTGAAGGTGAGCATTTCATTATTGTTTAATGGGAGACATCCCTTATTAGGCACAACAACAACACAACACACATCACATAGTTGAAATCATTTATGTACATGAACTTTGTGTAAATTCACAAAGGTGTAGATACAGTAGAATCTGGTTAATTTGACTCCGCTTTTATTGATATGACATAATTACAAGGTGAAAATGGTTCGCATAGAAAACTCTTTATTACAAAGTCCTTTATAATGACTCGCTTATAGTGACATTTCTCCCATCTCCTATTTTATGCTTACAATTAATTATAGGTATGTATTTTCAGTTGGTGATGACCTAAGAGACCACAATTACTCCTTGCCACCTGACAAAGTCATTGAATTCGCACCAGCTGGCAGATAAGTCCATGCCAGCCGGTATCTCTGAAGGTTGGTATTAGATTAGATTGATGAATTTATTTTAAGTAAGTAAGTAAAACATTTATTGACCACATAAGAAGAGATACAACACAACAGTAGTAAGACACAGAATACATAATAAGTAGTAGGTACATACGAGAACAGAGAGAACATTATGTGCTTATATATAGACAGATGGGTGGTCAATAAGGTCCAAACTCAGCATATGCTGCCATGGACGTATATAAGGGGGGAGTCCAGGGGGTCCGGACCCCCCCCATTGAGGCCTGGTTTGACATAAGGGTTCAATTGGTTATAACCCAGGGCGACGTAATTAAGGCCAAGGGAACTCACACTGGACCTCGCTAGCATAAAGCTCGAAGTGTACTTCAGGAGAGCCGTATATCAACAGCGTTGAAATGCAATTTTAAATTTTTAAAAAATATATTTTAGACTACATCCCCCCCCCCACCTCTGACTTTGCAGTTGGACATCCGGGTCCGGATTTTTGCCAGGGGGACCCCCCCCTTGCCAAAGCTATATATACGTCCGTGTATGCTGCTATGCTTTTAGAAATGAATCTTCATAGTTAAAAGTGAATTTTGTGACATCCTAATTACATCCTTCTACCTTACTTTTCAGGAGATCGCGGAACAACCGATGTGGAAATTAATGATCAAATAATGCATCATCTATTCGAAAATGTTAAGATGACGATCAAAAAATAAATGACTTTTTGTATGTAATGTCTTGAATTATTTTACACCTAATATTATCATACATCAAGAAAGTCGTGATTAATTTTCAAAAAATCATTGTCATGACCTTCTTGACATATTATTAGAAGTAAGAACTCCATCCACCACCTATGCCACCATAATTATCTTATCGACTAAGAACATCACTAAATCTCGATATCGATACCTAAATCAGTAACTTCACCAGCACGCACGCCGCGATGCCAGAGCTTTGCGCCCGAACGTGTAAACTGATGTCAGAAATCGAAGTGTCCTATGTCCCCTAGTATAGTTATCTGTGGTAGGTATGACACAACGCAAGTTTGTAACAAACAAAAACAAACTTGATTCTTCATCTTTCAAACATAGCGGAAAATGCATACTTGCTTTAAAACTACCAAAGCCTTGAAACATCATACCTAAATCAACAAGCTCACAGCAATTTTGTGATGAACTTGATTTTTCATGATTGACGTGACAATCTAAAAATCAAGTTTGCAGCAATCCCGCTTGCTATCTGGGCAGACCATCGCCCCCGGAGGACCTGACGGGCCTCCGTCCGCACGGCCTCCCGCTCGACGGGGCAGAAGGGATCCCCTGCTGCCCTTTTCTCCGCCGTGAAATCGTACACGGCGGAGAGCACAACGGCGTCCGACTCCCATGGAGGGGTCTCAGCAAGCAAGCAGGCCACATCGAAGCTTACCGTTCGGTAAGCCCGAGCGACCCGCTGCGCCATCACTCGCTGAGGCCCCCGCAAGAAGGGAAGGTTTTCCCCTCTCGCTAGGGAGTCCGCCCAGACTGGCGCTCCGTAGAGCGCCATACTTCGCAGGATGCCAGCGTATAGTTGCCGGCACCTGGAGCCTGGGCCGGGCCACCGTACAAACTGTTTTAAATGTGATTTACATACCAATTCATCCTTACCAAAGCATTTCATCATGTGCAAAAAAGATATGATATCTTTATTAAGTGTTACGTTTTTCTGGTGAAAAATGGGCTGCGGTATTATGTCTATTTATGACCACTACATCCCTGATGAATGTAATTATTGTGAATATTCTAGCAATTAGCTAAGTTGTTTCATACTACACAACACTTTTTTATTACTTAATCCATACTAATATTATAAATGCGAAAGTAACTCTGTCTGTCTGTCTGTTACTCTTTCACGCCAAAACTACTGAACGGATTTAAATGAAATTTTGTATACAGATGATCTAGACCCTGAGAAAGGACATAGGCTACTTTTTGTTGCGAAAAGGGGGTTGTAAGGGGTTAAAAGGGGGGTAAAAAGTTACTTTTCGACGCGGACGAAGTCGCGGGCCGCTAGTTTATTATAAACTAATTAGTTAATTAGGTACGTTGATTTGAAGTTTACACAATACCTAAGGCAAGCAATATCCCCCTACACTTCTTGATCCAATTAATTATCCCTCTCTCACTGCATTGTGTCTATACCGCACCCCGCGCCCCGCGCCGCTGTCCCTTCCTAAGCGCTCTTTCCGCTATAAACATTGTCAGTACGTGTTGCCCCACACATTGAATAGTACGTACTTAGTCATTTTCAGATTGTATTATAAAAATAGGTACCTACTACGTTTCTTATAACCCATAGCCATATCCTATAACGAAAAGGTACTTAAATAATTATTTTATGTTACTTTGCTCCAAATCTTCATTGAAGTAAAATCTGTTTTGTACGGAACCGTTTTCGGTAATTGACCGTGCCGTTACAAAATTTCATTATCATTTAAAAGCGTTACTAGCCTACCTTTATACAGCATTACTGTGTTTTAAAAGAGAAAGGATCTCCGTTATAACACTATTTCAAAAAAATATTGTTCTATAAAAGTGTCTTTGTACCTTGTTTATCACTACGACTATAACGGGCATTGACAAACCTTTACATCACAATTTAGCTACATAAATGTATTTTGTAACTCGGCTATATCACCATATCATTCTGTAGTAGATTTTTTATGTCCACTATAGCCTACGTCCTGTAACAATGATCTAAAAATCCACAATAACACAATATCACCCTATACTTGAGTTTTCATCGCTACTATAACGAAAAGTCCCATTGTTGTTCCTTGAAAACCTTTATAGCGTAAATCAGCTGTATAACGGCCACCGTACACTGTTACAGAGCTATAGTGTTGTGTACTAGCGATATTGGAGGTTGCTATAGCACCTGACTATAACAGCTATAAAAAGTCACGAAGTAAACATTTAGGTACATCAATTCCTTAAAGGACGTTTTTGCTGTATAAGCTTATACAGCCAAATAGTGTTGTCAAACGCTTTTACACAACAACCGGTCACCACCAACACCTTTATACAACGTTTACTCAGCTTTTTTGAGTTATAATGTTTGCTTATATCGCTAAAATGCTACTTGGGATGTCTCACATGTCTCACTCAAGTATTAATTTTTATGAGCATTGAGTCTCAGTCTTAGAAGAAATTTTACATTTTCATAAATATAAAATACAGCTTTGAAAATTTACATTTTATTGCATTAGCACTATATTGCGAATGCACTATCTATATGAAGATCATCATCTAAAGGTTGGACTTACATTAGAAACGTTTGAAAATCACTTGTTTAGTGATTTTTCCCGGTATGACGGTAAGCCACCTTTTTTTAATTTCTTCATTCTTTGGCAATCTGAAACAGTAAAAAATCCAGTCTTTAGATGACAAGCGAAATGGACACCCTACTCAATGCAAAAATAAAACTTTGACTAAACACTTACTTATGAAAAGATACACCGCAACCTTTATTATGATTCACTTTTGCATCCTATCACACAACAAGTGAGAACCATTATTAAATAAATAAGCACAATTTTTACACTTTATTTTTGTCGTCACAATAATACAATCTTTCAAATTATTTTTGCCGCCGCCATAATGGTGATGTCCAGTCGCCAAGTGTTGCATATTTATTATAATTAAAACTACCATATCACCGACTTTTACATAAAACTAGTCGTTTATCATGGTTTAAAATTAAAAAAATAAAAAAGACATTATTAATTCCAACGTATCATTCCTTTAAATTATTCAATATTTTGAATGTTCCCCAGAAGAAGAAATATAAACTTTGCGTAAGTTATACCACAAAGGTTTTTTTTTTATGATGGCAACCCTTTAGACAAGGACATATTCCTGTCGATCGCCATCTCGCTCGGCTCGATTTTCTGTAAAGCGATTTGGCATTTCAAAGTAATCTTTATTCTCATTGCATAGAATCGAAATTAACATTGCATTCATTTTCATAGTACACTATCTTGTTATAGTGTAAAATCTTTGCTTTATATAACCATAATATATATCCACATATAAACGTACCTACAAGGAAAACTTCTAGCATAGACCAAATAGCCTCTAATTTAGACAATTCAGACATTAAAACTAACATACATCATCTAGCTCTGTCGGACCATGACACGGGGCAGAGTATAACATTTTCTGTTTCCAGACTGGATAGTAACGTTACACCAACAGAACAGAGGTTTGAATATCGTCGAGATCTAAGTAAAGAAAACATCCTGAAATTTTATGAATGTATTTCATCTTTATCATTCAGTGACGTTTTTGAAGAGGTTGATTGCAATAAATCTTTTGAGATACTGCATGATGTCCTCAGACTATTTTACAACCTTTGTTTCCCACTAATACGTGTGAAGATAGGAAAAAAATCAATAAAAAGGAAATGGATTTCCAAGGGACTAAAAAAGTGTTGTGTAAGAAAAAGATTGATGTACTTTAGATATCAGAATGAAGCAGCCAACAAGAAAGACAACCAGAAAAAATATTTGTGCTATACAAGAATATTAAAGAAATGTATCCAGAAATCACAGCAAATTAACAATAATAAATACATTGAACAATCCAAAAACAAATGTAAAGCTTCGTGGGACATTGTAAAAAAGAATATTCGCTTAAATAATGATAAATATGACATAAAAGAAATAAAGAAAGATAGTATAATTTATAGTGAACCCATGGACATATCCCAAGTATTCAATGACTATTTTATTAATTTGACATCTAATAATAACAATTCTGAAACCATTCTGCCAAACAAGAACGAACACATAAAAGAAGTTGCTAGTAGCATGTTTTTAAAACCTATCAGTGAACCTGAAGTTTTAAGAATTATAAAATCTCTTAACAACACAAACTCAGCAGGTTATGATGAGATAAGCACAAAGCTAATAAAAATATGTTCCAACCTAGTTGCCCCACCTTTAACACATATTTTGAACAATTCCTTTGAACAAGGAGTCTTTCCCAGTCGACTCAAAATATCTGTTGTGAAGCCGATATTTAAAAAAGGCGATCCGACTGTAATGGGAAACTACAGACCCATAACTCTGATACCTATACTATCAAAAATATTTGAAAAAGCCATGCTCGAGAGAATGGAAAGTTTTATTGCTAAAAATGAAATCCTAGTGCCAAACCAATATGGGTTTAGAAAGGGCATGTCAACCACCCAGGCATGTTTCTCATTAGTAAAAGAAATCACTGAATCTATAGATAAGAAACTTACAGTTATGGGAATTTTTCTTGACATGAGTAAGGCATTCGACTATGTTTGCCATTCTCAACTTCTGGAAAAACTTAACAAATATGGTATAAGAGGCAAAGCCAACGAATGGCTTCAAAGCTACTTATCTGAGCGACACCAATTAACTGAAATTTCTAAAATTATTAATAATAACAAAATCACTTCACAATCGACTCTAAATAATATTAAATCAGGCGTTCCACAGGGTAGCATCCTTGGACCTTTACTCTTTCTTATATATATTAATGACTTGCCTAAAGCATTAAAAAATGACTCTATTCTATTCGCTGACGATACAACACTAATCATCAAAAGTAAAGACCAAAAGACTCTGGAATCTTCAGCTAATGAAGATCTCAGGAGGGTGGTAAATTGGCTGGAACAAAATAATTTAAAGGTGAACCTTGATAAAACAACCGCCATACACTTTCGATCATATAATCAAGCAGATTCCTGTATTAACATTAATTATAGCAGCATGCCCATACGCAAAGACAATGCTACAACGTTTCTAGGCGTAATTTTAGACAGCAATCTAAACTGGAAAGAACATGTCGATAAAGTTGCTGTAAAATTAGACAAATTTGTGTTTGCCCTACGTCGCCTGAGACTGGTGGCATCTGAACAGACTGCCTTGTCAGCATATTATGGTTATGTCTCCTCAGTTTTACGGTACGGCCTAGTGATATGGGGACACTCCGTAGATGTACAAAGGGCATTCAGAGCGCAAAAAAAATTTATACGTGCCATATGCGGTGCTGACTACCTTGACCACTGTAAGCCATTGTTTAAACGCCTTAAAGTTCTACCTTTGCCTTGTCAATATATTTTGGATCTTTGCATGTTTGTCAAAAAACACCCACGTCTCTTTCCATTACATGACAACGTGCTTGGGAAGACTAGAAGCAGGCATAATTACAAACTATATGTCCCTGCACAAAGATTGCAAATATATTCAAACAATGTGTATGTAATGCCATTAGAATTTATAATAATCTTCCTGAAAAAGTTAGAGAACAGCCAATAAACAAGTTCAAACGTGTATTAAATAATTGGCTTTTACAAGAGCGTTTCTATTCAATTAAGGAATACTTAGACTTGAAAATACATGAATCGATGTTTGACTTATAAAATAAATAATATAAATAATTTGACAAATGTAATTTTAATATGATATTTTGATAATTTTTAGAGTCCAATTATGCAACAATGTAATTAGTTTAGTTTTAAATAAAATATTCGACAATGTTTAATATTTCTACGCCCGCAATCAGTGGCAGAATATGTTGATTATTATTTTAATTTAAGAACATATGTACCATATTCTTGGAAATAAACTATCTTTATCTTTATCAAAAAGCAGCCTCAAAGGAAGTGGACATGGCAGAGCCCCGATACTATGACGAAAAACGAGATAGACTTCATTTTGGCGGACAGACGGCACATATTCAGAGATGTCTCCGTGATCAACAGGTTTAACACCGGCAGTGATCACAGACTTGTCCGAGGCACTCTGAATATCGACTTTAAAGCCGAACGCGTCCGTTTGATGAAGTCCAGACTCCGACCTACTCTACTCCAATCCATTACAGGATCTGAAGCGTTCCAGTCGAATCTGGAGAACCGATTTGCTGTCGTGGAAACCACAACTGACGTTAACCAGAACCTTGAAAATGTGGTTCGAGTCCTCAGGGAGGAAGGTACGAGATTTTTGCAACATGCGGCGTAAGGCAAGAAATCAAAACTATCCGATGAGACTTTAGGACTAATGAGGCAACGGCGTGAAGACCCACCCATCACTTCGTCGGGAAAACGGGCTCTTAATCGAGAGATCAATAAGCTTGTGCGACGCGACCTCCGGTGCTCTAATACTCTTTCCAAAGAGCCATCGAACAGAATCGGGGGTCTAAGGTGTTCGTACAATCTCTCGGAAGAAGCCACCTGACGAAGCTGACTACAGCAAGTGGAGAAGTGGTTGCCTCAAAGCCAGCAGTCCTCTCGGAGATAGAAGATTTCTATAGCCGATTATACGCTTCGCATGCATCTCAACCTGATCCTGAAAATGAGGACTCTCGAGCCAAATTAACACGTCACTTCACCGAAGACCTGCCAGAAGTCAGCGTTGGCGAAATAGAGATTGCTCTTGGGCAGCTAAAAAACGGAAAAGCCCCTGGAGAGGATGGCGTAACAACAGAGCTGATCAAAGCTGGAGGTAAACCCGTACTGAGGGAGCTCCAAAAGCTTTTTAACGCTGTCCTATTTGAAGGGAGAACTCCGGAGGCGTGGAGTAGAAGTGTGGTCGTTCTGTTCTTCAAAAAAGGGTGACAAAAGCCTGCTGAAGAACTATCGACCCATTTCGCTTCTAAGTCACGTTTATAAACTATTCTCAAGAGTGATCACGAACCGTCTTGCGCGAAGACTCGACGAATTCCAACCACCGGAACAGGCTGGATTTCGGAGCGGATATGGCACCATAGACCACATTCACACAGTGCGGCAGATTATACAGAAGACCGAGGAGTATAATCAGCCACTGTGTCTAGCATTTGTGGACTATGAGAAGGCCTTTGACTCGGTTGAAATCTGGTCTGTTCTGGAGTCCCTGCAGCGTTGCCAAATAGATTGGCGATATATCCAAGTGATGAGATGTCTCTACGAGGCCGCCACTATGTCCGTCCAAGTACAGAATCAGCAAACAAAACCAATACCATTGCATCGAGGAGTGAGACAAGGGGACGTCATCTCCCCAAAATTGTTCACAAATGCAATGGAGGACATGTTCAAGACGCTGAACTGGAAAGGACGTGGCATCAACATAAATGGCGTATACATCTCCCACTTGCGATTCGCAGATGACATCGTCATATTGGCAGAAACGATGCAGGACCTAAAGCAGATGCTGAATAGCCTGGCGGACTCTTCTAAACGCATCGGCCTACGGATGAACTTGGAAAAAACCAAGGTCATGTTCAATGAACATGTTCTACCGGAACCGATTGCGATCCATGGCGCCACCCTCGAAGTTGTTGAGAAGTATGTGTACCTCGGGCAGACATTGCAGTTGGGTCGAAACAACTTTGAGGATGAGGTGAAAAGAAGAATCCAGCTGGGTTGGGCAGCATTTGGAAAACTACGTCGAGTCTTCTCATCGTCTATTCCACAGTGCCTAAAGACAAAAGTCTATAATCAGTGCGTCCTACCCGTCATGACATATGGGGCTGAAACGGACACTAACAGCACGGCTAGTCCACAAGTTCAAAGTCGCTCAGCGGTCTATGGAAAGAGCTATGCTCGGCGTTTCTCTGCGTGATCGAATCCGAAACGAGGTGATCCGGCAGAGAACCAAAGTTATCGACATAGCTCATCGAATTAGCAAGCTGAAGTGGCAGTGGGCTGGCCACATCTGCCGCAGAACTGACAACCGTTGGGGTAAACGAGTTCTGGAGTGGAGACCGCGTCTCGGTAAACGTAGTGTAGGACGACCTCAGGCCAGATGGAGTGATGATCTGCGCAAGAGGGCTGGCTGGAGCTGGATGCGAGTAGCCGAAGATCGATCAAAGTGGCGAGCATTTGGAGAGGCCTATGTCCAGCAGTGGACTGCAACAGGCTGATGATGAATATTATAAATGCGAAAGTAACTCTGTCTGTTATTCTTTCACGCCAAAAGTACTCAACGGATTTAAATGAAATTTGGTATACAGATGATCTAGACCCTAAGAAAGAACATAGGCTACTTTTTATAGGGGTTAAAAGGGGGGGGGGGGGGTAAAAAGTTACTTTTCCACGCGGACGAAGTCGCGGGCGGCCGCTAGTTATTTATATAGGTACTCCACTTAGACTGTTAATTATATTACCTATTAACAAAGGTTAGCAAACTACTGTTATTTTTTGGTACTTTTATTCATATAAAAGAATATTGCTAATATTAATTAGAAAAGAATAGAATAGAAAATATTTATTTGGTGCAAATTACAACAGAATCTTAAAACTAAAATTAAAATTAAACTTATGCTACCAAAACGGTTGCCACTCAGCATTATGTCACTGCTTACTTAGCAATGACGCTGGTATTCTGTGGCACCAGATAGAGTGAGAGCGCTACATGCTTGTTTTATGCAGAAAAGGGTTTACATCAATAAATAACAGTATATTATTTATTATTTGTATATAGTCGTAGTATAAATATAGTGTTGTGTAGTAGTATGTATATAAATAGTGAGTAATGTATGTATGTATATAATGTAGTATAAATGAGAGAATGGTAATATGCAAACTTATGAATATTATGATATTTATTATGATTAGGTTATACTTCTTTAAAATAAAGTTAATAAAGTCAAGAAGAGTATAGAACGGCTGCTTATACGGAATAGTCTGCCTGCTCGTCGAGAAGAAACTTTTTTAATTTTATCTTAAATGTTGAAACAGACAGGGAGTTTCTAACCGGCGGTGGCAAATCATTCCAGCATTTCGTGGCAGCATAGCGGAAGCTGCCACGAAAAGCAGCCGTTCTGTACTGAGGGCATATTAAACGTAGTGCTATTCTCACATGGCACTGTGCAAATTGTAGTTTTTCGAATAAATATGTAGGTTTTTTGTTTTTGATAATACCGAAGAGCAAAGTTGCGAAATGAAGAGTCTGTCGGGAGGCCATTTTTATTAGTTTGTTCTGATTTAAGTATGGAGTTATATGGGCGTAACGAGGGACCGGAAAGCAGAATCGAGAGCAAGCATTTTGAATGCGTTGTATAATTTTTCTCGTGCGGGCTAGTAGGCAATTTCCGAAAACCGTATCAGCGTAATTGAGCTTGGAGAGTATGAGAGACTCGCAGAGCTTTACACGAATATCAACACTTAGACAATCACGGATACGGTATAGGATTTTTAGTCTATAAAAACAGTTGCGCATGATTTCCAGAATGTGACCCTCAAAACGGAGACTACCGTCCATGAGAACCCCTAAATTACGGGCTAGTGGTACTTTTTCCAACTTTTCAGTCATGATCGCTACTTGGGGCACATAATTTATATTATCAATTTGGTTTTTTGTACCAAACATCATGAATTTGGACTTTCATGGTTAAGACGAGATTGTTTTGCTTACTCCACAAGGCTATACGTTTTAAATCATCATTTAATTTTTCTGTAGCTAGGTCTAATGAATTAGGTTTAGAAGGAAATATATACTTGTAAGTCATCGGCGTAAAGGTGGTATTTGCAATTTTTATGGATTTGATTATATCTGACGTATATAAAATAAAAAGTATTGGACCAAGTATGGAGCCTTGGGGTACCCCCCTGGTGACTGGCAAGACAGGAAGAAATTGAGGTGATTCCATTTTCGCTTCGTGATTCAACATATTGCGCACGATCTGTGAGGTAGCTAGAGAACCATTTAATTACATTTAAATCGAAACCATAGAATACAAGTTTACTCAGAAGGAGCTCAATATTGATTGTATCGAAAGCGCGTGAATAGTCCAATAAAGCTAAAATAGTAGTCTCGCCATCAGTCTTGAGATGATAATATATTATCAACTACGTCTAATAGAGCTGTAGCAGTGCTATGGGCTTTACGAAACCCAGATTGTCTTGAAGGTAATATATTATTATCCTCTAGATATTCTGTCATCTGAGTGGCAATAGCTTTCTCTAGGATTTTAGACATCAGGGGCAAAATACTGATTGGCCTTAAGTCTTTGAAGTCACAGGGATGTAATTTTTTAGGAATAGGTTTAACAACAGCTATTTTCCAGGCTTTAGGATAAGTACCATCTGTAATAGATTTGTTGACGATAGCAGTAATTACATTTAAAGTGCGGGGTAAGGTCATAAGAATCATATTAAGAGTAATACCATCAGTACCTTGTGCATTTGTTGTTATAGATTTAATAGTTTTTAACACAAATGTTTCCGAGACTGGTTTAAGCGTAAAAACAGCAGAGCTATATCTGTTCAAGTTGTAATAATCTTTAAGTTGAAGATTACAATCGTTACTACCAGGAAGATTCAGAAAATGATTATTTATATGGTCAGGATTACTCAAGTGAGGGGGTAAATCAGAATTTTTCTTTTTAAAATCAGCTACGTTCTTTTATGTTTTTCCATAAGGTAATCGGGCTATTTATGTGTAGATTTATATGATGATTGAAAAATGCAGACTTTTCACTTCTAATTGCTGAATTCACAATAGCTTTTAAGTCTTTATAATATTTTTTGTGCGTATCTAATTTAGTAATTTTACTGCGGGCATGCGCCTTATCGCGGAGTTTAATCATTTCCTTAACAGTGTATGTAATCCACGGGTAAGAATGAACTTTGACATGCATTGATTTTACTGGGGCGTGTTTGTTAAATAAATCTAATAAATATTTGTTAAATTTTTCTATCATACTATCAAGGTCGTCTGAATCAACTGCTTTCCCATGGAATGCAGTTTAGGTCTGAATTGAATTCATTAGTGTTTACATCTTTTAATGGCCTGTACATAAAATATTTGGGTGGTGGCTTTTCCTTTCTTACATCTAGTTCGCATGTGATTAAGGCGTGGCTGCTTAGATCAGGTATATAATTGACACATACATTTGAAATGCGATTATTACAACATATTAAATCTATTAAAGTTTCACTGTGTTCTGTAAAATGAGTAGGTTCTGTTACGTATTGAGTGAGGCCCAAGCAAGTGAAAAAATCAAAGAGCTGTTTGGTATGTGGATCTTGAGTATTTAAAACATTTATATTAAAATCTCCTAGTAATAGTATACAGTCAAAGCTACTGAGGGATGATATGGAGTCGCTAAGTGCATCTACGAAAGTATCATGTAATAACCATGGTGGGCGATACGCTGTACCTATAGCTATTTTAATTCCGTTAACATTTAAACTTAACCACATCTGTTCTACCGATGAGGTAGGACGGGGTGCTTAATGAGTCGGGTGTTAATTCCATTTTTTATATAAAAACCAATCCCACCGCCACGAGATCGAATAGAAGCAGGTACGCGGAATATGTCGCAGCCGGTATCCAGGGGGCGCAGGCGCACGGGCCTCCTCGCCCGCTCGGAGCCAGGTCTCGTTGATGGCCAGTATGTCGACGTTTTCTCGTTCCAATGCAACAATAAATTCTTCGTGACGAGTTCCTAACGATCCAGGGTTCAGGAGGCCAACGGACAGCTTCTTATATTTAACAAATCGGAACAATAAAGGAGCATACAATTTCAATATGTTTGCAATGGTTCAATAAACGACAAAGCAGTGTAATATGCCGCTTGTCTACGTTTGCAAGTAGAAATATAGTATTAGCATAAACTGAGTTTGTATGAGTGTAAATATATAAATACGGTAGTGTATGTAGTGTACTGATTGTGAAGAAAATATTTTGTTACATGGGCCTTAAATAATGTGAATCGTTTAACATAAGTATTCATATTCGGTTTACAAACTAAAAAATAATAGACTTCAAAATAAATAACAATAGAACTAGAAAATAGTGTCGTAACGAGCAAATTAGAGATAATATAACATTGTTCAGAAAACAAAAATAAAATTATAAGTAAATATTTTCTCAATAATATGTAAATTATTACAAATTCAGATAAATAAAATAACAAAATGTCATTATTACATGTAGAGTTATTGAGAGTAGATTCTCCTTTACAGGTAGTATAACAATAAAGAAAAGGTTTCAAAGTAAAGCTAACAAGGACCAACATTAACAATCCCCAAAAACTTTAGAAATGTCAGCTTCTGATCGTAGGCGGTATCGTGGCGAGCCAGTGTTCTCGGCGAGCGAAAACTTTACCATCTCGCGTCCACACGTACTTCCAATGAGCGCGCGCAGATTTTTCCCGGGCTTTATAAAACAGCTGGCGGTTAGTTGGAGTAAGCCTTTCATTGACATACATGCGACATGGAGCCGAGCTCAGCCCTAGGCCTGCGGTGGTGAGGTCGCGTCGGACGCGCGCCGCAGCTAGCAGCTCGTTGCGCTCAGCGCGCCGCGCCAGCCGCACCACCAGAGGGCGCGGCCGCGGAGCCGGCTCGCCGTCACTCGTCGCTCGCCTTACAGGGCCGCCGCGCTCCGCACTCACTACGTCACGTTCATCCAATTTCATGCCAACTTTTTGCGCTACGGAAAGGACGAGGTGTATGTGCTGTTCATTTTTCTCCTCGGGGATCCCTGCGATTTCTACGTCGTTACAAAGTAACTCCTGGTCACGTTCATTGATGTCCAGCTTCAGTTCAGTGATAGTACGCTCCAATGAAAGAGTGTCGCCTGTTGTCTCCTTCTCCCGCCGTTCTTCCATCGCTTCCACTCGCTCAGTCAGCTCGTCGATGCGCCGGTTACAAATTTCGACCGAGGTGGTAAGGTTGGCGATAGTACTCCGGAACTCCTGCATCTCCGTACGAGCAGCTTTCATCTCCTCTCGCAGGAGTCTCAGCTCTATAATAAGCTCATCAGAAGATGACGTGGAGCTCCCATTGTCGGTGGCGGCAAGAGGCAGCGGCTGTGGTGGCGACGTAGTGGGAAGTTGATTTTTACCAGTCTTGTAACGTGTCATCATGATGCTGGGTTCCAGGTGATTAGGAGTGCTTTTGACGTCGGGTTTGGGAACTGCTCCTTTCTTACATTCTGTACATTGCCACTTATTTTTATGCTCAGCGGTCATGGTATTGTAAAAACGTTTTTCACTGATGTTCGCACATGCAATGTCATAGAGCTTGATGCACAGGCTGCATTTAACAAATTGCCGCGTTTTAATAACTTGCGAACATGCAGCGCAAGTACCGTAGCTAGAAACAGGCATCGACATCTTATCATAAAATGATCTCGGACACAGCACTGATAACAACAAGACGCAGCAGGGTCAATGACCGCGTTCAGTCTGAAGTGCGTATAAGTGAGTTCATGCAGGCTCTCACAAGATGGCGTTAGTAGTTGCGTTGTTTGTTAAATTGCTTATTATGAATGCTTCAATATTAATTAATAATTAAGGCAATTATTACTTTCCTGGGTTAGATACACTAATTCTTCCTGATTTCAACATGCACGATCGTTGTTGAGATACTGTAGCTTAAAATAAACCTTATCCGTTGATATAATTTCGAAACTCTTCTTGCAACCGTTACGAAAATATTTCTTGTTTTTTCTGTAATCCCGTAGTGTTTTCACTTATCCACAATATATGTACTAGTATTGCACTAATGAACACAAAATTTCATAAACTTGTACTGATTAACCACCGTTTTCTATTTTTAATTAAATAAATACGCAGAGCTAGATGTTTACTTGCGCACAGTAGCGCGCGTAGGCCATTTTTCTTACATGAATTACAGTTCTTATTACGAATAATTATCGTAAAATATGAAAAATTAAAATAATTTAAATGCGATGTCGTGAATGTTTTGAGAAATGAAACGTGAGTATTTGTAATTAAATTTATGTAGGGTAACCGAGATAGTGATTGCCCAGTGTACAGTGAATGCCCGAATTAAGGTTAACATACATTTTAACTTATTTTCAAAGGTGTAGTTTTACATTAAATCCGTTAAATAACACTAGGATACTGTTAACTAGAGTTCTAAATAAGACATTTGGCAAAATTTTCAATAAAAATATTGTAATGGCAGTTTTTGGACAGCGGGTGTCCGTCACTTCAAAAAATGCGAATTCCTTACAGAATTTGTTAAGGATACATTTTGTAGTTTTGAAGTTTGTATCACTTTAATTTTCTTTTTTGAGCGTTAAAGCACAACGACGTGTTAGTTAAAGCTTTAATGTTTCATTCGAAGCAGTTATCGCGGCGTAATTTTATTCCATTAAGTATTTTAAGAGGGTGGGCAATCACTGTACCTAAAATATGACAAATTCAGTTATTGCCATACCAGAATTCAGTTATTGCCATGGGTATGAGACAGTGATTGCCCGGGTAGGTATTTACTAAATCACGTGAGGGATATAATAATCGAACCGAATATTTTCTTTATATCCTGTATCTTTCTTTATATCTAGGTCTAGGTACAAGGAGTTTCGAAAAAAATCCTTTTTGCAAAAAGTTGACCTAAAAATAGGGGAAAATTTGATCTGCTACCGAAAATCTTGGAGGAAAGGTGGTAAGAAGAACAACCAAATATATACCGTAATTATATTATGTATTTTACCGTGGGAGAGCACGTTTCAGTATGAATAAGCCGGCTTAAACGGAGTGATTCTATAATCACAGAAAACCAAAATCAAGCGGCGCTAACGCGTGAGTGTACCGGAGGCTCTATGAAGGGGGAAAAGGAGTTAAAATGTTGGCAGCGCATTTGTGATTCCCCTTGTTGTTCCGAGTGTCCTATGAGCGGTGGCAATCGTTTACCATCAGGTGATCCGTATGCTTGTGAGCCAACTATCACATATTAAAATTTAATTACCAAATGATGCAGTTAAGTAGTAATAATTAGAAAAAAACTTTCAAATGTGGGAGAGCCACGCTCCCTGCGCCGAGTGAGTGAGGGAAACGGAGGCCCACACCCGGGGGGGAAGGGGATAAAAGGTTGGCAGCACTTGTGACTTCAGTGGTGTTGCAGGTGACCATGGGCGGCAGCATTGCTTATTATATATAATGTGCAGTCAAAACACGCATCACTTGATGGTAAGCGAATGCCAACGCACATACTCAACACCAGTGGAGTCACAAGTATGCTGCCAATGTTTTTACCCCTCCCCCTCCCCTCACCCCCCATTGGGCCTCCGACAACCTCAAAACTGTATCTACTTACCTTTTGTAAAATTGGTACATTCCATTTATTCGCTGAGATAACGAGAAACTAGATAAAACAATTTGACGATTTTACTAGATTTTGAAACTAAAGGGGTTTTATTAGTCAATGGTATCTTATTTGGATGATGTTACTGATTTCAATAGCTTAGAAATATATCTTAAACGCACAAAAACTTACGAAAGATCTAAAATTTTAAGTATTTAATAGTATTTTTATGGAATTACAACGTGCGGTAGGGTTGGCAATCACTGTCTCATTTGGTTGGCAATGACTGTGTCAAGTGGGCAATCACTGTGTTTTTAGGAGATATTTTTGTTATACGTTATAATTGTAAAATATTCTTTAGATGTTTGAATTATTGCTAACTTATCTCAATGCTAAACTATTAACGTTGTCAAATAATTACACTCTGATTTCTTATTGTTAAAGAAAAGGATTTTATTGAAATAAAACTAGTGTCAATTCCTTAAGTGGGCAATCACTGTCTCGATCACCCTATGTCGAAATAAAATTTATTTTTTTTCGACATAAAATAAATTATTTATTTATTTATTAAATATAATTTATTGGTCAAAATTAAAAATCACATAAATTATTAACTGCTATTATTCATTGTTGTAAATGAAATAACATGATATTAAAAATCATAACGATAGTATTACAGTGTTGTTAGGCACGTCACTACACTTTAAAAAGAAAAAAATGTCGTACGGCCTAACCTTGTTTAAGCGTGGAATGGAACGTAAAAAATAGTGTTTCTTGCAATTTATAAAGTATTTCTTGATAGAAACTTTTGGTTTTAACTTAAAACTGCAGTATCCAAATACTTTTGTATTTAATAAAATTTTTGAAGGTCAGATTAATAAAATTTTGTTTTGTACCTCAATCTAAAGTTGTATCGGTTGCAAACGTCAAATCAGACTTCTCTCGGTGGTCCGACCGACTGGACTGTACTTTTACTTTTATGAAAATAATAGTACTTAACATAACATCATTTTAATATACAAAACAAACAAACAAATGGCTGAACGTGTAAAAGGACTAGCTTGTTGTTAAGATGCGAAGATTAAGTTTATGGAAATGCTTATTTATACTAATTATTACTAGTATAATCGTTTACGTTTATTTCATAAAGTTGAACTCCGAATCGCTAAACTTGAAAAATAACGTTAAGTTAGTATTTTTTGTAATATATGTATGATTTAATAATATTAACCAAGCCATAGTTTTTACAGTTTTTCTTTTTGTTTCAGATACATTCACCTGGAAAACAAGACTACAATAGAGAGAATTGTATTATCAATTGTTGTCTGTGACTCAAGGTTTAATGAATCGTTAAATGTTATAAAGTCTGCTCTTATATTCACTAAGACGCCAGTGTATTTTGTTATATTTACTGATGACACTTTGAGACATAAGTTTAATGAAACATTGAGCTTGTGGAGGACTTTCACAAGCAATCAATTGGAATTTGAATTGCAAAGAATCCATTTCCCTGAAGTTCATCAGGAAGATTGGTTGAATCTCTTTAGCAGATGTGCTGCTCAAAGACTTTTTATTCCTGTATGTAATTTATGTTACTTTTTATAAGCTAGTGTTGAACTTGCATGTCCTTTTTAATACTTAGTAAAGGTAGGAATAATAATTTAGCACTGGGATAGTAGGATTTTTCAGCATTTCATTCCCAATTGTGTTCAAAGCTGTAGCTTTGAAGCTCAGGGTATGCTTAGACCATGATTCAGGATTTGGGGGGAGTCTGGTAATTACTATAAAGTGAATGTTACCTAATATTTGCAATCCTTAACAGGTGAACCAGGGTAATTGAATCATGGTTAGATGTTTCAGAAACTATCTGAAATTTTCTGAAGGTTTCTTTCACAATTTTTTCCCTCACTACTGAGTGAATGGTAAAAATCCTCACATAAATTAGTAAAATCCAGAGGTGTATATCCCATCTACCCATATCTGACCATGTGTAATATTTAAGTACCTAATTACCTAATTTATTTCACTTCATTTATTTCATTTCTTTTATTTCATAATAAATTATTGAGTACATAAAAGAATGAACTTCATAAAAGGTTAACAATAAGTTAATCAACTTTTGGTTTGGACACATATACATACTTATCTTGGTGTCCTGTTTATGTTTTTGCAGAAGCTGCTCACTCATATTGATGCAATGATCTATGTGGATACGGATACTCTGTTTTTGGGTCCGGTAGATGAGTTATGGCATTTTTTCTCGAAATTTAATGGTTCCCAGATTTCTGCGATGACCCTTGAAGATGACAATCCTAATGTGTCTTGGTATCCCCGGTTTGCAAAACATCCATTTTATGGAAAATATGGTAATGAAAAAGAAAATTTTAAATATTTACGTGTTACATCATTTTAACAAGCCTAAATTTGACATATATAACTACACTAACATGGTACTATTTCCAGACTCTTTGTAAGCAGCCAGACCAATCCAATAGGCCAATTATTGCCCCAGACACCTCAAAGTTTCCCTGTGAGGGCGTTATTCGTGTGCTTTAATTCGACTGAGAACACTACATGGCTTTATAATACAGATAGTGGCCCGCCCTCACTTCGTTTCGGGACAGTATTTTTTCATTCAAGCTGGCTGCTTACAAAGAATCTGGATCACGTAGTTATATATGTCAAATTTAGGCTTGCTAAAATGACGTAGTTTACCTAATTTTTAAACAATATTTATAACGTCTGGCGGAAGTAATGACTTACGGAAACGGTCTGGCAATAACGATAATCCATTTTTGATAAAATAGAAAACCAGCGTGAATCAGCCCCTGTGCTGTGTTTCGCCGAGTGAGTGAGGGTACCGGAGGCCCACCCGGGGGGAAGGGTATAAAAGTTTGGTGATCCGCCTGCTCATCTGCTACCTATCACAAAAAAATATTAACAAAAATATATTTGAATAGAGAGTAAAAAGGCTCATCCTTTCTACTTTAACGTATGTAGGTGTGTACAGTTTTTAAACACCTTTAGTTCGCGCTACCTGTGAAAGGGCCCGCTTTCGAGCTAGTCGAAACTGAAATAATCGAAATTTCAGTTTTGATAAAATGACATAGGTATGGCGGCACTGGGATCTTGAGCTAGTAGTAAAAAATATTTAGTAAAAAAAAAATTATTATTAAAAAAACAAAATACCCGACTGCACACTAAAAAAAGAGTAAAACAAGCCCACAACAAATTTACTGAATATAATTTATAAATGTTGATGGAAAGCATCGCAGGCGGGGACCAACAGAGGCTTATTTATAGTCATTTCGGTTGTGCACCATTTAGCAGAATTTTCGTTGGTGGCGGTCAAGGTGGTCCCCGCCTGCGATGCTTTCCATCAACATTTATAAATTATATTCAGTAAATTTGTTGTGGGCTTGTTTTACTCTTTTTTTAGTGTGCAGTCGGGTATTTTGTTTTTTTAATAATTATTTTTTTATTTATAACTTTTTAGCTGTTTTTATTTAACGAAAATGTTGTAGATGTAGAAGACTATGTATATGTAAGTACCATTTTAAATTATTTCGACGAGAAATTTAGAAAAAATATTATTATGTCTTTATCCCGTGGGACTTTTAGGATAAAATGTATCCTATGACACTCCCGTAATCAAGACAAATCTAACGATACCTCATACATCAAAATCCATCAAGCCGTTTAGGCTACAGGAGGTCACAAAGGAAAAGACATACATACATACTTACATACACTCGAAAAACATTACCCTCCTTCTTTGGCAGTCGGGTAACAAGATCATGTGGAACCAATTTCAAGTATGTTATGCTTGCGAGTGTATTGAACTGATTTCACATCTTTTTATTTACTAGGCTTGAACTCTGGAGTTATGCTGATGAACCTCACACGAATGAGGAGTTTTGGATGGGTGGACTATGTGACACCTATCATGCTTGAATGGAAATTATACATACCCTGGGGGGATCAGGTAAATATCCAACAGTCTTTTATTCTACATAATTACGTAGGAATAAGTTAATAGGAATATGTAGGTAGATACTTGCTAAGAAAACATATACCTACTAGCTAGCCGATATATTTTAAATCGAGCAAACACAAAAAAACTAGCTTTAGTGTTTTTTTTTATTGTTATCTACACTGTAGGTCTAGTGATTTAAGTACCGGGCCGTGATCTCGGGGTCCCGGGTTCGATTCCCGGGTCGAGCAAAAGTATGTTTCGAATTTTTCGAACATAGCTCGGGTTTGTGATTACCAATCCGCATTAGGCAAGCGTGGTGATTAAGCCTAATCCCATAGTAGCGATAATTTGATTTCTATGATGGAGGCCTTTGCCCTGCAGTGGGACAGTATATAGGCTGATACTTTACTTTACACTGTAACGAAGTGAGGCAGGGTACTAGTAACAACTAAAGACAAAATTAGTAAATAATCATTTAATTATTACATCTTAACCAGCTTATGACTTGAAAACCTATTCTGTTTTTTTTTACCACCTTTTGTACCATATGGAGTGCAA
This sequence comes from Cnaphalocrocis medinalis, assembly GCA_014851415.1. Classification (NCBI taxonomy): domain Eukaryota; kingdom Metazoa; phylum Arthropoda; class Insecta; order Lepidoptera; family Crambidae; genus Cnaphalocrocis; species Cnaphalocrocis medinalis. The sequence goes on along the minus strand of CM026293.1, from coordinate 8,958,776 downwards.
TAAAGAATATGAAACTTGTACACTTTGTAAGCTTTTACCTAGGACATGTTCGATGTATTTTGGTGTGATCTATCATTTTTGAAGGTTCTATCCTTGGTCACTATTTTGAGAAAAAATCAAACTGGCGGACAAGTAGTGAGCCGAAAGTCCTAAACCCCTTTCTGGCAACTTTACCACCAATGAGCTGCTAGTCGAAATTTCTTATGTCTTGCAACTGGCTTTTAGAGCGTTTTTGGTAACTGGAAGGAACCTATTCTAATAGGTTGCAATGGGATTGCTTTGCTACCAACCATACTCCTTACTATATGTTTAAGTGTCCGATATGATAATATGGTAGCAATCCCATTCCAAACTATTCAAATTTTAGTGAACATGTAAGTTTAAAACAACTATGTTTGTTTTAATTTGAAGGATATCATAAACATTATCTTCCACTACCACGAGAGCGCCGTGTTCGTGCTGTCGTGCCGGTACAACTACCGCTCCGACCAGTGCATGTACGGCGACGCGTGCGCCGACGCCAGCGCGCGCGGCGTGCACGTGCTGCACGGGAGCCGCCAGGTCTTCCACAATGAGAAGCAGCCTGCTTTCAAAGTCAGTACATATTATATATACCTACATCATAGGTACAGTCAACTCCAAAAATATGTATACACTTTAGGACCTTGCCACAATACATATGTATAAGAACGACTTCTATTTTCTTATACATATGAATTGTGACAAGGTCCTAAAGTGTATACATATTTTTGGAGTTGACTGTACAGTCAACTCTTGTTCATTCGTACCTGCCATAAAATTTAGGAGTTCCCTACAGAATCTCGTAAATTAATACATTTTTATGCACTTGGAAAATATATTTTTTTTAATGTGATTGGTGGCAGACGAGCAGGCGGGTCACCTGATGGTAAGCAATGGGGTATGGGAACTAATTTTTAGGTATCTTTTTTATATTTTATTTCAATACTATTATAGTAAAAGACTATTTTAAGCAATCAAAATATATTAATAGTAAAAGACTATTTTAAGCAATCAATTTGAATATTTTTGTAATCAAGACAGTAGTTATGTTTTAATTAATTTTTAAACATTTTAAATTCAAGCGTATTTGTGACGTCACAAGGGCGCTACACCATATTAATAGTGTTACCACGTGCTTTTTTCCCCAAATCGTGGCAAATAAATTATATGTAAAATGTTACTTGTGGGCAAAATCCCTTTTAATCGGGGGAATTTTACATCACTGTCTGACAACATTCCGGCAAAACAAAAAACAGAGAGGTATCTCTAATCAATTTTATATCACCTTTCAAATAAATGTCAACTGGTTGGTAAGGTTTTATCATTGACTTAAATATATGGACCGGGCCTATTGTCCTATACAGAAATCAGTTATACAAATACCATGCGTGTCGACGTGGAGTTCTCAAAACTATTGTTCTCTCTATCTAACTCAGCCTTGATTTCATAAGTGGAAAGAGATGACACTATTTCATTCAGCTCTTTAATCGGAAAAATTGACATTTGACAACCACGTTAATGCCTAATGCGGCCAAAAAGCCATGTTTAGTTACAGTTTTCTGAAGTACATGAAGTGTCAACTCACCGTTTCTTCCGACAAAAATAACTAATAATTTCTTTTCTTTTGAGAACTCGTTGTCCACATTACACAGGATATTGAAGAAACATTTAATCATTATGCCCAAGTGTAGTGTTATAGGATGTGACTCAAGGAAAAGCGAAAATCAGCAAAGATTAACATTGCACCGGTATGTTATATTTTTTTCTAATTATTATAAATGTTCATTATATTTATAGAAACTTTGAATGTTTTACACTTTTGTTTCCCCGTGTGATTCTATCCGTGTGTTTTCAGTCCATAATTATGCTTCATTTTGAATATTTTTATGTTATAAAAATTCGTGAGTTTTATACTAGGGTTGTAGTAAAAACATCGATAATATTTTACGATGAAGATAAACCTTTTATGCTAAGCGATGAATTTCACTTTGGGGAGTATTGTAATAATTTGATTTTGATCACATATCGTAAACTCGTCAATTTGAGATTGTTATTAATGATACCGGTATTACATACCTACTGCTACGACCTCCCGTTTTTATTCACTGAGCTACCATTGCCCTACCTCTATTATTAAGAGTAGATAATATCCAGTGGCGTAGCGTGCCTTGTCGGGGCCCCGTATAAAAAAAAAGTTTGGAGGCCCCGCAGCCCACCATAACGATGTAGTGTTGCCAACTTTTGAACGCACGCTAAGGCGGAGAAGGTAATTGCTTTATAGAATTTTGTCATTTGTAAAATAAAATAAATTACAAAGTTTTTTTTCCTTACACACTTTGGGGGCCCCCATAGCCCGGGGGCCCCGTATAATTGATACGGCAGATACGGCGGTAGCTACGCCCCTGATAATATCATTATAATCTTATCAATAATACCTTAATTTTCTTACTTACAGATCTCTTTCTACAAACTGCGACGAACTGAACTCAGGAAGATAATATCACTACAAGCTCTACTACCTACTACCACCATAATTGTAAATTGAATACATATCTGTATACCTAGTTGTAGTGGACGAGGTGAAGGAAAGAAAACTCGGTATTAGAGAGTAAAGAAATACTTATTTAGCGGTCACAGACCAAACTATTAAAATAATTAAAATTACGAGTTAGATGTGCGCGTTAGGTGTTCCTTGTATGCAGTGGCGATCCGGATGTCCGTTGAGTCGATTTCCGCGACGTCATCGGCGCCTCCCATTGGTCCGCTTGTGCGATATCACGTTATGAAGCACCAATGAGAGCGGACGCATATCATGCGATAAAATTCGTTGATTGGAATGATTGGTTCTATGATCCTGGTGTTGCCGCTATGATCCTGGTGTTGCCGCAACACTAATTTTGCAGTATTGTATTTTAGTTTAATTTTGCAATAAAAAGATCTATATTATCTATTACATATTAAGAGCATAATTATTACCTACTTCAAGAAGACTTGTAAACTTTGTGCAATAAAGAGTACCTATCTATTTATACTTTGATTTTCATTTAACCAGTAACTTAAGCTTCTAATCAATCAATTTTACGAATGTCATTTTAGGCTTTCAAATTAGGATTTGAGACGAGTTCTGTCAAAACAACTTCCAACGGTCTCAAACGAAAGAATGGTCACTTCAAATTACGAAATGACGTTCTCAATCGTTTGGTTGAGTCTCAAAATTACTTCAATACTCAATGCTTTATTTGCGTTTCACTTCAAATTAGACCCCCAGTCAGTATCGACTTGACAAATTATGATATCGATAAAGCATTATCAACAGAGCAGCACTAAAATAGCTGTCAGTCCGCCATTTTATGTTCTAAACCGGCACGTTTTTTTTGTAGGTATTTCTGCTCTATATATATAACTCATTGGGTTTTATTGTATTACAACTAGCGCCAATTGTTTGGTTCTTCCGATAGACTAAGTGTCAATCACAGTAGATGTCGCCTAATGTCGCATTTATTTTATCTTGTTAGTGTAGTATGACTGAAAATTCTGCTGACCTTGGGTCAGATGAAGGTCAAACGCGATTTTATTGAAAATATCATTGATCTTATGCTTTTAAATTTTAAAAGCAATCAAATATGGTATGAAAGACAAATGCCTCGAAATGGTTTTAGATTTAGGACATGTTTGGTTTTTTTTCCCATACCCCATTGCCGCCGCCCATGGACACCTGCAACACCAGTGGAGATTGCTAAGTATATTAAAATTGAAAAATTTAATCATCATTGTAGCTTTAAATATCGTTTGCGTCCCAAGCTAGTACTTCAGAGCCCTGGGTCCGCGCCACATCTCCACTTCTCACGGCCATCAGCATCATAATATGATTATAATTATCATGCATGCTGGTGTTGCAGGTGTACATGGGCGGCGGTTATAGCTTACCATCAGGTGATCCGTTGGCTCGTCTGCCACATATATATGTATATATATGTATAATAAAAAAAAATACAGATGGTTTTTTTAGCGTACTCCATCATGTGTACACGGACCTATTATAGGTCCGTGCATGTGTATCATTAGATTGGTCTTTAAAAAAATATGAGTTAGCGAAATTAGTTTGTAAAATATAACGCTTTTAAATGACACTTCGATACCACGATACCACTTCGATACGACGACTTTTTGACAATATCGATAACACGGTAGGTAAACTTAAAGGTAAAGGCGACCTCTTTCTACTACTACGGAACCTAATACATTGCGCGTGGCACGCACTTGGCCAGTTTTTTTTTGTAATAGGTAGCAGACGAACAGACGGATCACCTACGTAAGCGTTTGCAGCCGTCCATAGACACCCGCAACATCATTAGAGTCACAAGTGCGCTGCCCACCTTTTAACCCCTTTCCCCCTTATTGGGCCTTCGGTACCCTCACTCACTCTTCACGCGCAGGCTGCTTCATGCCGGTTTTCTGTAAGGCCGTAGCTCACTCTGGTCTAGCCGGCTTATTAATGCCAAAGCGTGGCTCTCACACGGTTGAAATAAACCAGAAACAGATTAACCTATCTGAATGATTATATTTTGGTTACAGGCAGTATATAAAGCAATTAATGAACACGTGGTGGGTACAGATCCGTCTAAAACGTTACTGAACAACTTGGAGAGATATTTCTCAGAGGCCAACATCCATCCGTCTAACTGTGGAAATTTGAAGGATGCCTTCCTACAAGTTCCTATAAAAACATTAAATGATATGTATACAGAACCAGAAAGATAGTAATCACTTATCAATTCATTATTTTAACATCGGACTATATGAGGTGATAGATTTTACAATACATTTTGATAGTTTTACGAGTTTACGGACAAGCACAAATTATATTATTTTTTATGTTATTGTTACCAATTTAGAAATCTCAATAGAGTTATAATGTATGTATTGTTAACATTATCGTTCGAAATTTTACCTTAAGATAAGTACCTAAATAGGCATGATGGAAATCTAATTGGTAAGCTGAGTGTAGTCCACGGCATGCAAGTGTAGCGATGACCTTGAGTGCGCAGAAATCAATTTTAGTGGAAATCGTCTCCTTTTTTACAAGCGCGCAAACTAACGGTCATCGCTATAGTTAGGTACATGCCACGGACTATACTCACCTAGTCGCCTAGCACTAACGTATTTGCTGCTGTATCAACCGGCGCATTTGTTTATAATTTTAAGAAGGATAATTTAAGAAACTACGTTGTTTTATGTGCATAACGGCTATAAATTTATACCAACTTAAATCTTAGGATTCATCATTCCTATTTTAACTAAATAAGTATGTGTAACATACGAATTACTAACCATGTGGACCCGTTGTAGCATATAAGGTAGTTATAAGTATAGTTTGTCATTATTTAATATTTTCTACAGTATTGATAAATTCGTTATCTGCGTTCTTCTTCTCTTCTCCAGCAGCAAGTCCACTGCTGAGCAGTGGCAGAGCAGCTCTTTAATTTCTCTCCAATTTCTTCTGTCTTTGGTCTTCCTAGATCACTGACATACTCAATAGGTAATTAGTTTGTTCTTTTGTGCCTGTCAATCTGATATTTGGATCTCACGGCGGCTTACCATCAGGCGAAGTGAAGTCATCTTGATTGTTCTTCAATATAAAAAACAATCACGCTGCCCCAGCTTGAGCCTCGATGTCGCCGGACCATCAGGCAGTTGGTCCGCCAACACCCCTCTTTCCGTCTCTTGGTCTCCATTCAAGGACATTCTTGCTCCCTCCCATCTCCCCCTCCGCACGCATGGCCGGACCACGTCCACTTGTTTTGCAACTTGGACCTGCAACTATCACGTGTGTGCTTTCCCGGATGACAGATTTTTTTATATAGGCAGCTGACGAGCAGACAGATCACCTGATTGTAAGCGATTGCCGCCGCCCATAGACATTTGCAACGCCAGTTGCAGTAGAGTAACAACTGCGCTGCCAACCTTTAACCCCCTTTTCCCTCAATTGGGCCTCTCCGGAACCTTCAATCACCGTGGTATCACTCCGGTCGAGCCGGCCCATTCATGCCGAAGCGTGGATCTCCAACTGTAAACGTCTCCTCCACGGTGCTGCACACATTGTATCTTGAGGATATGCCGACCGAGCATGATAAATAAGCAACATAAAATTTTTAAAAATATAAAAAATCTAATTCAGTTTTAGTCCACACAATACGTTTATAAATGCAGTAGATATGACTGTAATCTACCGCTGATTCGTATTCTTAACAGTTTTTTCAACATTAACATTCCGAGAAAAAGACAAATTACATTTTATAAGTTTTGCGAAAAGCTTATTATAACTGATAGATAAGATAAGTTTTATGCTATCCAGTAAGCTTTGGTTCTATTTTTCAATTTCGATTTATTTTATTAGAATTTCAATACATAGTGATTTGTTGATTGTAAAATTGGTTAGGTAAGTTTTATACATACAAATTGTCCCAAAAATATTGCCAGGCTGAAAATCATGGATTGAAAATGACATATTTTGGGACACTGTTTAATTGTACACCCGGTGTGGGTCCAGACCGCAGTTAGTTTTTGTTGAGCAACACAACTTACAAAAAAATAAATATTAAAAATATTAAAGGTAGCTTAAGTTTTTTGTGTCGGGATTTTTAAAATTTTTGAACTCTTTGAACACCCCTCTTTTTAGACGGGGGTTTAAAAAAAGAAGACAACTTTTGTATTCATAATAGGCACATATTTTGTTGGCCACAATATTTAACAGTTTTATTTATTTATTGTCCAGCAACGTTTGTATATTATTTGCTCAATAAAAAGCAACTGACGTAGATTAAACTTATCAAGTATTTTTGATCTGCCTCATTTATTTAATAAGCATTGCTATTTTTACTATTGTTTTTTTATAAAATACATTTTTATAAATTACATGTTATTCGAAAGAAAAATGTGTTTTATTTATTTGGTACAATAAAATTCCTGAATTACGTACTTTAACTCACCGAAGCATATCATGACTATTAGATATGGTTTGGCCCCCAATTCTCAGCGCGCACGCGCAGGACAATGAAGTCGCATGCGTTTTTTTGTTTCAATGAGATTTTCATTTATTTATACGCATATCGAATGCGACAATCGATTCAATGTCCGTTTAACGCATCATGATCATTGGGAAGCTGACGTATGTACGTTCGTTCGACGATATTTTAGAGGTAGAGAGAGACCGGATGTTACGGATGACTTTTGTGTCGTTGTCGCCGCCGCGCCGGATCGTATCTACGATCCGCCGTACCTACATTACGGTTAGTTATCAAAAATAGGGTTGTTGTCATAGAGATCGTTCTTGAATAAGGCGGTCGATCGCTCTTGATCGTTCTTGAATACCACGTTTAGCCGCATCGTTGCTACAACACAAAGGCATGCAATGCATATTATTATTCTATGCCCACAATGCCCACAACGGTGTATCCGCGCCTGGCCAGAATAAGGTACGCGCTATATAGGTATGATGTATCAAGAAAGTCATTAATTAATTGTTGCCGCCACTGCCGCTTACGTCATAGGAGTAGGTATGGTAGCCCCATTGGTGAAGGACCGAAACTTGTAGGATATCGGATTTGGTTAGGTAGTCGATTAGTTTTTTTTCGGAAAGTAATGTACCTATTTACTTGCCCTGTAAGTAAGTAGTAATTTAGTTACTTACATAGGTGGTACCTAAGGAACTTCTTTACATCCCTTGTTAGCTTCTAGCTTGGGGGTGGAGTTCACAGACTTTTATATTTTTACATGATTAGTTGTTAGAAGTAGTTGTATTGTGTAGTAGCTGAATTAGGTACGTAAGTAAATTAAAGCGCTTGTTTTCAGTATGACAATCGAAGTCATTGGCTCTGACCCCACCTGGTCTTAGTGGTGAGGTAGCGGTGATGAATAATAAATAACCTACCTACCTAATGTAAGGTAATATTATGAGTAGTTTATTTATAAACCCGTTTGCTCACAATAATTCTAGTAGGTAACTGCGGTTGACGTTATAAGTAGAGGTCACATGGTAAACTCGTTTAAATGATAGGTACTAAAATACAGTAGGTAGATGAGTCCTACACGCATTACTTTACTATAGAGGCGAACTTATAATTATGCATTTGGTTATAGGCAATTTACACAAATTCGACTTTGACTTATGGATTACCGGTGTTGAAGAAGTCGATGAGTGAACTAATATTTTATCGGATTGTAATTACGCGATTCAGCTTATTGCTCCAGTTCTTTAACTGCCAAAATTGATAACAAAATGAAATGTACCTATTTATTTGGTATACAAAACATATTACAATTTTAATAAAATGAAAATCTTATACATATAGGTACTATACTGCGCCCGTAGTGACGTCCACGCAGTTTTAGTCTGTCAAACATAAGTAACGAAATCCTGTTAAGTATCTTTATTCAGACTTTATGCCCGCTACTTGATCTTCAAACCCTTTATGGGTCGTATCTAAATCCTTACGACGTGACTCGTAATTAAATAAATAATGAACAACAATAAATCAATGAAGAACAATGGGCAAAAATTCGGAAAAAACGAAACAAAACTGAACGAGAACCTTACATGATGTTATCCGGATATAGGTAGGTACGTAAGCTACTTTTAGGTACCCAATATAGGTACTGATAATATTCGAATGCATACTTACAAACTTTGAGCTTAAAGCTAGTCTAGGATAGGATAACATTAATGTACCCCCACTTCTTTATGATTTACAGAAAAGCTTACCTACCTTACATTTCTGAGGGCGTCCTATGCCACCTTGATTTACTGTAAAAAGTAGTGAGATCCAAATGTAAGGCTTATTTTTTCAGTCCTTACTTAAGGGACCTTAGATAAGGGAACCAGACAATCTGGGTCATGGTTAGGTAGGTACCTATACGTTAAGATTTCAGAAACGGTCTCCTTAAGTAAGTACTAAGTTTTCCCTCACCGTCGAGCTAATGGTAGAATATTATCAAAAGGTTCTAATAATTAAAACTCTTCAGAAATAAGAAAATCGGAGAGTTTATTTTGGTCATAGTAAGTATATCAGTTTATAGGTAACCTATAAGGTTACATGCAATAATTAATTTTTAAAGTCTAAAAACGCGTAACATCGCAAATTTACAAGGTGGTCATTTGTTGCTTATTCTCTTTAACTAAGTATAATAATCAAAAGTTAAAGGCAAGATATTTTGGTTTTATATAACACAGAACCAGTTTATTCAAATCAAACTGGTGGCGTCTTCAGAACTGACTGATTAAACATAATAGTACCATTGGAAAGGGGCTAATCAGACTATTCGATTTACGCGACTATCACTTTTGCTATCATTATATTACATTAGTTACCTACCTACTTACCTAAGTACATAATTCATTTTGAGAAATAATAGACTTACATAAATCAATAGACACATTAAAATTTGATTTGTTCAATTAAATTTAATAAAAATACATCAACCAACTGACAAAAGTAATTAAGTACCTAACCTACATAATATTTTTTCTTCTATTTTATTAATATGATGATTGATAACAAAGGTTCACAAAGGCACATTGCAGATAATGGATAGTAATTGAAGGCATAATCTATAAACAGAAGTACTTAAAACCTATTGTGATTTATGGTGATGATCACATTACCTATAGGAGCAGCACGTATGCAGGGCACATGATAGATGAAATACACGTGGAAGTTTACCTACGTAACACCAACTCTAACGGTAGTAAGTCTTTTGAGTAATGTACCTACCTATCATATTTTTAAGCTATTGTTATCGGAATAATACCTACACATATAAAACAGTTACCCGATTCTTGCGGGCACTTCAAAACAAATTATGTCTTTTTGGCCATCCTTTAACGCCCAGTGTACTTTTACACTGATTGACGGGTAAAAACTTAGTACGGGGAAATGAGTCCTTATAAACGTATTTCGTATTCGATTTCACGGGACATTCTGCTTTTTCTCCACTTTCGGTGAAAAGCTTATCGCAAATAGATTTTCCATCGACACCCACGAATGGCAACGGCACGCCAAACACTTCTGCTGTGACTTGGTTCTTCACTTCACTGACGTCTTTGTCTGAAAACAATTAATTGAATCATTCAATGAACACAGCTCACGATCGCCACTTATCAATCTTATACCTTGAACCTAATCATTGATTCATGTGTAATAATTATGAGCTCAACCCTATGCTATAAGTAGTATCCCTCTGCTGTAAGTTGGTGAGATTACTCCAGTATTTAATCAAGGTTACCTTGTAGGTATAAAATTAATGTCCATAAAGTTACCACATGCTAAATTTCGAATCGATCGGACACAACCTACAAAATTAACACTTAAAAGTGGCTCATAATATCCCTTTACCACAAGAAACGAGTTGTCGATGCAGACAATTACAAAACAAATACCTATAAAACCATTCTTGATAATCGATGACGTTCTACTAATAAGTCTAGGTCGCAGGTTGGGGGATCCATAATTATTATTTTGACCGCGCTATACGTTCGTTAGATCCAACTAATACTCGTACTTTAATGCAATGTAATATTTTTTGTATCTATCTACCCATTTAATTATTATCTACTTTAGTAAAAAGTTCTTATTTACCAAAAAAACTTACCAGGAGTAAAAGTAATTGTGATATGTTGATCTGTGCCCTTTTTGAGTGGACACGGTGTTTTCTTGCAAGGAGATAGTTGAACGTTCTCACTCAGTTTTTCATATTTTTTACCTGTAAGAAAAAAATATTAACATCACTATAAGGTCACGTTAATTGGTCCAAGGCACCGACTTTGTTCTTGATTGCTACGTAATGATAATTATGTTGAATGTTCCGGTGGTTTGTAACTTGTAACTCTCGATACAGCCCAAGACTAAGCCCCCTAGGGGGTTGTTGGGGTGTCGTTCGTGTCCCCCATAACTGGCGCAAATAAATACATAGCTGTAGGTACATAATATGTACCTACAACACCGGCCTATCCAAGCTTCGCGATGTTTTTATTTATTTTTATTAGTCGCCAAACAAAGAACGATCTAATATGCGGAATACAGTCTGCACGTTAGGTAGGTTGTAGGTACATCCTACTTGTAGATCTAAAGTGTAGGTACGAGTTTTTAAACTACTACGACGTGAACAATATGCTAAACAGGTTTTTTCTGTTTTACGCGACCAGACTGAGATATCCATCTTACTCAGATATTACTTATACGTAAGTAATATCTACCTTTAGTACCTTTGCAGACACAATTTCTTGCACGGTTTAATAATACATTTGTAGAATATGTATAGCCACGCTCCGTGGTTTCACCCGTCGGTTTACTTTGGATAATAATACATTATACTTAGGTATCATGATGAATTGTAGCCTATATTTTAATCGATATGTAATAGCTTATATATCAGGATAAATATAGGCTAAAAAAATATTATTGTGAAGATTCATCAAAATCCATTTAGTTTTTGATTTTGAGCAACAAACATATCTTACTTACCTACATTCATCCGTACAAATACAAACTTTCGTTCGCGTTTTTATTACCTACTAGCGGCCGCCCGCGACTTCGTCCGCGTGGAAAAGTAACTTTTTACCCCCCTTTCAACCCCTTACAACAATCTTTGCTTGCAACCCCCTTTTCGCAATAAAAAGTAGCCTATGTTCTTTCTCAGGGTCTAGATTATCTGTATACCAATTTTCATTTAAATCCGTTGAGTAAGTAGTTTTGAAAAAGTAACAGACAGACAGAGTTACTTTCGCATTTATAATATTAGTATGGAAGTATGGATTAGTATGGATAAGTAAAATAAATCATAGATTTCTAGATTTTCTAGCGATAGTAGCTCATCAGTGGATAATAATGCGCTTTTTAACCCCCGACGCAAAAACGACGGGGTGTTATAATTTTGATGTGGGTGTTTAATTGTGTCTGTCTGTGGCATCGTAGCTCCCGAACAGATGAAGTGATTTGGATTTTGTTTTTTTTTTGTTTGAAAGTTATAATAGTCGGGAGTGTTGTGAGATTAGATGGCCGCGAACTTTAGATGGCCGGCACTACAAAATGATGAATTTGATATTTTCGATTCATTCCCGTAATACAAATGAAAGGGCTTGAGTAGTAAAATGCTACATTTTGACAACTTGTCCAAGGTTTATAAATTTTATGTTTTTTAAGTCTTAGGTTTAAATGCAAGCTTGCACCTCGAAATACTTAGGCTTATTTCAAATCTGCGCGTATTCTACCTTAAGATCGACGATGAGGGCAAAACTCGTGAGGCATCTTGCCCGTTTTTCTATACCTACTTATTTTTTATATTTCCTGAAACGCGTATCCATGAGTTGGTCTGGTTCTCCTGTTTAAGGATTACGAATGTGGGACGGTAGACACTAATTGTAACAAATTACCCATAATTATTTTGAATCATGGTTTAAACATAAGTACGTACTTCGGACCTCGAAGCGACTGTTTGAACCCAACACAACAGTAGATCCTAGAATGGCTAGAATACTTTTCTTTTTAAATAAGGTACCGTAATGCTAAGTATTTATAGGTAGGTATGTTAAGGTGGTTGACCTTTAAATAGGTACCTAGCCATCGTCTGGCTGCCCCTATAAATCCCAGAAGGAACAAGTTTTTGTCGAAACTGGCGAATATCTTAACAAGAAAGTGTCCTTTGTAAAATTATAGATTCTAATGTATTGATAAGTACTAATACCAAACAAAAGAACAATAAATATATTTATTATCTGGTGAAAATATAACTTTGCCGGTCGAGGGCCATGTACGTACGTATATTCGACCTACCAAATATTAATATCAGATACCTATTTCGGTATGGCATGATAAGTAGGTAAATACATTATACATAGATTCTAATAAATAGACCGTATGTACGTCTTATTTGTTCAAGTAAGAGCAAATCATCGCGATCATCTCGGAATTTATTTAATCGTGTTGTATTTGTAAGTTAGTTTTTATGCAGCGAAAAACGTGAGAAGTGGTTTAGTGGCAAAGGTGTCAGCCGGGCGTCCCTGACCGTGGCTAAGGCAATTATCACGTCATGCTTTGCGCCTCGCTCGACCCACCACCGGCGTCTAGTGGTGGGATGCATTTGACATCGCATCACGCATCTTTTCCAAATCTCACGTTGGGATAGTTACGACCTACCTACTTACAATAGGCTGATAGAACTAAAGTTAAATAAAGAGGATTTGTAGTAGCATAGAATAATTTAGTAGAGGGTGTAATAGACAGTGGTAGTAGGTAGGTACTTTGTACCTACCTGTTCAACAAATGATTGTTTGTTTGGAACCTATTATTATATTATGCGGTTAACTGGCCTAATAAAATATATCAAGTAATATACCTACTTATTTCAATTCTTTGGTCTATTTTAATGTAGGTAGGGACACTGTTCCTACGTACTTATTTGTTGTAGGTAGGTAATTACGAGTAGGAAAACAGCAGGTTAATTAACTAAATCATACATAGCTTAGTCATCATAATTTCGCAAACAGAACTCATCGTTACAACATCTACTGACAAATTAAATATCAATGCACCAGTTACCAAGACCTGCCATCATGTAAGACGAGACGAAAGCGGGTCGACTACAAGTACGGCTTATGTAAAAACAGAACCCACTTAGCGCATAAGTACAATGCTAGCTAGCTATGCCACAGAACGCTTTGCTTTTAACATCGGCGGCAGACAGTCCATTATATGGATGTCTTAAATCCTGGGTTCCTAACCTGGGGATCATCAATTTTACAGATAGAACCTAATTATTAGGATCATAAAATTAAAAAATAAGTGCAAAAAATACAGAGCAGAAAGTAGTAAGTATACTATAGGTATCAGTTTTCCTCTCTTGAAACAATCTTGAAAATGTTAGGAACTCTGCCTTAAATATATTAAAGCAGGTAACTATAAACAAACAAGCTATGATTGTACGATGCAGTAATTACTATTATACAGCTCACTTAATTACCTGTATATTTTTATACACCTTGTTCTAACTTATCTACTCGGGAGATGAAGTTGATACTGTGAGAACCGTTTGATGTTATTATTAAGAAATCGTATTGTAAGTTAGCGTGGTTTGTACTGTGAAAGGGCTGAGCGTGTTCGGAATACCGCCGGTGTCGTATATTCGTTCACTTACCCTGGCACTGCTGCACGTTGGTGGCGGCGCAGCAGGCGAGGAGCAGGCACACGAGCACGACTGGACCGAGCGTCGCCATGGTCACGGCTGGTCTGACGCCACGACCGCTGCAACAACCACTCAAAAAATATTCACACGAGAGGACCACAGTGCAGACGAATAACAGTGCAGCGTGGACGCGGGGCCTTTCGATTGCAAAGACCGAAAGATCGGTAGCGGACTAGATAAAAACTAGAAACGCTTTCAATTAAAAAATTAAAAAAATCAAAATTATTTATTGTTCATCAAGTAGTACAAGGGTAATTTATTAATATTCTAGAGCTTTCCAGATAAGTAGGTACTTTGTTTATAGCTATAATTTATCTCACACCAACTTTGTTAATATACCTACCTACCTACCTATCTTAAGTGGATAAAATGGATAAACGGATAAAACGGAAAATGTATAAGCATAATTACTTAGGTAGTGATTATTATTAAATACTACTACCCAAAAAGTTGGGATAAGGTCTCGATTTTGAGCTCTAGAATTTACTTTCTCATTAAGTATGCGTTGTTGATAGATAAGTGGCTACTTGTTGTTATAAGTAGTTTCATTTTGATTGGTAGAAGATGTCTCGCTGCTGATTAATTTATTGTGGCTTAACTTCCAAGTTATGCGACTGTCATCTGCATTTGACAAGCAGTTGCTACTCTAATGCAGGCATCATAAGGTATGTAATTAATTGAATCTAACACAAATTCTATCTGCATAATAACATTATAAGTAACGACAGCGAGTTGGGTGTTGATTTTCAACTAAAGGAGGATTCTAAGTTGGACGAAGCTGTGTCGGTAGGTTAAAAATCATCACTGTGTGTACTTATCATCTTGCGCTAACACGGACTTTGCCTTGCCGAGCTGCTTGATTAATAAGTGTAGGTACTTACCTACCTAGTGGTTCTCTCCACGTGCGTGTCAGTTTGAACGATTAAGCATTAATGTGGTATTGTTTGCCCACAATAATCTTGTGTGTTTACAAGAGTAGGAGGAGCAGGTAAACATGACATCGGTGGCTATTATTTGCCTACTAAAATCGTGTTAAAATCGTTTCTCAATGCCAGTTCAGACAGTGTAATGTACTGTCCTTTCTCCATGACTGGTAGAAAATGAGCCTCTTGGCATCAAGTTCGCCTATTGTAACGTATGTTTGTGAAGTTTTCAATAAATAAATTAAAATGTAAAAAAGTTATCATCATCATTTTCAGCCTTTAATGATCCACTTTTGGATATAGGCCTCTCCCATCTTATTCCGTGCGTCTAGGTACGCCTTAGCTATCCATTTCACTCCCGCGTGTTCCATGATGTCGTCAGTCCATCAGTTGAGTAGAGACTGTGACCCCACTGCAGTCTCTACTCAACGACCTGCCACGTCCAACGATCCCGAGCACCCGCGTATGTGTCCAGTCAAACTCCAATTCCCCCTGGCTATCTCAACGACCGTTTTGAGGAACTATTCCTTGATTTTGTGGTGGCAATGAGTAAGTCCACGCAAAGCCCTTTCTCATTGTTTAATTAGAGCCACCCTTATTTTTATTTAATTTATTTATACCTGTGAACATTTACACCCCGTTAACCACACGTCTACAACCAATCATGCTGAACTAATTGAAATGAAATGAAATGAAAAATATTTATTCAGTGCATCACAATCATACTTAACTAACATTAAACTAAAACAGATTAAACTACACGACTTGTTCTACGGGTTTTGCAAAACTTATGTTCACATACACCCTGTATATAATACAGGCGTAATAAATACATCCTATGCCAAAGATATCGCGGACTGGCAGTTGGCAGTATGCAACCTCCGGCTGTTAGTCTTGATCTTCGCTTTGTCAAAGATCATCTTTTGAAGGTTGGCCTTTACTCACTCGACTATCTCACACAGGTCTAAACATAATATTGACCTTTTTTGCGTTGGGGGGAATGCTGCCGGCCCGATGTGCAATGGTCCTTATGCATACCTACTTACCCGTCTGCCGAGGCTTTTTGACCATAATGCCGCATCAACCCCCAGTATTCAATAGGACAAGCGCCTTTTCATAGTCTATAAAGATAATTACGATTGGTTTCCAGATGGCCTAATTAGAACTAGAAGCGGGCGTTGCGAGTCAGAGTTCCCCTCTCTTCACCCGCGCTGTGCGCGCTTTCGTTTGATTGTGACAGATATATTCTCATTCGTTACAGGACGGCTCCCTTATAAGCCACTGTACTCATCGCATTTTTCTCCTCGGTTTTATTGGTTCACTCGCAGGTATGCGACCAACTGTATAAAAACCAGTTCTAAATCCTGCTATTGTCGGGGTTGTTATCTATACTTATCTTAAAATAAATAAGTAGAGAGGTCAATTCTGTACCTACATGAAAATTATATTTACAAAATAACTATGTAGGGAGTGATCAGTGAACGATACTGATGCCAAAAATGCAATCAGTAAAATTTTTGTCTGTCTGTTATGTTCGTTATAGAAACAAAAACTACTCGATGGAATTTAACGAAACTTGGTATATAACAATAAGTAGGTAAGTAAGCAAGTAAAACATTTATTGACCACAAATAAAATAAATACCACATAACAATAGATAGGGCACAGAATAAATTTATTAAGCTATTTAATAAGTACTTATTCTTCATACCTACTCCTGGGCTATATTATAGTTAGGTAGGTATACTTGTCATCACGCTACAAACAATAGGAGCAGAGCAGTAAAGGGAAATGTTAGAAAAGCGGGAGAAGTTACACCATTTTTTTAGGGCGACCCCTCAAAAAAATCCTTCTATCCTTCCTTCTTCTACGAAAACAGTTGAAGTAAGACACGTCGGACTTGCACCGACTAAAACTCTGTGTTGGCCATTTTCACGCAATATTGGAGACAGACCAGAACTGCACAACTGCACATGGTAAGTAACTAACTTTTACTGGGTTTATCAGATCAAGCCTTCCTATCACGGTTGCCTGCTCCATGCGGCGGTTATAGAGATTCGTAGTAAACGCAATGTGTGTAAAATGCGTTTAGATCACTCGAAACGTCTCTCCCATCTCAGAAACTACATAACTTATTAAGTATTTTATCACAAAAGGACGGCTAACTGAACCCGCATTTGATGTGTGCATGTCCGGATCAGCTGAGCAGATAGGTAGGACCTGCTGCCTGCTACTTTTTAAATATGTTTGATAGATTAGTTTAGATAGGTACCTGTACTCATTTTACCTGTAATTACGCCAAGTTTAGCTGACCAATGAACCGGTTATTTATTTTATGAGTGTAGGTAAACTGTTATGTCCAATGGCGAAGCTATAGTTAGCCCAAGAGGAACCCAATTAAAATTAGTTGAGCTCTAAGCTTTTATTAAGGAATAAATTATCTAGGTGCCTTTATTACCTACAAAGAGAAATCTGAGTATTTAGAGCAGCCAACATTGGGTAGTAATTAAAAATCAATGCTATCGTGTTTGCACGCAATTCTCTCTGGACTTTGAGATACCAACACAAAGATAATCCTACTTTATAATATCCAAAGGTCTTATATTACTTATATATAGGTACCCATATGTTCATTTTGTTGAAAGTGTAAGATTAAGTATTTTTCTCTATCGATCTGTATATCCGAAATATTGGAGTTCGCTAAACCATGGCTTTTACGCCCCAAAAAAACTTGGTGTACAAACCCAAAAATTCTACATCTAATGGTCTTTACGCCATTAAATTTATACAAAATATTTACAAAATGTTCATTTTTAGGTCGAAATAATGGGTCGTATAAGCCACCGAGTGCCTTTTTTAAAGACGTAACTCCTATCTAACTTTAAAACTACTAAACATGGGCATGTTTTGAATATTTAGACTCTTTCAACGCATAAATTATAGAATTTTTTCTCTAGGTAATTTTTTATAACTTCTAAATAATTTAAGTTGCGAATTAAAAAAAAAATTTTTTTGGCTCTCCTGAAAAGTAGGGTTTTGGTTTATACGACAATAAATTGAGCCTGAAGGTATCGATATGTATTAACACCCAGTCGAAATGAAATACTGTTGGGCGCTATTAAAGTTCAAGTCATCCAATACGTTGGGTAATTAATGGCCATAACTTCACCAGTCTACCTTACATGACTTGTTTTTTTAATTAAACCAGATTTTGATGCTTCTTACACATTTAATGCAAAAAAAATCACGTCAGTTTGAGATCACCATTATCTAACAATTTTAGGTCTACAGAGACAATTTGAGTAGGAATCATTACAATGTTACCAAAGTCTACTTTAAAAGTGTCCATAGGTAGATGTTTCAAAAACTAGTTTTTACTAAAGTAAGTGAAAGAATCGCAAAATAAAAATAAAAAACACTAATAGCTACTTAGGTACTTCGCGGTTTTCCCGATTTTTGACAAAGTTGTTTTCGGTGCTCGAGGTCATAAACTTGTAAGTCATGTCATGCAAAATAAGTACCTTATAGGTAAAACTTGATAGGTAATACTTACTACCTACATAAATACTAAAAACATAAATCTTACTGGACGCATACTGAAAACGCAAAGTTCATGAAAAACTGACTCAAGATTTGAAAAATACTTATATATGTATAAATGAAGGACGTAAGGTAGGTTATTCTTTATTACTTTGGCAATTAAATTGAAAGATTGTTTAAACCACAATTTAAACTAATTAGGTATCTTGAAAACTATTCGTCAACAATAGTTAACGACCCATTTAGCGTACTTAGTGGTTTGGTCGTCGGTTCAGACGCGTGGGTCGCGGCTTTAAATTCCGCAACAAAAAAAAAGTTTGTTGATAAACGATATTGATTTTGCGTTTGTTTTACCATTACTGTTTCTGGTTCTTATAGTGAAAAAGAAAACCAGATTGTGATCAGATAATGCTTGATGCTGTCAATCTCAATTTATTATTCTACCAATAATACCTTTAATAAAGATTGGTTTGATGGTGGTGCTGGTGGTGGTGGTGATTGGTATGTTGCTAGTTATAGTTACATTATTCTTTATTAGAAAGCTACAGTACCTATCCCTAATTATTAGGTCATAATTTTACTACGGGAAAACATCTCATTCCACCGAGAAAACTTTTTCCACCGAGTTTTCTTTTCACGCGGGAACCGCTATAAAGCTAGTTTTTTAAATGTTATTTATTGGAATCACGGACCTATAAAAAATATTATAGGTCCGTGATTGGAATGTATGCAGCTATTGGGCATTGGTGTCATTGGTCGGGGTAGGTCGTGCGGGCCTCGCGCGCGCGGGCTCTGCGGGCAGGGCGCCCTCGCGCAGCCGCCGCTGCAGCGGGCTCTGCGTCTGGACCAGCACTCCGTAGCACAGCACTTGCCGCCCGCCCTCGTTATACACGCGCCAACGCAGCCACCCGCGCTGGTTCTGTACAAAAAACAACTAACAATGCGACACAAAATATTTGTATTTAACTCCATTGCCAACACGCTGTTTTCTCTCCTCTACCTAAAGGTTGTCTGGAAGAAATCGCTACAAGCGATAAGACCGCCTTATTGTACTGTCTATAGCTGTTGTTTCACTCATGTATTCTATTTCTAATAAAGAATATCTATCTATTTATCTATCCGTGTTTTTTTTATTAGACTACAGGCCAAGCCAACGCTTGACAACAATCGCACCTGATGGAAAGTGACGATCAGGTCTAGGATGACACGCGTTTGCCTAGAAGGTGCCTGTTCACTCTTGCCTTAAAGATGTCCAATAATATTGGTCAGGAAAACAGTAAGTATTTATAAATGTGGAAACGGGTAGGGGGCAAATCTAACACATAAGATGGAAGCTCTCGCCGCGCCTTGTCGTCCAGTGGTAGTGGTGGGCGTCCATGTCAGCCTTTCAGACCGTCGCATAGGCTCTGGTATGATTATCACTTGGACCTATGGCTTCACGAATCCCTCTAGGCACGAAATAAGAGATTGCAGTGTGTAAGATCCTCTAACAAAAATTGGGACCCCACACCTAATCAGGTTAAAGTAGGTTAGTGGTTATATTAAATTGTTGACTTTATTCCTACTCTTCTCTTAATATTAGTATGTACTACAAACCAACATTTAAGCCAGGAAGCCGCTGAAACTTCCTTATATATTAAGGAAGCTATTAGGAATATCCTTGATTCTTATATATGACACGCGATTCTATCAAGTTCCTTTTTAGCGAGATGAGGTCATGATTTTTAATATCTATACTTACCTGTTTTGACTACAAAGTAAGTAGGTACGAGTACTTAGATAAATTCTACGCAATATTATTCCGATGGTTCGTCTCTGCAAATTATTTGCTTACTCATAAAAGTAGGTAAGTAGTTGTATGTATAGGTACCTCATACCTACCAAAATACGTAATTAAGTAAATATATTGACTTCTCGTAAGTATGTTTATTAGCTTTGAGCCAATATAAATTAATTAGCCAAATACCATTATCTGATTATTCATATTTAAAGTTATGACACACTAACCTACCGGCCCATGCCAAACACTCGGGCTAGGTATACATAAGTAGATAGGCGTATGTCTATCCCCGCACCCTTATGATGGGTGTATGAACACTACATCCCTTCTCTCCCTATAATCACTTCTTCTACCAACCATTGTAAACAAGTCATAGAACAAATAAAATTCATCGAAGTTTAGTCGGTAGGGTTTGGTTAGTTCAGTCGTTAGAACAGCGGGTGGCTGTATGTGGATTAGGACTGTTCTATGATTTTTTAAGTGCATTATTTACCTAATTAAGACATTGCAAAGAATTGCTATACCAAAAGTAAAATTATTCATAGAACAAATGTTGTTCAGAATGATAGTAGAAGACGTGGTTAAAGGGATATGAATGTTCCCAGATACACCCTGTATGTATGGGGTGACTGACACATTGCGTTTGCAAAATTTAAGTAGGTACTCGCCTACCTAATAATTATATTTAAAAGTACGAACAATCTAACCACATCTTAATTAAACTACCACCTACCTATAGTGATCTTTCAAATCTTAACACATGAATTTTGTTAGATTGTTAGATTTTTGCGTTGCATTATAACTATAAAATATTAAAACGCTTAACACTTGGTTCAATATCAATTGAGAAAATTTGGCATTCTGTAAATTCTGGAATTTGAATAGATGATTATTACCTACCTAAGTAACTACTTATTTGATGGGGAGGAAGTCGCGGGCAACAGCTAGTTATAAATAATAATCTGCTAAGTCATACACCAAAAATAATCTACTTATACTTATATGGATTATCCTTTCTTAAGATATAGTTTTAAATAAGCATTTATAAATACGTGTTTTTGTTGGCAGAAAGGATTAATATAAATATAAAATGGTAGGTAATGGTTTTAGTAAGCTAATAATAACTTTTGTTTAGACGTGTGCATTTACTTATCTACTAAAGTCAAACTTCTCTCATACCTTAGGTTTAAATACTTACTTACCTAGAAAAAAAATAAGTGTAGTAGGTACTTAGTAAGTACTTACTTACCTACTTACCTAGAGCAAACAAAAAGTGATAACCTTTTCATGAGGGTTTGCAGACTAGGTAGGTACTATAGGTAAGTCACCTAAGCTAGTTCTTAGACAATATAAAGTAGTGGCTGTTTTGTCGAACCCTTTTTATAGGTTTTATGATATTTTTGTTGTCTCACTTATACAGTAAAAGCTAGGAAAAAAAACCACTCGAGCAATCAGCAGCAGAACCGTTAGATTGTTATACTGAGCACATTACTGAGGCAGTAATGATTAATCTATATCTATACATATAATAAAAATGTAAAAAAGCTGTGTCTGTACATTGAAGATATTTATCCCAAAACAACTTAGGACGACCAAAATACAGTAACAGAACATGAATCTATGATTTTTAAAATTTTTGTCTGTCTGTTTATCTGTTTGTCTGTTTGTTCGCGCTAATCTGGGAAACTACTGAACAAATTCGAATGAAACTTTTTTTATTGTATAGCTGTAATATCAGGGCAACTTATAGGATATATTTTATTTTCAAGAACTGGCTACTTGATGTTGAACCACAACAGCCCAGCTGAACTATAAGAGGTAGGTCAATGGCACCTTAACAAAAGTTGTTCAGATTGATGAGCATTTTATGAAGCCATGAAAAAAATCCAAGATCATGGAACATCTGATGTGGAAGTGGAACCCTAAGAGCCCAGCTACACTATGACAAATATGGAATAAAATGGAATGAAAAATTGTCAAATGTGATGAGCATTTTTGGAATGAGATCCGATAAGAAAGGATATTCGGAACTTAAACCCCTAATGGAGCAAAAAATTTACCAAGTTAAGTTTTACCAAGTTTGTTCATGGGACTACGTGATTCCTTGGCCCAATATACTATTTAAATAATCATCTTTAAGTCATCCTTAAGTCAAGAGTCATACAGTTCACGCAAACGAAGTTGCGGGCGGCCACTAGTTATAAATAAATAAAATAAATTGAGACAACATCACATACATTGTCCTGGTCCCAAACTAAGGTTTTCCCTTCCCTTGTGCTATGGAAACCAGAAACAACGAAGGTACCACAATCACCCAGACCCAACACAAATATCTGTTTCATCAACAAACATTTGTGTCGGTGCGGGAATCGAACCCGCGACCCTTACTTACGTCTCAACCGGCGCTCAAACCATTGCATTTCGCTAAACGGGTCGTACTGCGTATTACGTTATAATTTTGTATCGCTTACCATCAGGTGACCCGTCTGCTACCTATCACATAAAAAAATGTATCTGTAAGTAATGTAAAGTGTACTCTTATTGCAAACCATTTATTTCAGACACCAACCAACCCAGTGTGGAGACGGCATATAACTCATTCATCAAACGTTGAGATATGATACAAAACAGGCAGGTAGGTACTTTTTATCACGAAGCGATCAGACAAAGAAACAACGTTAGCTTATTTATTACCTACCTTATTTTAGAGGTAATTTCAACTAAGCCAAAAAGTTCTCAGAACCTTGATGCAATGTAGTGGGTCGCACGAAATTTTAATTTTTATTTGCTTTGTTATTAGCGTTACAACAATTCCTACATATCAATCGATCTCTTTTATTTAGAAATCGGACATACTTAGTTTGGAACGAATTTTAAAACCAAATAATAAGTAGGTAATTTCGGGACATACCTACACTTTTTTATTTTTGGCATAGGCATTTTATTTACTTAGTTGCTCGCATGCAACAGTTTTGCATTCCATGTCTCGCATACTATTATGGTAAGTACGATAGGTACTTAATCAGAGAGGTGATGTCTAAAATTTGTGGGATTTAATGGGACTCCTAAGTCCTATTCCCAACTAAATGTCAGATGTGGTGATGATGAGGGATACATTGAGAAACATACCAAAGCAATATTCTTGGGCACGGACATGATGCTGGTGAGCGACGATAAGGTATTTGCCACAACCGGACACACCACCGTTTCACATCGCTCTGGAAAAAATAAGTATTGTTATTTACATAACTATTTAGTTGGTAGAGGTTAGGTCGGTTACCGTGAATGTCCGAAATTCATTGATACACTGATGGTGCCTGTTATATACTTATGTAGTACAGGCACACATCAAAGTATACAAAACTGTCAAATTTCTTCAATCGGCTCTCATCTAACTGTGATACATATTGGGCTGAAAATCAATTGAGGAAATTTGACAGGTTGTGGTAACCTGATGTGTGGCTGACTGCTACCTACAATACATAGGTACCTACTAACAAGTTCGCAGAGACAGATAATACAGAGAGTATCTGTGAGCATTTACGTCCCTTTAACCACGTCTTCGGCAAACCATTCTGAAAATTATTCGTCCTCTCCATACAAAATGAACAAGTCACGTGACCGATTTAGCTTTTTATGTGAAATACATTACCGTATATAATGTTGTTTCAAGTTGACATGAATTAAGAAAAAAAACAATGACACGCGCTGGGGCGTCATTTATGTAGTTAAATGGTGTACCTACATTTGTGCCTACATATTAAGTTGTTTATTTATTTTTATTAGTTAATTATTAATTTGATTTCATTTAATTGCTTAAGTAGGTATGGCTCAGTGGATAGAGCTTATGTATTCTGTGATAGAGCAGAGAGAGTGGTGCCGAAGCCCTTTGGCGCTGGTTGGATTTCCGCAACAAACAACACAAATAATCGTAGAGTCATCTGTTTTGATCGGTTGTTGTTATAGATACCTACTTAGATGTTATTTAAATGTCTTTCTTTACCTACCTGGAGTTACTTCAGGTCTTAAATTGACGTAGTTGATGTTTATAACCACATCTTGATCGAGCTTGTGGGACACGAAACCTGGTAAAAAATAATAAATATAATACTTAAGTTAAGTTAATATACCTAATACTTAACTTCTTAGTTCAAACTAAGAAAAATGTGTTCTAATATGTTAAATGTAACATAATCTTCTAGCTCGGCGATGAAGATCGGTAATGTAAGTAGAGGAAATCTAACCGACTTGATGTTTCCTTAGTCGTGTAAATTAACAACATGATTTGTTTGGTTACGAGCTTTTAAATAAATAAATTGAGACAACATCACATACATTGTCCTTGTCCCACTAAGGTTTTCCCCTGTGCTATGGAAACCAGAAACAACGAAGGAACCACAAACACCCAGACCCAACACAAATATCTGTTTCATCAACAAACATTTGTGGTGTATTGGGAATCGAACCCGCGACCCTTACGTCTCAAGCGGCGCTCAAACCATTGCGCTAAACGGGGTAGTATAAGTAGTAGGTTACGACTGGCGCAATGTAAGTAATTACCAAACTAACTGACATTTGGATCATGGTCCAAGCGAGTCCTGACTAGGTAGGAGGTACATAAGGTGCATTCTTTTTCTTTCTTTCTTACCAGCGACGAACTCTATAGCGACGGGCACTGTTTCACCGACCGTCACGAAGCAAGGCGGAATCATGGGACAACCCCTAATTCTGACCGCTGTGAGCTCATAAGCTGAACCTGAAATTAAAGTAGGTAAGTAAGTATTTTATACTTATTTGTTTATTAGGGTAATTGGCTTCTTTACTGTCTTTGAAGGGTGAGTCGGGGTAAAATTATGGAAATCTCCATTAAGTGGGTAATTGTAAGAGGACAGTACTAGGCAGAGTTCTCCATTTCTGCAGATACTTAAATTTTGACCTTTTAAGAAACCCAAACAATGTGTTGAAGCAGCTCTCAAAATTGGGAGGCATTAAGTATTAAGTAAGTAGGTAATATTAGCGTATTGGGTACCTAGGAGGTCCTACTTGAACCGGGAACTTTGGCGGAAAAGTTAAAGGAGGCCTATAGGTAGGTACTCAACAGTGGGTACTGCCGGGCTGATGATGATGATGATGATGAGGTATTTCTTTAGTAATTAAATGAAGAATTTATAAATGAAATCGAGTACTATACCTACCTATAGATTTAGATAGACATACACAAAAACATTTAATTTTACTTCCACAAGTAGGTAAGTAAAACCTATAAAAAAGTTTCGCTAATCATTTAAACTCACCACAATCTTCGAAAATTACTGCTGCGACGTAAACTGTAATTGTAACTTGTAAAAATATATGCACCGAAAACATCAGTAGTCCTTTACTTATACAACATTTAGATAAACAAATAGAAATGATACCTAATCATGTCCAACTTGGGCGAAAGTTATAAGACTAAAGTCTGTTCTGTAACGTAGGCAACCTACTGGCGCGATAATCGATTGAGATAACGTTGTAACAGCTATTAAATGTATAGCTGCAACGGATGATTAGCGTATTTACCACTAATTAAGGAGATATAATTAATTACTCATGCGTTATTGTGAGATTTGCCTAAAAAGTTATTATTGTTGTTGTGTGTGACATACGAGTAGGTAGTGTACGATATGACCGTTACTATTTAGTAGCGGATTTAGAACAGACATCCTCCACATGTCGGGTTAGGTACAAACGGCGACTGGTCAAGTTACCCCACGCAGCGTGAAATAGCATTTATATAATAGTTGTATAACTAAGATATAAATGCTATAAGCATTCACGCTGCGTTACCCTTTTAGACTGTATAGTCTAAAAGGGTAACTTGACAATTTTCCTCAATAGCCCGGGAATCTTAGGATTAAAGGGTCAAAAATCCCCAAAGGAAAAACCTAAGTACTATTGCTGCACCCAATCGAACTTTAGGACCCCAAATAAAAGTCCTAATCACTAGGGTGTCCGCGCCCAGTAATAGAAACTTGTAATACTCGTATCCATGTCGTGTTCATGTCGCAGCCGTATCGCCTACACCAGCGGTCGTCACACTTTACTCTTCAAGGGCCACATATCAACATGAACATCAGGGCCCGGGCCGCAGTATATGCGTTTCAAGATACTTATCCATAGGTACTTATCCATAGTAGTCCACACTATTCATATAAATGCGATTAATCTACTATATCGCGGGCCGCACAAATAACGTCTGCGGGCCCCATGCGGCCCGCGGGCCGCAGTTTGACGACCACGGGCCTACACCAATGTGATAATGAGTAACCGTGTGGATACTGCAGGCGGAATCCGCCGCTACATAACGGCTAGAGCTGTTATCCGAAACAGGGCGTTTTGACATGCGGTAGTTAATGCGGCTGAAAAAAAAAGCCTGAGTACGCCCATGTGTAAGGTACCTAAACCTAATTAATATTAAATGTCTGTGGATACGATACACTGAAGTACTAAATCAAGTCCGTCACCGTCATCGCCAGATTCGCTGCTGGCGCCGCCGGGCACTTTGGGGGCCGTCGTCTATAATGTACTTGCATAATTTGGAAGATTCGTGTGTTTTGGTCCAATACCCTCCATTGGACCATTTCCCACCACGCTGGTCCAATGCATGTTGGTGGGTGTTTCGCCAGAGCCGTCCGTACGTCAACAGAATGCACAACGCGTAGGTAAGGTTGGCTTGGGTTCTTTGAAGATGATAAATGAATCCCTTTCGTCCATGAATTAGCGTACATAAAGGGAGACCTCGTCTCACATTTTTTTAAGCGTAAACTTATCGACGTCTGTATTTTGCCCAAACTTACTTACGGTGCACAAACTTGGTCCTTGACCAAACATCAGAATCCCAAACTCAAGATTTGCCAAAGAGCCATAATATGGAGCGTATGTAGCATTTTAGGCATCAAATTATCCGATAGAGTGCGCAATTCTTACATACGCTCCAAAACTGGAATAGCAGATGTAATGTAGGCTAATTTTTATTGCTAAAAGGGGGTTGTAAGGGGTTAAAAGGGGGGTAAAAAGTTACTTTTCCACACGGACGAAGTCGCGGGCGGCCGCTTACTAGCGGTCTATAAATTAAAACTTTTTTTTGTGCTAGCGGGCGCGATGTTCACGCTTCGCGGCTCTTTTCACACTTACTTCGTGTGTGTGTGTCGCGCGCGCGTTTTTCGCGGACTATGTGTGGAGTGGGCTTTACGATTTGACAGTTGACACATAATGAATGTTGGTTGGTCTGACAGTTTCGCTGTTTTCAACATTGTTTGTTGTGTTTTATGAAAATAGTAAATAATAAAAGATGATATCACGTATGTATTATATTAAAAGAAATAATATAATTGGTGATACAATTAATAGAAAAGTTTTTGAAGAAATGTGTCTTAATAAGAAATTGAATCCGTTCAAAGTTTCTTTGAGGTTAAGTCATAAAATACGGCAAAAAAGTGAAAAAGAAGATGTAAAATTAGCCAAAGATGTTTTAAATTATTTAGATAATACTCCAGAATATTATAACATCAAAGATAAATTGCCAAAATCTTTATTAAGGAAATATAAAACACCTGAAAGTATGTACTTGATAAACAAAAACACTGCTAAAAGTATATCAAAAACACTGAAGAAACATATAAGCCCCGATTCTCCAGTTGTTGAAGTGAATCCAGGACTGGGCTTTTTAAGTGAAGAATTGCTACAAAATTGGAGTAACCATATTCATATGTTTGAGACATCAAGCCATTTTTCTCAACACATAAATGTAAGTAAAAGTACCTGATTGTACATGATAAAATTATCTAGTTGATATAATAGACACAGGGCATTTGTTCTCTCTGGATCTATTATGAACATGGAAGAGCTAGCCTCTAAATAATTATTTAAGAAATGGGCTGGTATGTGCAATACTAAGAAATAGTTTACTTTAGGTATGAACTACAACAATTTGTTTTATAAGGTATATAATAATATAACAGCCATAGTGTCAATTACAACATTTAGTCACCTGGCTTTTATATTCTCTTTCATTCCATTGTATGTGATGGGTCAGCTGGTTATGAATACTCACCCAATTCCGCCATGAAGTGCAGAAGTTTCCTAGGTACCTCACAGGCTTCGCAGAGCTATTGATGCGATTTGGTGTTATATCATGTAACTTTTTATTATTTTTGTTTTAGATTTTACTCAATGAGTATCCTGGTAGAGTGACATATAAAGTTGCCGACTTCTTTGGAATGTGGAAGTTAGCTTTTAAGGATAAAATAGACAATGGAAATAGATTAAAAGATTTATTAGGTAGTCTGTCAACTAATGATGAAGGTAAGGACAAATTTATTTTGTTGTATGTACACATCACCAAAGATTATCTCTAAAAAATATATATTTATTAATCAATATTGATGGTAACATTGTTTGTTGTGCTGTCTATTGTCAGCTTAAAATGATTGTTGTAAACAATATTAAACTGACTTTACAATAATCATTTACCTCATCTATTTGCTAATAAAACACTTTGACAATAATATTTATGTCTTTGCACAGGTAGGACAGTAAAAATCATTGGTTCAATGCCAGGGCTATCCTTCATTAAACATCTATTGAATAATATTATTTTTCACAATAAAAATAATCAGCTTGGTAGACCTGATCTGTTTATTACAATGCCTGCCCATCATTACCAGGTAAATATAAGTGTGTGTATTCTATAATAATACATAAATAAATTCTCACAACATCTCGTACACTGACCTGTCTCTGTACCTACTAAGTAGCTCAAACAATTGTGAACAATTCAATACTTTTTGTAACAGCTCATACTTATACAATGTATACTAGCTTTTGCCCGCTGCTTCGCTCGCGTCCCCCACTTCCTTAAAATGGGGGGTTAGAAATGGGCAAAAAGTAGCTTATGTTACTCTTCATCCCTTCAACTGTCTCCACTTAAAAAAACACGTCAATTCGTCGCTCCGTTTTGTCGTGAAAGAAAGACAAACATACAGACAGACATACACACTTTCCCATTTATAATATTAGTATGGATGTATTAATTAGACCCAAACTAAAAACCTACATAATGTGAAATCAGAATCATAGAAAATATAATAATATTGTAAAATACCTGGATACAATATTAGATCATCCACAATGTCAAACCCAGCCCAATAAGCTGGTGCAAGGGAGAGCCATGCTACGGCATGAATGGGTCGGCTAGATCATGGCCTCATAGATCGGCGTAAAGCAGTGCCTTCGCTGTGTTTTGCCGAGTTAATGAGGGTAGTGGACGCCTAATCGGGGGGAAAGGGGGTAAAAAGGTTGACAGTGCATTTGTGAATCCACTGCAGTATTAGCGGCAATTGCTTACTATCAGGTGATCAGTCTGCTCGTCTGCCATCACATAAGAAAATAAATAAATAAGAGAAAAATAGATAATAATAAACAGTAAGTGAGAGTAATAATGAGTCTAGTGAAATTATAAATAAAATCTAGTTAAAAGTGTATATATTAGTTTAGGTGCATCTTGGATGTTCTTTTTTTAGTTTCTTACAGATAGCGAAATCCAATTTCGGAAGCACAAGTCTGTTCCAGCCCTATTTCAACTGTTTTTTGACTATAAAATATTGGCAACTGTACCTAAAGTACATTTTTTACCATGGACCCATCCACAGAAACAGAAAAAATCTGCATTGGTATGTATTTATTGGAAATTGTTTAGTCTTTCTTACTTATGTAACATACCTACCTACTTACACATTTTCTTTTATTAACGTAATGTTGTTTTTTCAGCTGGATGATTGCAGTTTAAATCTTGTTAATATTACTCAGAAGGAGAAATTACCCTGTCCTCCAGAATATTTACCTCTCTTGTGGTATTTCTTCAAACCACACATGTTTTCTAAGACAACAAAAGTTATTCCAATGTTAGAGTGAGTATTACAAAGGTTAATAGTATTATATCATGGTAGTGATAACATGATTTCTATGATGGAGGCCTTTTCCCTGCAGTGGGGACAGTATATAGGCTTGATGATACTTTTAAACCGAAACACTTCTGTAATGTAATGTACGTACAGCGCCATCTATTGGCTTGGTTTAAAACTTATCTCCCGAAAAGAATTATTGAGGGCATGGCCACTATATAGTAATTGAATAAAACATATCTAATAGGTATCTATCATTAATTAACATCTTAATTTCGTGACATATTCTACAGACAGTGGATCCCTGGCTGCGGAGTTTGGTTAATTTCAGGGCAAGATCCTCCAGAAACAAATAAAAAGATAGCACCAGGAATCGATGATGCTGAACTTCCACACATGACCATATTCACGGAGTTTGGCGATTTGAATCTTAGACAGAAGATAACAGTTTTCAAAAAGTTTGTACACATCTATACTATTTATAAATACCTCAATAAAGTCATGAAATTAATTGATGGCGCCACTGCCCGCTGTCATAGGTTATGGTAACCCTATTGGATGTAAAATATAGAAAAGAACTCCGATAGTTCTCCAAAAATGTGTTTTCAAGATTTACTTGACGCATTATAGTATTATTGTGCTTTAGCACCCAAAAAAAACACGGGCTTGATGGCTTTTTGATGAAAATAAGATTAATGCATGACACTTGTGTGTGTAATACCGGCAGGCAATTGGGTATTTGTACATACATAAAAGCTTTCGTGTATCTACCAAACCATGCAATCTTTTTTTTTATTTGTTAGCTATAGGTAGCAGACGAGCAGACGGATCGCGGACGCCTGATGGTAAGCGATTGCCGCGCTCACACTCGCAACACCAGTGGAGTCACAATTGCGAGTCTATTAGTTTTGCTTAATTCTAGCTTAATGGTTCTACGGTGGTGGTAATTGTGAAATTAATATTTACTTACATGATTAATGTTTTCAATATCGTTTCAGATTTGTTTCTTGGCCAGAATTTGAGCAATGTCCATTTAAAGTAACAATGGAGAATAATTTACCCAAATTATTTTTACACCTTGAAGACGACGATAAAGATAGCATTGGTACCCACATTGACGATATAGAATCTTCAGACACTGATATCGAAACAGAGAAATAAAAAATCTCAATTGTAAAGTATTAATGTAGTTTTATGTTTTTACCCTAAACTTCAGTCACACACAGTAGATATATTTATATGCTAAAGCAGTATGGACATCAATAGCGTAACCGCTCGTGTGCGAGGACGACTCGAGCGGCAAAATTACGAACACACACATATTATGTACCTACCTATTTACACGGAATCTCAGGCACAAAATAATTACACACTGGATGGCACAAGCTGACCTAGATATCGAAAAGTTTGTTATGTAGAATGTCCACCAAGGCTGTCGGGTTTGATGTAGGTAAGTCCTTTCAGAATGACAATCTGTTCCCTTCGAAGCGTAGAAAGAGTTGTTGGCATGTTCTTTCATTACGCAGGGTTTTTGGCTTTCATCTGAATACTAGAGCTGACGGTAAACTCTTTGCTTAAATCCAAACGTTACAGTTGATTTCGACAGGACAAGTTTGTGCTGGACAGGCTTTTGTTTGCCGATGATACAGCCTTCCTGACATATATCGACGAAGTTCTGAAAATTCTTGTTATCAGGTTTTCAGCGGCGTGCAAACTCTTCTATATCAATGAATGTAAAAGAAGACAGTAGCAAGCCCCCAGCGATCACAAGTCAACATTAGTGTTGTTAGATATTTTGTGTGGTCGCAAGTGTCGAATAATGTCTCGCTTGATGCGGATATTGGCACGCGAATCGGGAAGGCGCGTAGGCGGCACAAACAACTTGACAGCCACGAACGCAGCTCTATTGCCACCGCGTGATGCTGCTTGTAACATTTGCCACAGATGTTAAGGTCTATGGCAATAACTATGCTTCGGTATGAATGGAGCGTTACCACGGTCTTACAGAATACTGGAGTAAAGCTGCGCTGTGTTTCACCGAGTGAGGGTAGATACATAATAATAATATACCGGATGTCCACTTGTGAGTAATAATAATAAATTCACACAACATCTCATACATTGACCTGACTCCGTACTAAGTAGCTTATGCACTTGTGTTACAGATATCAGACAACAGAAGATCACAAATATAATACTTAAAATACATATATAACACCCAGACACTGAACAAACACAAGTGTTCATCACACGAATGTTTGTCCAGGGTGGGGATCGAACCCACGACCTTTGGCGTATGAGGCAGGGTCACTACCATTGCGCCAACCGGCCAGTCACAAGTTGTGACTCTCCTGGTGTTGCGGGTGTCCATTGGCGGCGTCAATCTCTTATTATCAGGTCATTCGTCTGCCACCTACTACAAATCACATAAAAATGTAGTAAATCAATGTTTTCAATTCACTGTACTTAATTTGATCACAAATAAATAAAGAGGTGGATAATAGATACCTATCGTTATTTTGAGGAAACACCGATTTTTCAATCGTTATACTATACCTAGTTCTCACAACTTAGCTTGATACCGGTAATTTATTATTATTATTATTTATTGAATTCCGAAAATGACGTCACTACATTTTTTATTATCGACCCTCCTCTTTTAGCGTGATCTAGGGTTTACCTATAGGGGTTACCGATTTATTATAGGTCGCAAACCATTAATCGGCGATATTAAACACACGTCAATCACACGCTACGCCATTGATATAGCATGACACGTGTCGCCTACGTAGACAGTGAGTCTTACCATAAATGTTGTACTGACGACATCATTGAAAGAATATGTTATATTAGGGCATATAATATGTTTTGTTCTTCTCCGATTAAAATAATTACATAATATGTTAAATTCACATTCACTTGCACTCGTCTACATAGAAAAACTTAACAGAACAGACATCTCACAGAAAGGTACTAAACATTACATAATAATGATTATATTCATCAAATGAATCGAGATCCATAGTAACAATACTCAAACTTAATTTAAAATAGGTTCGTACAGTCAACTCCAAAAATATGTATACACTTTAGGACCTTGTCACAATACATATGTATAAGAACGACTTCTACTTTCTTATACATTATGTATTGTGAGAAGGTCCTAAAGTGTATACATATTTTTGGAGTTGACTGTACCTACATAGCGGAATATAGGTACTGGATCAAACACTTGCCCTCTTATTACAACACGTGGTTTTAATAGGTACTGGCTTTAATATAAGGCTAACTGAAGAACTAGACGACAATATTATTACATAATTAAGTTTAACGTTGATTTTAACATTGACAGTCCTGTGAACCCTAGTTTAGTTTAGCTAACCACTATACATACAGTAAATACATGAACATTATTATAATCTGTCAAAAGTCGTGAAAATTATTCTTGAGGAACTAAGACCTAGTTGCATAGTTAATAAAAATGGGTGTCATTCTATGACGGCAGTGGCGCCATCAATAATTAATTTCATGACTTTCTTGGTGCATTAAACTATTTCAGAATTTAAGCCGGCACTAGTCAGTGTTTATATTAAGAGGGCATGAGAACAATATTGTACACAAACAAATATGTTTCTCTATATCTCAGTACAATCAATCAATTAGCATACATTTAGTTAACACACATTTGTGAAAGTTCACACAATTGATATTGCTTTCATGAATCGAATTATCAAATAAAAATTGTAACTACTTAACACATTTCCATCATCCACTTATCATATTAGATACAATAAAATAATAAATAAAAGCCAGTAGGTACATATTGCGCTTCAATAGTTACAAGCAGTTATAACTTAAGAATGAACAGATTGATTTAAAAAATATATAATTTAGTCTAAGAACTTTATCTGTGTGATGGATGATAAGGGGGGGGGGGGGGGGGGGGGGTTTAAAGCTAGTTAGCTAAGCTAGTACTTAGTAGTTACTACGGTTGGTACTTGTAACGGATCTTCACCTCCGCCTGCGTCGTAACTTTGCGTCCCCCTCCACAATTTTTTTGCTGAGTTGTAACGGAATGTTAAGTATTGTATAATCCTAAATATATATAAAAAAAAAGTTACGTCCATGAATAAGCCATAGATTAAGAAGAAATAATAGGTATATGAGCCGTAAAATATAATACATAGGTAATAAGACGCGAGCAGCGACGCTCGGCTCGCCGTCGCGACGAGTCAACCGTCGACCTTTTTGCTTAACATCCGAAATGATACATTAAGTACTTACAATGACCGTGTCTTAGTAAGTTACGGACTTATTTTCAAGCTAACAGCGGTACCTAATTCGTATGTGTCTAATGTTGTCCCCTCCTTCAGATAGGTAATAAACATTTTCGGCCATTATGTGATTAATTTAGTATTTATTTATTCATAATAATTTCATATATACAATTTTAAAGTTATTCACACATGTTTATAGTAAGTAGTAAAAGAACATAATTACCTATGTAAATAATATAAAATATTACAACTACCGATACTTTACCACCACCCTATTTACAGAAACTGATAGCAAATTACTAATAATTAATTAAGTACAGTTAAGATACAACATATGAGCACTGTTATAAATTTTGGAAATGTCTTTCATTGAAAGATTTATTGCTTTTGGGAGTTATGTAATTTAAAGCAGGGATATCCAATGACATTTCATTTGTTTTTAGAGGATATTTCGTAGTGTTTGACGATTTTTGCATACTTGAATTCGTGTGTACATTTAAACTGATAGTATTTAGGCCATTCTGAGAGTTTACACTAGGACTTGAAACAAAATCTGTCCATTCTTCGTCGTCTGCGAATGTGGTCTGTTTTTTGGGCAGTACTTGCTGTTGTTTAGGTTTACTAGACACAAAGTCGCCCCATATATCTTCATCTGACGTGTGATTATTATTTGTTATACCTTTCTGACTATGTACGGGGGAAGCTGTTTTACTCTGACTATTCGAATCATTTTTGAAAGAATGAAGACTTTCAACGGGATTGAAACGTGACAAATCTTGCAAATCTATTCCTGGATTTGGCCAGTTTATTTGCGAATAACTTTCCAATGACAGTGGCTGCAATATTTGACCAGTTTTTTGTTGGCTTTGCTTGTTTAGACTAGGTGTCGCAAGAGTCGGTTGTAATACGCTAGTGTTGACCGTTTGTATACCGGTTGATGGTATTGGTTGCGACCTTAACAAAATCGAATTATCTACATTTTTTAATACATTCTCAATTGGATTTGTATTGAGTGATATGTTGTCAGCCTTTTCTTTATCAACTTTGGAAAACACTACATCGAAATCTGTCAATTTATTTTGCATTGTGGATGTGGAAGCTTGATCCCTGGCATGACTATCTGCAGTAACAAATCCATTATCTAATACATTTTTAGTTGGAGGCAATGCAGATTGAAACATTTCGAAGTCATCATCAACTTTTTCGGTTTTGTTTGATTTGCTTTCATGACCTTTAAATTCATCATCTTTCTTGTAAACATAAGGTACATTATTACTAGCCATACTCTGTCCACTTGACTCCTGTTTTTCATTACTTGCCGGTAAATTCGATATGAAATCCGAAAAGTCATCAAAAACCTCTTTCACTTCACCAGGATCAGGCCAATTTAATGTGGGAATCATAGGTTCCAACTTTATCGGTTGAAGTACCTGTGTCGCAAGAGCTAAAGTAGATTTATTAGTCACATCCTTAATAACTATATTATCATCTTGAACTTGGCCTTTTAACTCTTCGGGAATGTTTGTTTCCAATACTTTTTTATCAGAACTACCTTTAAAATCTTGGAATTCCCAATAATCATTATCGTTTTCTGTATGCGGTATTTGCGACGTCGTGTTATTATCTTGGACAGCTTGTGGCATCAGCACTGTGGGCGTAGATGTGCTGTCGTAATGTATTGTTTTTGATCTAGGAATTTCAGAATTCGTTGGTGTAAATATATGAGTATCAGGTAAATTTATTTGACGCATTGGTTGTATACTTAGAGTATTGGAGTATATTTTATCCGGTTTTGTAGAAATAGCAGCTTCAAATACATCCAGATCAGTTGGGCCAGTTTCGATGACTGTATTTTCTCTCTCTCCATGGCAGGCTGAAAATAAATGGTACCAATGATCAGTTTCACATCATTTTTTAAATAGGTATACATGGAATCTTTAATTTTATTGGATTTAAAATACAATTAAGTAAATAATATTTCCCAAGATTGAAGAAAACAATTTCATATCTATTTCATTTAAGCTCGGTATGCTCGAGGAATACATACAGGGTGGTTTAACTAGTGACGTCAATAATTTTGTTTTGTTGATGAAAAAAAAATCTACTTAATGGGCCTTTTTTTTGAAGTAATCGGCCTCCGAACGCAGATAGGCTGAAAATGTATGAAACTCAATAAAGCAATTTTTACTTGATTGAAGGATTTACTGAAACATTAACTTCAATTTAAAGTACAAAAAGGAGTTTTCATAGCTTCGGATTAAGTTTAGAAACTTAACAGGGTCCTAAACTACCAATATCATAAAAAAATTAAACTACTTTATAAGCCTCTTTTTTAAGTAATCGGCCTCCGAACGCAGCTGCGCAGATAGGCTGAAAATGTATGAAACTCAATTGAAGCTATTTTCTTCGCCTTGAACTAGTTTTTAGGGTTCCGTATTCAAAGGGTAAAAACGGTAAATAGGTACCCCCCCTTTTTACGGACTTTGATGTAGACATGACGTGTTTTTCCATACCTAAATATTTTCTGGTGGAATATGTAGGCACATCGTTCCAATCCGAGGCGCCGCAATAACCATGTCCGTCATTCCTCACATGTCCGAGCGCAAAGTATGAACGTACTGAACGTCGCGACGTTCGGTACGTTGCGCTCGCGCGAGAACGGGCGGCGCGAGTGTGCCCGCCCGAGCGTGACCCGATCTCGGAGGAGCGCACAGTGACACGGATCATTGAGTGGAACATCTCATCAACATCTTATGCCGTTGTAATAAGTGCGATTTTAGTTCAAAAATATATGCGATGACAAGGTATGAGCTTATCGGTGGAACTATATAGTTCCGTTCGGAACTAGTTCCAAAGGGTAAGTTAATTATTGTTCGAGCTTCGTTTTTCTTACTATTGAAACCAGAAATATACAATTAAAATACCATTAGCATACTTACCATGTGACAGTAATTCGGATATCTTGAGGGTGGAATGATTGTGAGCCATTTGGTCTAGGGTGGCCATAAGGTGTTCTAAATCTAGGAGGAGGGCTTCGGCATAGGTGACTAGGATTTTAGGTATAGCAGGTTTATGTGAAGGAAAATGTTTGTCCATGTGCAAGACATGCAAAAAAATATTACAATAGTGAGCAAATTGAAAGCATTTTGAATTAATAATACATTCGTAGTTTAGCTTAATTATTAAAGTAGGTATTATTGTATTGTGCAAGTGCTTTATGACCCTGATTTTTTATTTATAACTATACTCACAAGCCAATCTATTGAATCACCCACTTGTGATCAGTCCGAGAGTTCTAGAGTTATACTACTACACAAAATGATAATGTTCAACAAATATACTAATTTAAAATCTAATCAATTATAAATTTAATGGTATCAAGTAGATCAATTAATTTATAATTGATAAGATTTTAAATAATAATTATTCATATACAGATATTATTATTATTTATTTCAATTACAGCCTTAATGTACTGTTCTGTGTTCATGTAATCTATTTCTGTGCAATAAAGAATATCTATCTATCTAGGGTTGCCATCTGTCTGGATTTCCCCGAATTTGCCTTAGTTTTAGAGGGCATTTGACGAGCATTTGGGGAAGGTTTCATTTGTAAATCCGGTTTTAAAAAATAAATTACGTTTAATATGTTTTATCGTGTACAATGGCCGAAAGAGTTTATGTAAACGGAGTCCACTTTACATTACATATGTTTATAAAATCTTGTTGACATGACATTATCTTGAATTTTCTTGTGTGACTCATAAAACTTTTGTTTTTTCTTGTTAAATGTCGTGATTATTTCAAACTTATTTTTACCTTACCATTTATTTTAATGATTATTCATAGATACTCACATTCTTGGCCATCTGATGTAAAAGGGTCGGTCCACGTCTTGTTTATGGACTTTTCAGAATTAATGATGTCACTGTTAG
This sequence comes from Cnaphalocrocis medinalis, assembly GCA_014851415.1. Lineage (NCBI taxonomy): Eukaryota > Metazoa > Arthropoda > Insecta > Lepidoptera > Crambidae > Cnaphalocrocis > Cnaphalocrocis medinalis. Next base: position 8,920,125 of record CM026293.1, on the reverse strand, counting down.
ATGTACTTGTTTGACCTGCTTGTTTTTGAGGCTGGCAGTGGTGCTGAGCTTAAATTGGCTGCATATTTTGGCATATTAGAGCTCCATTTTGGTCCAAACAACTGAAATTATTATATTTTATTTATAGATATTAGATTTTTTAATTACAATGTATGTCCAAGTTTTACTTTTTTTTTTATGTTATAGGTAGCAGGCGAGCAGGCGGATCACCTGATGGTAAGCAATTGCCGCCGCCCATGGACACTTGCAACACCAGTGGAGTTACAAGTGCGCTGCCAACCTTTTATCCCCTTCCCCCCGAGTGGGCCTCCGGTACCCTCACTCACTCGGCGAAACACTTTATTATGAATGCAAATATTCACTATAAAATAATGCATAAACTTACAATATTTCTGGAGTCAATACATAAAGCCTTCAAAAGTGTCTTTTGGGCTAATGAATTATTCCAATTCACAATGTATGGTTGCCTGACATCAGTCTCTCTTAAATATCCCCATGTTTCCCCTAAAGAAAGATCTAGTTTGCTTTCAAGGACATAATCAGATTCTGTGATTTCATTTTCAAATATTGTATGCATAACTTGATTTATCCTCTCTATAATTTGATATTCACTATCAGTTGAATGTAAATTAAGCACAGGAACATCTTTACAAACTTCTGAAGCATTTTTACTTGTTTCTACATCATTAACAGATTTAAATTCATCAAAATCTCCAAAGTCGTCTTCAGAATTATGTGATACTTGAAAAGACTCATCTGTTTGCTTTATTTCAGTATTTTCAACCTCTTCAAAATTTGCAGTGAAATCTCCAAATCCTTCATTTTTATCATCATTATTTTGCCAGGGATTTTCAGAAGCAGTATCAAAAACCTTCTCAGCTGGCGTTTTATCAGAAGCTACAAATTGAAACTCATCAAAATCTTCAAATCCATCTAAGTCATCTTCAGTTGTGTCTTGCACATGCACAGTGTTATTTTCCTTACTGCAATGGGGGTGTGGCATATCTACAGTTTCTACAGTTTTATTAGTAATGGAATTTTCTAAAGTATTTATATCACAAGTTGTATCATGCTCATTTGAATTCTTCTCTCTTTCATCAGGAGGAGGTACAAGTTGTAGGTCAGAGTTAGTGTATTTGTCTGCACTGTTCTCATTGGCTACGTCTAAATCTCCATTTTTCATTTCAAATGTTTGTGGTGTTTCCTGGGTACCTGTTTCTTTACTAATTGGAATGTTGGAATGCAATTGTTTAATTTCTTCACTTATAATTGTCTCAGACTCTTCACCTGCTTTTTGTATGCTGCTTGTAGGTTCATGATCAATTTCAAGATTTAAATCTTCAAGAACATCATCTTCTGATATTACTGGTTTCATATTAGCATCTACTTCAATGTCATGAATTTCTTTATTTTCTTACATGTATCATCAGATTTTTCATGGTTGGTTTCCTTATGAGACGTACCTAATTCTTGAGAGGCTTTGGTTGTTGGGCATTGAAAATGGTTAAAGGTTGAAAAATCACCATAGTCATACTCATTGCCATCTTCTTCGTCTTCTTGTGATACTGAAAATGTTAATCTTAATATTATCATTTATATAAACCACCAAAATTGAAAATGAGTATGTTTAAGGGGCTACAATGTCACAACAATCGCCAACCTATTTGCACTGATTGTGGCGACTATAACATATTTTTCAAGAAAGCAAGTAAATTGGATTTTTCGAGATGCAATACAATGTTTTTACATGTGACTAGTAACATTAATGTTAATTATTGCTAAAAGTGGCAGTTTTTAGTAATTATTGATACAAAACATTATTGTTACTTGTCACGATAAAAATATTGAATGAATGAATGAATATGCTTTTTATTGCACATAAAACAGAGGTATAAAACTTGCAATTATATATAATTGAATTTAATTATACACCCCTATTTTTTTTTTACTACATAAATTTTTTTTGGTACTTCAGTATCGACTCCTGATCATTTATAGCTAGTCAAAATTAAAATAGTCGAATTCCCAAAATTATCCATTAAACTAAGCCATTTTTGGTAAACAATTCATTATTAATGTGTGACACGCACATCTAGATAGAAAGCGTAGAGAGTATCGATTTTCGTATTCGACCGCCTCGAGATTTCATTGATAAATCCCGGCAAACTCGCGTCGAAGCTCAAGCCACGCCCCTTTCCCTGGCCCGCGATCCTTGCTCAAAAATTAACAAACAGTGCCATTTTGCTTCCGGGATTGTGTGCACGCACGCCGGCGAACTACGCGTACTTTCGGATTTCGGTGTTATTTACTTTTATTTATGGAGTGAAATTAAGCGAGGAGTGTTACATAAGTGAGCCTACTAGATTAGAACAATTAAAACAGCGCATTATGGACGCCTTTGAGTGAAGCAACAGAAGTCAATACTTCTTTCTTAAAAACCAATTCATTAAAACGTGCTCGTGTGTGCCTTGATAATGGGGGATGTTTTGAAGGACAATTGAAATATCTGTAAGTTATTAGTTTTGTAAATAAGTAGGTAATTATTGTAAACAGCAGCTGATTCTAACTTTTTAAATACGCCAAAATTACTTTTGTTTTTATTGTTTTATTAGTAGAATTTAATTTTGTTTCGCCAGCTGCTGTTGGTTTTCCGAATAAATAATTAATAATTTATTGCCTTAAGTAGGTATTTCTAAAGTTAAAAAGTAATTTTGCCGGTCCTAAGCCCGGTTAAAGTATGAAGGAGAAGTTAAAGAAATCAGAATTAATACAAAATTTTTCAATTCCTCTTTTATTTTCATTCCTTAATTTAAAATAGGTAAATTATGATAACAGCTGTTGTCTAGTTTCATTAATGGCAAGTGCAAGCGAGAGAGCGCGCGGAGGCGGGAACGAGACAGGTCAATGTTGATACATTTAGAATGGAATAGTAAATACGTCCATAAATCAAGCGGATTTTTGGGATAAAAACAAACGCCGATAGCTTAGCTGATTTTCAATAAAAAAAATTATGACAGCCATATATGATGAGTAGATGATAGCGAACATACCATTTCATTCTTTGCAGTAATAAAAAAAATAGTGGTGTATTGAATTGTGCCTTGAAAAATTAAAATAATTTGCTTCTTGAATTTGTAGATTTTTTATAAAGTCACATTGTCGCCACAATGAATGTAAATTGGTTGACGGCGCTAGATATAGCCACCTAACACTTGACAAAGAAAAAATACCGACGTGCAATAATATATGCACACATACATTACATTATTATACATTTATGTATCCATAGAATGTGGAATAGTATCTATGGGTATAATTTTCATCCCCCCTCCTCACCCCTTTAACCCTTTACAACCCCCTTTTTCAATAAAAGAAGTCTTATGTTGGTAGTCAGGGTCTAGACCATCTATATACCAAATTTCAGTCAAATCCGTTCAGTAGTTCAGGCGTGAAAGAGTAACAGACGGACAGAGTTTCTTTCGCATTTATAATATTAAGTTAGGATAGTTGGAGGAACAGTTGAAAACATACACCTGTCTACTTCACTAAAAAAAAAGTTTAATCGAAAAGAAGAAATGTTTGTACACTAATCACAACAATTTTGTTGTAATTAATGTTCAATAAACTTCACTCAATTCTACTGATTAAGGAAGGAAATGGTAAAACCAATTAGTTATTAGTAGGTAAGACTACCATGGCTCCTTATTGGCATTTTGAAAATAAAGAAAATTAAAGATTACAGACTTACAATGATAGTTCAATATCGAAATCTTCTTGGTCTTTGTCGTCCTCGCATTGTTCTGGTGGAGGAGGAGTGCTACAAACGAGTGGAGGAATCGACATACTTATGAACAACTAAATAACAATTAGATGAAATTACAATATTGCAAATACTTTTTACACATTGGTAAAGATGTCAATGTAAATCAAAAACTGTAGAATACAACCAAGCACCAGACATAAGTAAAATAATTATATTAGAGCCATTGAAAGGAGGACAGCTGTTATTAATTGACAATTTTTTGCAGTATCGCCTCTCCTCCATGTCAAATGTGACAGAAAACGTCATCTGATTGTTTAACCATAGACGAGACTTTCATATTTTTTCCTTTAAAGGAAAAGCAAAGGCATAGTGAATATACCAAAAGGAAAAATGGTATACAATACAGCGCGCTCTACATTTAATCTGTGAAACCGCGACGAGTGTGGAAAAGTGTGGAGCCATGCGTATTTCTTTCTCGCAGGCTTACATTGGATCGAACTTTGGATCGACGCCAGACATAATATAAAGGGTGTATCTGTGAACATTCACATCGCTTTAACTACATACACACGTAGCGAATTTTCAAAAGTCAGAACAAATGAACGTTGTTCAGAATGGTTGGTAGAACACGTGGTTGAAGGGATGAGCACGAATATTAATAAGTGCGTGCCGCCGGTCTATTTGATCCTTTGTCTAAGCACAGTATGTTTTGCGGACTTTGTCTTTGAATAAGTTTGTTAGAGTTCGAGTTTATGGATTGTAATAATTACCCGATCAAAGACAAAACCGAGATTTACTGTTTTTTTAACGTCCTTTTGCCTTGAAAACTCATAGATAGATAGATACTCTTTATTGCACAACACATTACAGAACTTTATGCTAATAAATACAATATCGGCGGCCTTATCGCTAATAGCGATCTCTATCCTAATACCTAATTTTTATTCAAGACATCGACCACCATCGACCACTTCCGTTTAGAAAATGGAAAAAATAGTAAAAATGAAATTAAATTCGTTCAAAAATTAATTGCTTAGATTCCGTTCAGTAAATAAGGCTGCTTTTGAAATATAAAAACGGGATTAGCTTTTTAACTTATTTTAGTAATAAAATGAGGTTTTCATTATCAAAATATAAATTGTACATACCTACATATACGAGTAAACCTACCTTTGAGTACTACCCATGCGGATAAACGCTGGGATTAGAAATGGCGGCGCAACTATTCACCTCTCGCTCGCACACTGCAAAAAAAGCTGCGTTTTAACAAAGTGAGCTAGTTTTTCCGTGGAAACCTTGAACCTTCCGTGGAAGTCTTGTTGTCATAATATTTTGTTAGAAAGGTACGTTATTCCTCATTACTATAGGCTATGTATTACCACGGGTGAAGCCGGGGCGGACTGCTAATTACCCGACTGCCAAAGAAGGAGGGTAATGTTTTTCGAGTGTATGTAAGTATGTATGTATGTCTTTTCCTTTGTGACCTCCTGTAGCCTAAACGGCTTGATGGATTTTGATGTATGAGGTATCGTTAGATTTGTCTTGATTACGGGAGTGTCATAGGATACATTTTATCCTAAAAGTCCCACGGGATAAAGACATAATAATATTTTTTTCCTAAATTTCTCGTCGAAATAATTTAAAATGGTACTTACATATACATAGTCTTCTACATCTACAACATTTTCGTTAAATAAAAACAGCTAAAAAGTTATAAATAAAAAAATTATTATTAAAAAAACAAAATACCCGACTGCACACTAAAAAAGAGTAAAACAAGCCCACAACAAATTTACTGAATATAATTTATAAATGTTGATGGAAAGCATCGCAGGCGGGGACCACCTTGACCGCCACCAACGAAAATTCTGCTAAATGGTGCACAACCGAAATGACTATAAATAAGCCTCTGTTGGTCCCCGCCTGCGATGCTTTCCATCAACATTTATAATTATATTCAGTAAATTTGTTGTGGGCTTGTTTTACTCTTTTTTTAGTGTGCAGTCGGGTATTTTGTTTTTAAATGTATATTTTTGTGAGAACAAATTCGTTTATAAATGCGATAATTATAAATTATTATTTGTTTATAAACAATTTCTTTTTAGGAAAAAGAATTTATCGCACTCTGAATTATTTTCATAGATTTTTTACATAAATAAAGTAAAAAATACTACTTACAAAATAATAAAACCTATAAAACAGACTTATATACTATTTGAATTAATAAAATAACAAAACATTTTCAATGCTAACGATATTTTCTACGATTTTTCAGTTTACTTATATTTTAATTATAATTTTACGTACTTAGTATGCTGACGGTACCGACTCGTCGGTCCGCCATTTCTAATCCCAGTGTTTATCCGCACGGGTATTTAATATTGACAGTATTTTTCGCAACTGGTAACTCTTTATGTGTCAATAAAATCACAGAGTACATTGTATTATATAGTAATAGAGATACACTCAGCCTTTTTTGTGGAAATGCGATAGGTAGTGCTGCCTCTGAACGCGAGCTTTGGAATTAATAGTATGAATGTGTGTGTGTATGTGTGCGTGTGTGCGTGTATGGGTTGTTTTCAAGGATGTTTATTTGATTTGTTTTTGACATAGCTTTAGATATTCCTTATTCACAAAAATATAGTAAATAAGAAATAGGTAAAGCTATGTCTAAAACACATTATCTTAAAATTATTGTAATTTCTCTAAAAAAATGTTCTCGTTACAAAAATAAAATAAAATATATTGTTTTGTATTTCACAAATGTTTATTTCTTTCTCTTCAAACACTGAATAATATTTCTTTGCGTCTTGAAGATAGCATTACTATTGTATTGCTTGTTATCGTAACGCTTGTTATCGTAACGCCCAAGCTTCCTCATAGTTCCGATCAGTAATAGCAAAATTTCGAAGCAAGTTACTTGGGTCTCCTTGTAGACTTGTATTCAAGTACTTAGTGTAACTTCTATACTCCAGTCAAGCTCTTATTATTATGTATAAGAGCTGTAAACATATTATTATGGAATGTTTGCCACTCTTCATACTTTCCGGAAAATGTCGGAAGTTGAATTCTCGGAAGATTTAAGTCATTTGAATCTGATGATGACAATGGTGACAAGTTGTTCTAACTGATCCTTCGTCGGTGAAATACTCGTGATCAGTTTGACAAGAATCTTCTTGGATGAACGAGCTGACCTGATTATCCTATGACCCTCTTTGAATTCCAACCATAATTCCTCTAAATTCTCAAGATGTGTCTCAATATACGATCGAGTGATGCTGGCCTTAACACTTTTCTTAAAATTTTTATCAGCCTTTTGAATTTTTAAGTAAATATCGGATTGATTCTCGACTAACTCCATTGTTGAAAAAATGACATTAAATTCTTACTTACTGTTTCCGAGCAACATTTACGGTCTACATTTACTTCATTGAATTTATGACTTGCGTAGTTAAAACGCATTTTGTTAACTTTATCAGTTATTTCCCGGGTTTAATTCCAATAATAAAATAAAATTCATGAGAAAATGACTTGAAGAAAAATTTATATTTCAATAACGTCAAATTGACAAGACATTCAGAGAAAAAAAAACTAACATAATTAAGCAAACTCCTTTTACAGAAAAAGTTTCAATATAAAATATATAAATTAACAGATAGTGCGCCATCTTGCGTCACTTCACTTAACTAAGTTGTAAGCTGTGAAAGCAAGGTTATATCCTACCATCTATATAGGAAATCCTGAACAACTTACTGATATAGCCCTACATAATTAAATATCATCTACTATTCAAAAAATAATACTACTGTCTTGCTCTTTTTATTTCGCCCGATTATATTTCTAGTTTGAAAGTTCTATGATTGTTTCCCCTGAATAAAATAAAAAAAGCCGGACAGGTCGGTGTCGGTCGAGTATTTCAGAATATTTGCGATTTATTTATTAATTTTATTGCGCTTTCTAAGATTTATTGTAATTAATAATTACAGTTCAGACGATTGAAAGCTAAAGTTATTATTTAATCCAGGTATCTATACATTTTTGTTTATTACACTTTAAGCCTTCAAATCTCACTTCTATATCAGCTGGCGCTTGGTTTAAATATTCTTATGTACGGAACGATGTTTTGTTTGCTATATCCTAGAATCTTTTCATCTAACTGGTGTGAGATTTTTTCAATTTCATAGTAATTTTCTTTTGAAAGTGCTCACTTTCAATGAAAGCACTGTCAATAACCTTTGACATGTGTCACTGCTTACGTGTCAGCTTGCACAGCCCGTACCTTCATTTTGTGAACCTGTTTTCATGTATTCTTTTATAAAATACCAGAGAATTTTACTTTTAAGTCAATATAAGAATATAGTAAATTGTTGTGGTTGGTATTAACAATTTGAATATTATCATTGCATATTGAATTAGGTCGTTGTCGCCGAGTTAGCGAAGTCATCCGGCACAAATCCGGTTCTGAGTAGTATTTTCTTTTATTATTTTCTTATTGGACCTGTCCTTTTCTTAGTTTTTATTATTTTCTTATTGAACCTGTCCTTTTCTTAATTATTCTTAGTTATTTATTTGTGTGTCCACATTAGGTACAACATGTTTATTAAATATAGCCAATCACACATTACCATATAACACTGCAATAAATTTAAATGTATTAAATGTATATATGTTTTCAGTGGAGTAAGTGGGTGGTGCAGATCCAATGGAGCTGCAAGCTTGGCTGATGCTGTGTGGAGTAGGGGTAGCAGGGGTGGCTGCTGTTTTGCTGCTAATGGGGTTGTTCTCAGCGTCAGGTACTAGCTATGAAGAGGCTATTGCCCAGCAACGGAAAGCTACTACTGAACTACTTTCATTGGCTGACAATAAGAACAAGGCTAAGAAAAGTAATAAGAAGGAAAAGAAAGAAAAGAAGGTTGGTAACACAATAGTGATAGTCATATAATATATTATTGTTGTCATCAATACTTCATACCTATAACTTTAAGTCACAAAAATCTTTTGAGAACATGCATGCTTCAACTATGTCATTGGTATGCAAATATTAATTCAATTCAGTTTATTGCGCATCACTTTACAATATATCACAGTGTCAGTTTAATTTTAGAGCTTAAATAATGTAAAAATATTTTTTTTAATTGGGGGGGAGAGAGGGGAAGGGAATGTATGTCACCAGGGTTGGCATGATTTGATTATTTGATAAATTGATAGCAGTGTTTTGAACCTGCTTTTTAACGTTGTAATGCCCAGACAGCAGACACAATGGAAAATCAATTGTTTTATGCCTTTTAAAAGGCTTATGGGCCTTACAACGTTAATTCAAGATTTTGAGTTTATTTAGTAGTTTGGGTATTTTAGCTTTAGTACTCTTTAGTATTTATAAGATGTGTCTACAATACTGTCATTATTAATCATAAATATCTCATAATTATAGACAATGTTGCAACTAAGAAATTTATTGAAAATTATATCACTTCATTCAGTCTGCAGTATTAATACACAGTGTGTTATATCTACCTTTAGTTGGCTAAGAAAGAAAAACATAAAGAAAATGCTGCAGTAGCTACTGGAAGTGACCCTGAGAGTGAAGCTCCTGCTGAGAGTGGGTTGGAGGATGACGCAGTACCTGCTGAAAAGCCTCATGTGGAGTTCCGGCCTCCTGTAGTGGTTGATGTGCAAAGAGATACTCCTCCTACTGTAAAGGTATTTCATCATTTACTCATTGGAAAATAATATTTTTACTATTAAATGGTGTATGAGAATACTTTGGGAATATTTTCTGTAATATTTTCTGAAAATTTTATTAACTGTTGTGTGTCAGTAATTAAATAATTGAATTGGTTTTAAATTTTTACCCTGTACTGGTCACCACTTTCTAAACATTCACTTGAAAATAAAAACATGGCATTAAAAATTCCATTGTTTAAATTGTTTACTCTACAGATTATATTTTACCGCAGTTGGCAAAGATATTTTCAGATTAGGAGATCTTTTATTAATTTTATTTATCCTTTAAATAGACAGTCAAGACATTCTCCATTCTAAATTATAGAGAATTGTGAAGGTGTTTAGTGAAATATTACAGATTTATCCCCTCCTAAATTACTATTTTGCTTATTATGCTTGCTTGCAGAAGTTATAAAACTGGCTTTGGGGAGAATACAACTTGTATTGTTTGCAATAATAGAATGATTTTATACTATCTGATATATTTATTCTAAATAACTACTGGCTATATTATAACTAGTTATATGGGAATAACATACACATTACACCAATATAACACATTATTCAATTGAAGAATGCATGCATTGTACATGTGAGCATACTGTAAGAATGACACGATTTAGTTTCGCCATATTTGTAGACAATGGTAAAACATTGGTCCTTACTTATATTCTAAACGCGAAAGTAATTCTGTCTCTGCCTTATAATTGCGTGCAATAAATTCGACCATGTCATAATGTATTATATTTATTTGTATAAAGAAGTTTAAAATAACAAAACTTATAGAACTTACTCGTAGCTATTCTTACATAAGCCAATTAAAAATTTTTGACACAGTAAAATTTATTTAAACGGTTGATTGGGCTATTTAACAGAAAAAGTGATAAGAACGGAAGAAAAAATAATCTTGATGTTAAAATGACGTAGGAATACTGTAGGTATGTGAAATAATGATAATGTGTGAAGTAGGTGTTTAATTCATAAATTGCTAATAGTAACCACAAAAAATTTAAGTATCAATGGGGAATTAATGGGATATAATAAGTTTTTTTTTCTATGTGATAGGTGGTAGACGAGCATACGGATCACCTGATGGTAAGAGATTGCCGCCGCCCTTAGATACCTGCCAGTAGAGTCACAAGTTTAGTGAACTGTCCTTGTGTGTTATCTTTTATTGTTTATTCTTAAACATTGTAATTTATAAATTTTACCAACATATTCGACGCAACATATATTTTGCTATGAATAAATAAATTCAGTTGAATTGTATGTGATTTCGAAGTGAATGCATGGTGGATATGTTCATCTGATAATTTAACTTTCATTTAACCATTGATTGACTTCTGACCATAGATAGCACACAAACAATATGAAAGTGGACAAAGTGTATAGCCATTTTATTGCATGATATCCTCTTTTAATTTAAAATGACTTTTATAATCTTGAAAAAATATGTCATCTAGTACACAGGGGGTTGCCCTAGTTTGAGACCAGGTTGATTGGTGTGATTCTCTTGCGCATTTATTATTATTATTACTTCCAATATTTCCTCAATCCTATTATTTCCTGGTAATAAGTTATGTATACTAAAATGCTTTTCCAATTCTTGCTAATTCTCCTTTATCTCAAAAATTTGAGATACTATTTTGTTACTGTCTCATTTTTCATACTGTTAAAAGATCTCATTTGTAGGTATACAATCTTTTACTATTAATATAGTGGTGAAAAAAACATCCTAGAGCGGGAGTCGATTTTTTGAGCTTAATATGCAATAATATCAAAATGCTTTAATTTTGTTTTGTTAAGGATTAAATAACTATTTTTTTACATTGGTTTGTATGTCTCTTTAAAAATGTTTTGAATTATTTTGTCTTAGGAATGTTCAGGTTCGAATTAATATTCTTTTCATGTTCGGTTACTTTCACTTCTTTGAGTAAGTAGTACCGGCTGCACGTCACCATGTATGTAGAACTTTTCAATGAGGTTAGAGCAAAAGTACCTATGCTGAAACGAAAATAACATACATATTTTAGTTGGTGTAGTTAGATTGGTAACTCGGGAAGTATTTTATCTAAATCCGTGTGTGTTGCAATATCGTAAATACTAAATGTCTGTACAGATCCGCAAACGTGGTAAGGATCCTAAAGTTAAGCCGATACTGATAAATAAAGAGGATCCAAGCTGCGTTAGCGATCCCAGCACGCTGCCTTCGACAGCTTCTGCCTCCAATCATTTTGAGGAGATGCATCCTAAGGACGAGCTTGAGTTGTTGCAATCTTCACTAGCAACAGAAAAAGTGAGTCCTGCTGACAAATCAACCACTATCCCCTTTCGTGTTGTCTCTATGTTCTTGCTTATTTATATGTGGTGTTTGGTGCTTCTTTACTGTAAACAGTTGATTATGTATGTATTTATCTTTGGAAGTAGCTGTAATGGGTTGACTAAAACATTACGCATATAGATAGCTAGAAGATACATAGATCTATATTCGTAATGTTTTAGTAAATATATAGATATTTAAGATGTTCTGGGGCTTTATTTATTTATATTTGTTGCATGTTATTATTACGTGGACGTTGTTTAATAAATAAACAATATTTAAGTATTAAAGGCTAAGTGCAAAATTGTTATTAACAGCATGATAAAGAGAATACAAGAAATCTTTAAATAAATAATTTGCTACTAGCATGAAAAGTATGTGTATCATTAATTTCATCAATTGTGTAATAGTTTTTTGTACTAAAATAATATTTATAATTGAAAAACCGAATCACCTTAATCACCTTTATGAAAGATACCTATTAATAATTGTTCGTTCTGAATTGATGTAAAAGGCATGAATAAATATTTTTTCAATAAAGTATATTTATGGTATAATAATATAAATCTTAACATTAGGTATCAGAAAAGAAAGAAGAGCTGGTGGAAAAGAAGGATAACAAACCAGCTAAGGTTTCGAAGGGCAAGGTTGCGTCTAAAACGACTCCGCCCGCCGAGCCCGCCCGCGACGAGTTGCCGCGCGAGCGGCACAACAGCGGTGAGGGGCCCAAGGACCAACGTAAAGGTATTTTGCTTCATTCAAGATCCATTTTTAGTTACGGGTTTTTACATTAAAACCCGTAACTAATCTATAGATTATAGATATAGATTGCTGGCGCAGTGTGTGTATCCTATTTTAGATATATCGGTTTTATCAGCAGGAGGGCCCTGGTGATCTATTATACAACACGTTTTTCAAACCAACATCAGGCACCAGTCTCTCAAACACGAAGTTAAGGGTCTGAATGTCACATAAATCAGTATACTTTCACTGTGTATGAAAAATATAAATACAGGGTGGAAAAAGAAGGCTCTGGAGGAAAATGGCCTTCCGTATGTTTGCATGTTCTACATAAAGGAAGCATTCCTTATTTTTTAAAAGAATAGTGAATTCAAAGATTTTTTTAATTTTGCTTCTATATTAATTGATATTTGTTCCGGTTTGATTCCTGTAAAAATTACAAACACAATTCAAAAACTCTTTGAATGCAGTTTTATTTCATTAAACAAATAAAGGAATGTTTCCTTTAAATAAATGACCCAATTTTTTTCATAAGAACTAACAGCACCCGTCAAAGTGTTACCTCCAACGGTATCGACCACATTACCTGATTTCTTTTACCTATGTTATGTTTATGTTGCATACTGTAGGTATCTTTGTTTTGTGTGTTAGCTAAGAAAGTGGAGAAGAAGCAAGCGGGTGAAGATGGGTCGGAAGCTGGTAAAGAGGAGCTGGTGCCCCCGCTGAACGCGCCGCAGCCCAGCGAGCTGACCACGGAGAAGCTGCTGCGCCAGGCGCTGGCGGCGCCCGCGCAGGCCGCGCCGCCCGCCGCCGCGCCGCCCGCCGCCGCCGCCAAGGGCAAGAAGAAGAAACCGGAGCAGAACGTACTCGCGCTCATGGGTTAGTTGACATTAATTTTACGACGCGACTTAAAAAATATTAATAGTGCAAAATTTTTGCATATCATCATAATATATTGTCATATATTTGAGTCAATAATCAATAAACTACTGTGAAGTCTTCATATCAAATCAACTATAAGATAATTTAATTAAGTAAATACTGAAATAGATTATTACGACTTTTACTTAGTTCAAGACTTCAGTATCATCTTTCTTCTGCTGATGTCGCATCTTTGGAATTATTTTAGTACTGTAGAAACTGCGTTTTGTGATTCGACTCAAGTCTTATATTATTTATTCAAGTGACATGCGCAAAATAATCGGGACGAGTTCATCTCTCCATATCAAATTGTAATAGTTTCAGTCAGTCAAATACAAGAATGTCATTAAAATTGTTAAGAGTATGTCCTCGGCTCGAGACGCAGATAAGAAAAAGATAAGTTTGTTGTGTGAATGTAATTGATAACACATGTGGATTGTGAAATGGATGACTGAAATACTGTTATAATTTTCTTTAGTCTGAAGAGTCTTAGATAAATAAAGTATATCTACTTACCTAGAATACGTTGTTATTATCGGTTTTTCAGTTAGATCTTGCGTTTAGTACTTGTAGGGAAACAACGTAGATTGTTTTTACTTAAACTATATTTATGAGAATATGATTATTACATTCTGACCCGCCACCAAGGAGGGTATTTCACCCAAAGATTTAAATCATAGATATGCCCTGACACCTTAAAACGACGGCATATTTTGATGACATGACTGTGCGTGTCATCGAAGTCACTTCTATGAGGATAAAATACGGTCAGCAAAATGTTCATACTGGGACCTAAAAATAAAACTTCCTAAATTTAAAAGCTATTTTATTTATGGGACATTTTATTTCTAAATGTTACACTACATTTATCTATTTATTCAAATAAATTACTCTAATCACAGAGCGAATATCGGGTTTGATCACCAAACGCATAAAGTGTGGTGATTATGCATAATCCCATCATAGTAGCTATGACTTGATTTCTATGATAAAGGCCTTTGCCCTACTATTCCTTAAGAAAAATATGAGTAAATTTACTATAATTTAATAATTAATGAATAAATTAACACAACCCAGATTTAATGTCCTGACTACGTACTAAGTAGCTTAAGCTAAGCTAAGCACTTGTGTTATAGAATCATAATCATATCATAATACTATTATAAAGGCGAAAGTTTGTAAGGATGTATGGATGTTTGTTACTCTTTCACGTAAAAACTACTGAATGGATTTGAATGAAACTTTACCACAATATAGCTTTATACATCAGAATAACACATAGGCAATTATAAAAATATATTGTGTGGATTGTCCAAAATATGACGGTAAGTGTCAATAATTAACTCCACGCGTACGAAGTCGCGGGCGGCGCTAGTAGCAATATATATACTTGTAACTTTACGACCTAGAAGACCTAGGAGAATCAAACATAAATCATTTTTGAGAAGAGCAAATCGACTAAATTGTCCAGGTAACCAGTATTCATCCCTTCGTCCCGTGGATAACTTTGATCAATTTTTATTTAAAACGGATCTTGCGGAATCTAAAACAATAAACGTTCACTTAAAAATAATACGTAATTATCATTTGCATTTTATTGATTTCTAGTCGAAATAAAATTACTATTTTTATATCTGACCGCTATTAAAACAATGCCTATCGAAACTGCTGACGCTACCGTACTTTTCCCAACCAACCAAAGAGCTGTTATCAACTGAGTTCTGAGTACTACAGCGGGTCTAAGTAAATTGGCCACCGAGATAATGATGTTGTCTCTTTTTGTCTCGCAGTTATTGAAAATACTACTCTCTCTGTCACGCGCTGGCCGATCAGACGTTGATAATTTGTCAACAAAATAAAATAAATTAAATTATTGATGAAATATAAATACTTACGAGTGAATGTTATACCATTCGCTTTATTTGAATTTGTAGTATTTTTCTTGCACAATAAATAGGCACATGAAGGCATTTTGAGTGCTTTTTCCTGTCAAAAATCTAGGCAGCTGTCGTACAACTGTCACCGAGTGCAAACGACAACTAATTCGTGCTAATCCCAGTTGAGTTAACTAGGTTATTTGAAGCGCGACTCAAATCGGCGCGGTCAAGTATGGCGAGGGCATATCTATGATTTAAATCTTTGATTTCACCTACCTAAGGATATTTTTAAAAATCCTTGTTAAGCCATAACCACTTCTACTGATAGCAAACATGACGCGATTAAGAGTGACCTCACACTAGCGTCCTTTGACCGTGTTGGAGTGAAATCTACCAATAGATGAAGTTTGCTTTTTGGAGTAGCGGATTTTTATGTCATTTTTTGACGGATTTCACTTCGCTCCGCCCCGATTCACGCCCACATTGCGTGCTTAATATGCTATGTAGTATGTGTGATACTACATGCGCGCATCATCTGTACAGAGATATCGGCGTGAGTGAGGAGAGACACGATACGATATACAGCCTAGCACGTAGGTCAAAGACCTTTACCTTACCGTCTCGGCGCTTTATTTCGGGACAGGTGACGGAAAAACGGCACTGGCCCGCTCAAAACGGGACATATGGTCAGTTTAGCTATAGTTAAGTTGTATCGTTAGCAGCGGGCGACGGCGGCGGCGTGAACGTGGGCGAGCTGGTGCGCGTGGTCCGCGAGGCGGCGCTCTCGCGCACCGAGATACAGATCCTCACGGACGCGCTGCTCAACAAGCACCACGACCCGCTGCCCGAGCACTCCGAGTGGACTGAGGTGAGTGCACGTTGCGAAACTTTTGCAGAAAAATAAGAAATATAAAGTGCGCGAAATGTAATACATTTTTTGACGGCGGCCATCTTGGATTTGAAATTTTCATATTTTATTTATTTTACCACTCTAACCAATGACATTCCACCTACAATGGACATAGCGCGCCATACAATAACCAAGCGCGGAGTTCTTGAGAAACACGTGGAATCTTTTTTTGTTTATATTTATTTTATTTATTTATGAACAACCTTGTTTCCAGGGCCCTAATGATCCTATGCAAAAGTTGAAGAAACAACTTGCCGATAAGGAAAAGGCCTTAGCAGACGAAGTGGAGGCGAGCCAAGCTTTGCACGCCAAGTTGAAGGAACTCCGGTAAGTCAGACAGTATTGAATATTAGATAATTTATATTTGTTGTGCCGGCGAACGACGGGCCGCATGTGAAATAGTGCCGTTCGCTGCAACCGTAGCATCTGCGGGTTTTTGTGTGCCCGTCCGTCTTGCGATTTCTCGCTTGCGGGCGATAACCGCATCGCTTTTTGAAGATTTCCAAAGTTTTAAATGGTACCTTGATTGATTTCTCGTGTACGTCTGATTAGTCATCATGATGTATTTCGTGTTTAGAGCGAGTTTGAACGCGGAGCGCGGTCGCGCGGCGGCGGCGGCGCGGGCCATCGAGCAGGCGGCGGCGGCGCAGCGCGCCGAGCAGCACACGCTGCAGGCGCGGCTGCAGCGCCTGCTCGAGGACAACCACGCGCTCGCGCAGGAGAAGCTCATGGTAACGAACTGTTATATCCATAATTCGATCTTTAAAAGTGCATAGGTCGTCATTAATAATTATATTAAAACTGTTTTTCGCCATGCGGTCAGTCAGTTGCCCTCCAATCTCCGAGCAGTTGCCTGACCGTTACCAAATTTCCGCGTCCCGCGTGTTCCCGAGTTTTTCATCAATTCATACAAAGAAATGTGAGGTAGAACTAATAGGAAGTGTAAGGACTAAGTAATAAATCTAGTTAGGAACAATTGGTGTGTTTTTTTTTAAAAAGACATTCGCTGGGTGCCGCATAACAGAACCAAGGACCGGAACCGGTTACCCTTATTAGGGTTTTCGATAGGGATTTTTGATAGGCATTTTACAAAAACCCTATCCACAAGGTAAGCCTATCGTTGGCTTACCTCATCAATACGCTAACCCATTAATCACGGAAAACCTTATAATAGGCTTACCATATCAGGATAGGGTTTTAGAATTCTACCAAGCCATTTTAATCTCTCTTTGGTAGGCTAATAGGGTTACCATATCGATAGGCTCACCTCTGAAAAGGGGTTTTCCGATCCCTGTAACAAACAACAAAATGTCATGAAACAACCTACTGTTGAAGTTGGGCCTCAGTGTAACACGCCATCTAGCGAATTTTTCACACATGATCTACCTAATGGAGGCTAGATAGATTTCCCCTTAGACCTCTATTGCTACCCTCATCTGCAGTGAAAATGAACAAGAGTACCTACTCATATTTCTATTAAGAGCCTATCAAGATGTTATGTTCCACATGTTAATACCTACATACAAATCACACACAATAATGGACAACTCATTCAAGTTACATATTTTATTGTGTAGGTACACTTCGTATTTATTAATATTTCATTCATATTATTGCAGCTTCAATCTAAACTCGGAGCAGAAGGTGAAGCCCAGGCTCAGAGAGTTCAAATGGAAATGCATATTCAAAGATTAACTGATGTAAGTTAACCATTTATTATTATTCTATTCTTACTTCATTATTTAGTACACATTGAAAAAAAAAAAGGCCTCGAGTCGGACTCACGTTCGAAGTATCCTAGATTTTAAATCCATACTGTTAAATCATAAGTTTAACCTTGGTTTTGATTTCGTACACATTTTCATCCCGGGTTCGATCCCCGCGTCGGGCCAAAAAATTGTGCCTGAGTTTTTCTGTTCTGAAATTATCAGTGTCAGCTCGAAGTCTGAATGTTGGTGGTCATGGACCCTTCTACTCCCATGCCTCGGTAAGCTCGTTAAGTTATTGGTCCCGCGCCAAATCTCTTTTCGCTCGTGTCACACTGGTGGCCATTAAGTTGTTGGTCCCGCGCCAAATCTCTTTTCGCTCGTGTCACACTGGTGTCCCATCGAAGTTATGTGAAGGCAGGGGTGGTATTAATGGTTGTGGTATGCGGCAGACGGAGAGCGGGCTGGTGCAGCAGATGGCGGGCCTGCAGGCGGAGCTGAGCGCGCGCATGGTGGAGGCGGGGCAGGCGCGCATGGACGCGGGCGCCGCGCGCGACGCCATGATCATCGCGCAGCAGCACGCCGCCGAGCTGGCGCAGCAGCTGCAGGTCACTCGCATGCACACACTACACTCATGCAGGCGGAGCTGAGCGCGCGCATGGTGGAGGCGGGGCAGGCGCGCATGGACGCGGGCGCCGCGCGCGACGCCATGATCATCGCGCAGCAGCACGCCGCCGAGCTGGCGCAGCAGCTGCAGGTCACTCGCATGCACACACTACACTCATGCAGGCGGAGCTGAGCGCGCGCATGGTGGAGGCGGGGCAGGCGCGCATGGACGCGGGCGCCGCGCGCGACGCCATGATCATCGCGCAGCAGCACGCCGCCGAGCTGGCGCAGCAGCTGCAGGTCACTCGCATGCACACACTACACTCATGCAGGCGGAGCTGAGCGCGCGCATGGTGGAGGCGGGGCAGGCGCGCATGGACGCGGGCGCCGCGCGCGACGCCATGATCATCGCGCAGCAGCACGCCGCCGAGCTGGCGCAGCAGCTGCAGGTCACTCGCATGCACACACTACACTCATGCAGGCGGAGCTGAGCGCGCGCATGGTGGAGGCGGGGCAGGCGCGCATGGACGCGGGCGCCGCGCGCGACGCCATGATCATCGCGCAGCAGCACGCCGCCGAGCTGGCGCAGCAGCTGCAGGTCACTCGCATGCACACACTACACTCATGCAGGCGGAGCTGAGCGCGCGCATGGTGGAGGCGGGGCAGGCGCGCATGGACGCGGGCGCCGCGCGCGACGCCATGATCATCGCGCAGCAGCACGCCGCCGAGCTGGCGCAGCAGCTGCAGGTCACTCGCATGCACACACTACACTCATGCAGGCGGAGCTGAGCGCGCGCATGGTGGAGGCGGGGCAGGCGCGCATGGACGCGGGCGCCGCGCGCGACGCCATGATCATCGCGCAGCAGCACGCCGCCGAGCTGGCGCAGCAGCTGCAGGTCACTCGCATGCACACACTACACTCATGCAGGCGGAGCTGAGCGCGCGCATGGTGGAGGCGGGGCAGGCGCGCATGGACGCGGGCGCCGCGCGCGACGCCATGATCATCGCGCAGCAGCACGCCGCCGAGCTGGCGCAGCAGCTGCAGGTCACTCGCATGCACACACTACACTCATGCAGGCGGAGCTGAGCGCGCGCATGGTGGAGGCGGGGCAGGCGCGCATGGACGCGGGCGCCGCGCGCGACGCCATGATCATCGCGCAGCAGCACGCCGCCGAGCTGGCGCAGCAGCTGCAGGTCACTCGCATGCACACACTACACTACGAACGTTTACATACGTTACGTTACGTTTCCAACCGACCATCTAAACAACATTTGTTCTATGGCTCTTGAAAAAAAAACCATCGTCGACTTGTTTATCTTGTTGGAAGCCGAAAAATATTTCGAAGTAATCTCAAAAGTCGTAAATCACATGTTGTTCAGAAGCTTGGTAGAACACGTGACTAAAGGTATGTAAATGTTCACTGACACACCATATACATATATTTTTAATTTTATTTGTGAAATATTTTTCATTGTCAATGAGATGGCGTTACGTGACGTCAGGTCCACCGAGTGGATGGTTAAATTTTGACATATCATGTCAAAATTATGAAATTGTTAAGAAATAACCAATGTCGTCAAAGTTGGACCTCACGTCAACGTAACGCCATTCTATTGGATTTTTCATTCGCATACACCCCCATTAATGCAATAAGCAACAGTACTAACTAAAGTCCCAAGTGTTTGTGAGGGGTGTGTGACCGAAGCTCGTGTGCGCAGGAGTCGGCGCGCGCGTGCGCGGAGCTGGAGCAGCAGCGGCAGTGCGCGGCGCACGCCGACCAGCTCGCGCAGCAGGAGCTGCGGCAGGCGCAGGAGCGGCTCGCCGGTGAGACACCACCACTGTTGACGGAACTATACTCTGATTTTTAATTATGTGGTGTAAACTGACAGATGTAAAGTACAAAAAAAAAGTTAAGTATCAGCCTATATACTGTCCCACTGCAGGGCAAAGGCCTCCATCATAGAAATCAAGTTATCGCTACTATGATGGGATTAGGCTTAATCACCACGCTTGACAGATGTTTTTTTTTTGTGATGGCTGCTATTGTGCTATCACGAGCACATTTAACTCTGCCAACGTCGAGTGATTAAAGAGACGTACAGTGGCCAGCACATCAAGTTACTACAATCTGTCAAATTTCCTCAGTTGATATTGAACCAAACACGTTTGACATAAAAGTGAGGTTCGATTGAAGAAATTTGACAGATTGTAGTAACTTGATGTGCTGGCCACCGTACGAAATAAAATTGACCGGTGTGACGAGAATAGCTCTTCTGGATATTATTAATAATTGAGTTTTAACACCATCTAAGGGACATTCAAGTATTACGTAAGCAGATTTTGGGAAATTTGACCCCCCTTCCCCCCTTGTCAGCAAAAATTGGCGATAAAATATACTTTTTGTTCCTGAATTTACCAAAAGTAAGCAAAGCCAAAGCCGCATGGTCCCAGCATCGATTCGCTGTAAGTCTGTACACCCACTTTTGCGTTAAAATCCCCCATGACAACGTTATAGTGAGCCTTAGTGGTGTTGTGTAAGGCTCGAGAAATGTCCTCATACATCTCTTCTACGATATCATCCGAGTATGTCGACGTTGGAGATGTCTCAGTGATCAATAGGTTTAAAACCGGAAGTGATCACCGACTTCTCAGAGGCACTCTGAATATCGATTTCAAGCTTGAACGCTCTCAATTGATGAAGTCCACGCTCCGGCCAAATCTACTCCAATCGCTCGCTGGTTCCGACGTCTTCCAACTAAATTGGAAAATCGATTCGCTGCCTTGGGATCCACAATTGACGTAGATGTCGACGAAGAACTCGACCAAGTTGTGGAAATTCTTCGGGACGAGGGTGCAAAGTTCTGTGAGTTGCGACGTACGGGCAAACGGTCTAAGCTTTCGAAAGAGACTCTGGACCTAATGGACAAGAGGCGGAACGATCCATCAGTCACTTCGGCAGAGCAACGGGCTCTGAATAAGTCCATCTCCAAGCTGTTAAGACGTGACCTCCGAAGCTCCAATACACTCTTAATACAGAGAACAATTGAGCAGAACCGGGGGTCCAAAGTCTTCTTACAACAGCTTGGAAGGAGCCACCTGTCGAAGCCAGAGATTCTTTCGGAAGTTTACACGTTCTATAGCCAGTTATACGCGTCGCACTCACCCCACCCTACGCCGGATGAGAAGGATTCAAGAGCCACATTAACCCGCCATGCGACGGAGGATCTACCCGACATCAGCTTGGAGGAGATCGAGGCAGCTCTTGGGCAACTTAAAAATGGGAAAAGCCCCGGGAGAAGACGGAGTCACAACCGAGCTTCTAAAAGCTGCCGGCCAAGCCGGTGCTGAAGGCAACTTCGGCGTATATTTAACTCGGTTTCTTTCTCCGGGAGAACTCCTAGGGCGTGGCAAGCGAGCTTGGTCGTGTTGTTCTTCAAGAAAGGTCGACAAACCTTACTGAAGAACTATCGACCAATTTCACTCTTAAGTCACGTCTATAAATTGTTCTCAAGAGTCATTTCGAATCGCCTTACACGAAGACTTGACGAAGCTCAACCTACAGAGCAGGCCGGGTTCCGACGGAGTTATAGCACATAGACCATATTCACACAGTGAGACAGGTTATACAGAAGACCAAAGAGTATAACCAGCCCCTGTGCATGGCGTTTTGTGGACTATTGAAAAAGCTTTTGACTCCGTCGGAGACCTGGTCTGTTCTCGAGGCCTTGCAGAGGTGCCAAGTCGATTGGCGATATATCGAGGTGTTGAAGTGTCTATATGACGCCGCTAATATGTCCGTAGTAATCCAGAATGGCCAAACCGAGCCTGTCCTGCTGCGACGTGGTGTGAGACAAGGAGATGTTATATCTCCGAAACTCTTCTCTGCTGCGCTGCCAGGACATGTTCGGAAACGCTAAACTGGAAAGAGCGCGGAATAAATATTAATGGCGAGTACATGTCACACCTACGATTCGCAGACGACATCGTCATCTTGGCGGAAACCTTACAGGACCTACAGGAGATGGTGAGCAGCCTGGCTGAATCTTCTAAACACATCGGTCTTCGGATGAACTTGGATAAAACAAGGTCATGTTCAACGAGCTCGTTGATCCGGGACCGGTCGCTGTTAATGGAGTACCTCTCGAAGTTGTCCAGGAATATGTCTATCTAGGACAAACGCTCCAACTAGGCAAAAACAACTTCGAGAGAGAAGCCAATAGAAGAATTCAGCTAGGCTGGGCAGCATTTGGTAGGCTTCGTCAAGTTTTCTCGTCACCCATCCCTCAAAGTCTTAAGTCGAAAATCTTCGACCAGTGCGTCCTTCCGGTCATGACTTACGGTGCCGAGACGTGGACACTCACGGCTGGATTAATCCAGCGGTTTCAAAGTCCGCTCAAAGAGCTATGGAAAGGGCTATGCTCGGAGTATCTTTGAAGGACCGCATCAGAAATGATGTAATCCGACAGAGAACCAGAGTCACCTGACATAGCCCACCGAATTAGCAAACTGAAGTGGCAATGGGCTGGTCACATTAGCCGCAGAACTGACAACCGTTGGAGCCATAAGGTCCTTGAGTGGAGACCGCGACTCGGCAAACGTAGTGTTGGACGCCCTGCTACAAGATGGGATGACGACATTCGAAGGCTGGCTGGAGTGGGCTGGATGAGAGTGGCCGAAAATCGGGAGCGGTGGCGTGCATTAGGGGAGACCTATGTCCAGCAGTGGACGACCGTGGGTTGCTGATGATGATGATGAAGCAAAGCCAAGACCCCCCCTCCCCCCATCGATGCTTACGTAATATTTGAATGGTCCCTAAACAAAAAAAAAACAACAATAAACAAACACATATAGACGACACAGTGTTAAGAGGGAGGTTCGCTTCAGATGTAAATGACAAGTTCTATGGCTTTTGACATTTTGCATGTGTCAAATTGAGTGATAATGTATAGGGATGACACATCGACATTTGTCAGTTTACTCCACATAATTGACCAGAGTATATACTCAGCGGCACATTTAACGCCCATAGCGTATTTTTCATATAGCTGGCGGCATGAAAGAATAGCGATGACCGTTATTTGCGCACTTGTAAAAAGAAGACTTTCTATTAAAATAGGGTATTTGACAAAAAAAAATTATGGGTTTAATCAAAGACCTCTCAATTTAAGAAACATTACTGAAAGAATTGCTCGATTCTGATTTGAATCACCTGAGATATCACAACTTTAAGAGCACATATTTTGGGCAAGCCCAAAAACGCTCTATACAAAATGGCTACAGGCAAGTGACGTCACACGCCCGTATCTTGTATGCGCGTCTAGTAAATTTTGTTTGGTAGCTATATCAAATGTTTCGTTTAAGTAAATGGTTTCATAATAAAAGTTGGTGAAAAAATGTACGGGTAGTTCAATGATATAATTATTTTTTTTAAATTTAAATAAATAATAATTATAAAGCTTTGTTTTCGAACTCAGATCAAAATTATAATTTATTTATTTATTTAATTTTTATTAAAAACACTTACCTATGTATGTGGCAAATTATTAAAATAAAAATATGAATCAACTATAAATAATTTTATTATAAGTTATTTAATGATAAACAATTTTATTTTTGTTACTTTTTTATATTCTTTGCAATTTATTCTTAAGTAGGTGCTCTTAAAAAATCATCCAAGAGTCCAGGTGGTACTCGACCGTTTACATACCACCACCCACCGCATACCAGAACAGCCACCCGGTATGTAGAGGGTTGTGGGTTTGAGTCCCATTTGAACCCTGCGATGATTTTATTAAGTGCATTATTTACTTAAAAGACACTATAACAGAGATACTTTAAGGAAATTTCTAACGCGGAAGGAATAAACACTTTAGTTATATCTCAGTACGAAACGAATTGACTTAAGTTCTTTTTGGTCACCGTATCTACACTCGACGTCAAAAAAATCGGACATCTGCGTAGTTTTCATACTAACGCGCTCATATCACGGCTTCGTATATAAAAAAATAAAACATTTGATTGCAATATTTTTTACGTAACATGGTTTTTATTATGCTCGTCTGTTAATCATGCTTCTTAATTAGTCGTGAAAACTTCCTAATTTTCCCAAAAATAAAAAGTAAATCAATGTTCTTGTCCCATACAATGTTCTATGGAGCTGAAAAACTGATTTACTTTTTAATTTTTTTGGACGAATTAAGTAAAATTCCATGGATGATGAAAATTTGGAATTAAAGACGAGCATATAATTGGTAATGTTACCTTAAAATATTGTAATAAAATGTTTTACTTTTTAATATACGAAGCTGTGATATGAGCGCGTTAGTATGAAAACTACGCAGATGTGCGATTTTTTTGACGCCGAGAGTAGTATAGAAGAGAGATCGGAAACAAAATAGAAAATGGTAAACCGAATAATTCGGCCGAATATCCGGTTCGGTAAAGATTGAACCGAATATTATTCGGTATTCGGTTATTCGGTGAAACCACTATTCGGCGCATCACTACTAAACAACATTTATTTTATGGATTTGGAAAAAAAAACAACTTTTCATGCAACGTCGGTCACGTGACTTGTTTATCTTGTATGGGAAGTCGAAAAATATTTCGACGTACTCTCAAAAGTCGTAAAGCAATTGTTCAGAATGCTTGGTAGAATACTTGGTTTTAACCACGTGGTATATTTTTAACTTTTTTTTGTGAAATATCTATTCTTTGTCAATGTAATGTAATAAGCAACAATGCAAGTCCAAGTGTTTGTGAGGGGTGTGTGACCGAAGTTAGTGTGCGCAGGAGTCGGCGCGCGCGTGCGCGGAGCTGGAGCAGCAGCGGCAGTGCGCGGCGCACGCCGACCAGCTCGCGCAGCAGGAGCTGCGGCAGGCGCAGGAGCGGCTCGCCGGTGAGACACCACCACTATTACCGGAATGCTTTTTAATTATGTGGAGTAAACTGACAGATGAATTTATTTTTTACTGGCGGCCGCCCGCGACTTCGTACGCGTGGAGTTAACTATTGACACGTACCGTTATATTTTGGACAATCCACACAATATATTCTTATAAATTGTAGCCTATGTGTTATTCTGATGTATAAGCTATATTGTGGTAAAGTTTCATTCAAATCCATTCAGTAGTTTTTACGTGAAAGAGTAACAAACATCCATACATCCATACATCCTTACAAACTTTCGCCTTTATAATAGTAGTAGGATTTTTTTGTGATGGCTGCTATTGTGCTATCACGAGCACATTTAACTCTGCCAACGGCGAGTGATTAAAGAGACGTACAAAATAAAATTGACCGGTGTGACGAGAATAGCTCTTCTGGATATTATTAATAACTAGCGGCCGCCCGCGACTTCGTCCGCGTGGAAAAGTTTTTACCCCCCTTTTAACCCCTTACAACCCCCTTTTCCGCAATAAAAAGTAGCCTATGTTCTTTCTCAGGGTCTAGATCATATTATGTATACCAAATTTCATTTAAATCCGTTCGGTAGTTTTGGCGTGAAAGAGTAACAGACAGACAGACAGACAGACAGACAGACAGACAGACAGACAGACAGACAGAGTTACTTTCGCATTTATAATATTAGTTAGGATTGAGTTTTAACACCATCTAAACAAAAAAAAAACAACAAATAAACAAACACATATAGACGACACAGTGTTAAGAGGGAGGTTCGCTTCAGATGTAAATGACAAGTTTCTATGCATTTTGACATTTTGCATGTGTCATATTGAGTGATAATAAAATTGAAAATGACACATTGACATCTGTAATTTTTTTCCACATGATTAAAAACCAGAGTATATACTCAGCGGCACATTTAACCCCCATAGAATATTTTTCATATAGCTGGCGGCATGAAAGAATAGCGATGACCGTTATTTTGCGCACTTGTAAAAAGAAGACTTTCTGTTAAAATTGGTTTCTGCGCACTAAAGGTCATAACTACTGTTTCACGCCGCAGACTATACAAACGTACCTAATTTATGATTTCATAAATTAAAAAGGTTTATTGAAATACTCTTTACGTAACATGACCTTTATATTATGGTCGTGGTTACATTCATAGAGGTAGATACTTGTTGGCTCAAATAGTACCTAACTTAAGTAATTTACATTGAAACCTAATTTACAGCTACGTCTGAGCTTCAGAACGAAGTACAACGACTGACGAGCCGTGCGCAGACCGCCGAGGCCAGCCTCGAAAAGTTAAAGGAAGAAGCCGAAAAACAAAAGCAACAGGTACGGTATATTTCCACTAAAATAGTTTAAAAAACATTTGATATAGCTACCATACAAATTTACTAGACGCGCATACAAGAGTTTGCGTTGTGACGTCACAATACAATAGCCATTTGTATAGAGCGTTTTTGGGCTTGCCCAAAATATGTGCTCTTAAAGTTGTGATATCTCAGGTAATTCAAATGAGAATCAAGTGATTCTTTCAACGATGTTTCTTAAATTGCAGGCGTGCTTTTGATTAAACACATAAAAAAATTTAGTCAAATACCCAATTGTTCAGAATGCTTGGTAGAACACTTGGCTTTAGCCACGTATATATTTTTAACTTTTTTTTTTGTGAAATATCTGTTCTTTGTCAATGAATGTAATAAGCACCAGTGCTAACTAAAGTCCCAAGTGTTTGTGAGGGGTGTGTGACCGAAGTGTGTGTGCGCAGGAGTCGGCGCGAGCGTGCGCGGAGCTGGAGCAGCAGCGGCAGTGCGCGGCGCACGCCGACCAGCTCGCGCAGCAGGAGCTGCGGCAGGCGCAGGACGCGGCTCGCCGGTGAGACACCACCACTGTTGACGGAACTACAGGGTGTATCTGTGAACATTTACCTCCCTTTAACCACGTGTTCTACCAACCAATCTGAACAACATTTGTTCAACAACTTTTCCAAATTCGTCGAAAAAATTTTTAGCTCCCCATACAAAATGACCAAGTCACATGACCGACTTTGTATGGAGAAATGAAAATTTTTTATGCGAATTTTCAAAAGTCATAGAACAAATGTTGTTCAGAATGGTTGGTAGAACACGTGGTTAAAGGGATGTAAATGTTCACTGATACACCCTGTATACTCTGATTTTTAATTATGTGGTGTAAACTGACAGATGTATTTTTTTTTATTTTTTGTGATGGCTGCTATTGTGCTATCACGAGCACATTTAACTCTGCCAACGTCGAGTGATTAAAGAGACGTACAAAATAAAATAGACCGGTGTGACGAGAATAGCTCTTTGGATATTATTAATAACTAGCGGCCGCCCGCGACTTCGTACGCGTGGAGTTAATTATTGACACTTACCGTTATATTTTGGACAATCCACACAATATATTCTTATAAATTGTAGCCTATGTGTTATTCTGATGTATAAGCTATATTGTGGTAAAGTTTCATTCAAATCCATTCAGTAGTTTTTACGTGAAAGAGTAACAAACATCCATACATCCATACATCCTTACAAACATTCGCCTTTATAATAGTAGTAGGATTTTTTTGTGATGGCTGCTATTGTGCTATCACGAGCACATTTAACTCTGCCAATGTCGAGTGATTAAAGAGACATACAAAATCAAATTGACCGGTGTGACGAGAATAGGTCTTCTGGATATTATTAATAATTGAGTTTTAACACCATCTAAAACAAAACAACAAATAAAAAAACACATATAGACGACACAATGTTAAGAAGGATGTTCGCTTCAGATGTAAATGAAAGTTTCTATGGCTTTTGACATTTTGCATGTGTCAAATTGAGTGATAATGTATAGGGATGAAACATTGACATCTGTCAGTTTACTCCACATGATTGACCAGAGTATATACTCAGCGGCACATTTAACCGCCCATATCGTATTTTTCATATAGCTGGCAGCATGAAAGAATAGCGATACCGTTATTTTGCGCACTTGTAAAAAGAAGACTTTCTATTAAAATTGGTTTCTGCGCACTCAAGTTCATAACTACTGTTTCACGCCGCAGACTATACAAACGTACCTAATTTATGTTTTTCCTTCCTAAATAAAAGGTTTATTGAAATACTCTTTACGTAACATTACCTTTATATTATGGCCGAGGTTACATTCATTGAGGTAGATAGATACTTGTTGGCTCAAATAGTACCTAACTTAAGTAATTTACATTGAAACCTAATTTACAGCTACGTCTGAGCTTCAGAACGAAGTACAACGACTGACGAGCCGTGCGCAGACCGCCGAGGCTAGCCTCGAAAAGTTAAAGGAAGAAGCCGAAAAACAAAAGCAACAGGTACGGTATATTTCCACTAAAATAGTTTTAAAAAAAAATTATGAAGTTCGCAAACAATAAATTACATACATAAAAGAACCCTACTATATTTCCAAAAATTTACCAATAGCCCCCCAATAGAATCTGTAACACAAGTGCTTAAGGGGCTATACGAATGAAACTAGCGCCGCCAACCTAATTACACTGATTGCGGCGAAAATATGAAAATAAATATTCTATATTAATATATTTGTGTATCCTCTGTTGTCTGATATCTGTAACACAAGTGCCTAAGCTACTTAGTACGGAGTCAGGTCAATACACCCTTAAATTTTAGTCGTTTTAATCCCGAAGCTATTGTAACAGGTAACGGGAATAAAGCCCATTTAGCATGTTAGATCACCAATATACGCTTAATAAAAATCAGCTGTTCCATACAAAAAATAATATTCACCAGGCGATAATGTATGGGAGAGCTGATTTTTATTTTGCTTATTTTGAAGATCAAACATGCTAAATGGGCTTTATGCGTGTTACCTTTTGTAAGGACTTCGGGATTAAAACGACTAAAATTTAAATGTGTATAAGAAGTGTTGTGTAAATTTTATTTCAAAAAGCCTCACTATCGTTGTTGTTGGCAGCTGTCATCGGAGGTGTCGTCGCTGCGGGAGCAGCTGAGCGCGCGCGAGGCCGAGCTGGCGGAGGCGCGGCAGCTGCGGGCGCCCGCGCAGAACGGCCTGCCCGCGCCGCCCGACCACGCCAAGGTCAGGGACGTTCGCGTCAATAATGATTGATCGCCTCGGTGGCGTGCAGTAGTGGGTCGCACTTTAAAGCGAAGGCTGCGCATGGGGTCCTGGAGGCCAATTCTCGGTTTTCGCCTTCTATGTCGAGTCGACTTCATGGAACGCATAGACCAATAGGAGAACAAGATAAGGTATGTCGACTGAAATCTGTGTTCTCCTATTGGTTGTCGAAAACCGAGAATTGGCCTCCTGGACTCGATCCCTGGGTCGGGCCAAAAATATTTACCTGAGCTCTCCAGTCTAAACATTTTCAGTGTTAGCCTAAAGTCTGGTTGGCGGTCTTGAGAACCCCAGTGGCTCGGAAATCATGTTAATATGTTGGTTTTGCTTCCGATCTCTCTTCGGTCGTGTCACTGGTGTCCCATCTAATTAAGAGGGTGAGGGGATGCAGAGTGCACCTGTGTTTGCGCACATACTTGAGCACCAGAATATATACTAAGTCACATGACTGATTTTGTATGGGTAGATGAAATATTTTTGTACAAATGGTTGGTAGAATACGTGGTTTAAATGATGTTGGGTGTT
The DNA here is from genome assembly GCA_014851415.1 of Cnaphalocrocis medinalis. Lineage (NCBI taxonomy): Eukaryota > Metazoa > Arthropoda > Insecta > Lepidoptera > Crambidae > Cnaphalocrocis > Cnaphalocrocis medinalis. The sequence goes on along the minus strand of CM026293.1, from coordinate 8,889,973 downwards.
TGTCTCAGGCGGCGGAGCTAGCGAAGGTGGAGAGCGTGGTGGAGAGGTCTGCGTGGGGAGCTGGCGCACGCGCAGGCGGCGGCGCGCGCGCAGCGCGACGAGCTGGCGCGCCTCACCGACCAGCTCGCCGCCTACCAGCACAAGAACAACGTGAGTGTCCCCTTGCCACGGCTATGCTACGTGTGGGAAATCCGCTACATAACGTACACACAGCCCGTCGCTAGCTATTTCGGCGCCCGCGTGCAATACCCATTATGCCTGTCGAGGACAGACCTCCTTGCTGCGTAGGCATAGTTTATAAGTTTAAAAAGTAAACCTAACCTTTTTCTGACACCTCTTATATCTCTGACACTTTTGCCTACCAAATATGTAAAAATAGTTATTTTTATTTGTATTTTCTTTATAAATAACTAGTGTTAGCGACTATAAGTTTTGTTATTTTAAACTACGACACCCACGCTACGCCACTAGTGAGAACGTGGGCTCTCCTCTTGCTTATCATCAGGCTGAGGTGAGCCACTGAGCTAATATAAAAAAAAGTTGCTCAATTTGCCGCCCCGCTTGACGCGCCACCCGTGTGCGATGCACGCGTTGCACGCCCGCTTGTGGCGGCCCTGTACACACACAGTTTGCACAGATTTACTGTGCATCATCAGCCTGTCTCATCTCTTATCGCATAGATTGGTGCTAGATGACGTATAGAAAAGTGCTAGAAGATTCAAAATTTCGAAAAAAATGGGTATTTCGGAAAAACATGTTCGATTTATATCGGAAAAGAAATACACATATTTTTTTCTTAATATATAATTTACATCACAATCAGACACAAGCAAATAGAATAGACTAGTGCTAGAAAAGGCTATCTTGTCAGATTACTTAGTCTACGAAATGTAGCTTCATTATACGGCAGCAGGAAACAGGCACACGTAAAAAAAAAGATTCAACATCTCGTTTAACTCACTGATATTATTTTATTGAAAATTAAAAATTGTATTAACATAAGATTTGTTTATATTTTCTTCTATAATTTTCTTTTAACTCATGACTAACTTGATTTGCATGTTTTTTATCAGGTTTGGTAAAATAATGTGTGTAAATTTCACAAATTGGCTCTAAGATTATGTAGTGTTTGACCTTTCGTCATTGTGTTAAAGCAATCAGCTATCGTAAAAGAGAGGATAGATATTACTAATAATAACAGTCGCAATTATGGCGTGATAACAGATTACATTATTTGCAACACAATGACATTAACATTCAATAAAATGAAATAATTATATTTTAATTTGATTGACGTCTATTTATGTGATACGCATTATTTTATTCTACAAACCGTTTTAACGACTTTTGTAATGTAGGTAGTTTTTTTACTCGTATTTAGATCTTAAATTTCAATTAATGCTAACATTTTCTTTATATTCTGACTCTCCGCTTAGGAGTTGCGAACTAAAAACTGGAAAGTAATGGAAGCGTTACAGTCCGCCGAAAAGGCCCTCCAGACGAAAGCGCCGAGTGCGTTGCCGGCCCAAGACGCGCTGCGAGTAAGTCCCATTCCTACTACACGTGGGGCTGCCATCCCGACACTCATACAACCTGGAAATTGTGCGTCAATTTAACGTAATTTTGAATACATACTCGTATCAACTTGTAGTATTGTCAATTTATTGTTTTATCTGTATGATATTCCAGTTTCTATGACTTCTTATTTGCTAATTCTGCATCGATAGCAGCCCTACTCTTATTACACGCCGATTTTATTACCAATAAGCATAAGCCAGTATGAAATATACGTCTTGTAAATATGCAATAACTCGTATACCCATCTTGACCTAGAACCGTGACTAACCCTCTTGCGAACAATCTTCGGCCGGCTTCGCTTTCTTGTAATCTGACTTTTCGCTTAAATGTAAAAAAAACTCATATTCATTTATTTGCACTGTTAGAAATATGTATCTAAGAACTATACATAATTGTACAGTATCACGTTAACAAATAGTTTCCAAACTTTGTGGTTGCTCTGATCAACTCACGAGAGCCAATGCACGAAAATAGGAGCACCCAAAAAGTTTGCAGACATCTGTCTTACCCATGTCATAATTAATGTTATAATTATAGTTTAGTAATGATTTCCGTTTTACTTACATACTGTATGCGATAGGACGCGCTACAAAAATCGCAAGAAGCGCAGTACGACGAGGTGGCGCGGGTGCTTCGCGCGGCCTGCCCCGCCGCCGCGCCGGGCTCCGCCGCCGGCCGCGACTGGCTGCAGGCCTTCGCCGACAACCTGCGCAAGGTGCCCATTCCTCATCATCATCAGCAACCCACACTCGTCCACTGCTGGACATAGATCTCCCCTCGTGTACGCTACTTGCTCCCGATTTTCGGCCACTCTCAACCAACCCACACCAAACAAACAAACGCCCAATTAGGCAGAAATAACTTCGAGAGAGAAGCCAATAGAAGAATTCAGCTAGGCTGGGCAGAGTTTGGTATGCTTCCTCAAGTCTTCTCGTCCTCAAAGTCTTAAGTCGAAAGTCTTCGACCAGTGCGTCCTCCCGGTCATGACTTGCGGTGCCGAGACGAGGTGCCAATATCTATACATGTGTATTTAAAAAAAACTGCGCTCTTGGCTCAAGCACAGAATACTTAATAGTACAAGTACAGAATGCCCACTTCTAAAAACCGTTTATAGAAAAATAAAGGCTCAGGCTACCATAACATAAAGTTGAAATTCCGGCCGTCCAGCGTTCAACACCTACAATTATTCATACCTAGAAGTGCGTTCTCTTTCTATCGCACGCAACTGTCACGCATGCGTCGCTGCTCGCTCGTGATTTTCTACTGACTGGCCCCTCCGGAGGGGACGCCGCATGTACTTGCAAGTTTGATACTACACGCGGAGTGGGACAGGCCTGGCTCAAGACTCAATGTATGAGTTTCAATATAATGTTGCAATTTCTGTGAAGGAGTTGGAGAGGAAGGAAGCCGAGAAGAAGGAGCTCTCGGAGAAGCTGGACGCGTCGCGCGCCGCCGGCGCCGACGCCCGCCTCGCCGAGCTGGAGGCGCAGAACGACCACCTGCAGGGACTCGTCGACAAGTACAAGAGGATCATCGACGACACCGTTAGTGCTAGTTTCGCTACTTTAATAAGGATTTTTGCTAATGAAAAATCCGATAGATGGCGTTACGTTGATATCAGGTCCAACAACGAGTGGATCGGTTATATTTTGACGTAATCATGAAGTTATGTTATGAAACAACCAATGTCGTCAAAGTTGGACCTGACGTCAACGTAACGCCATCTATCGGATTTTGCAATTGCAAAAACCCTCATTCATCGTCATCATTAGCCTGTCTCAGTCCACTGCTGGACATAGGCCTCCCCCAATGTTCACTATTTCACCCTGTCTTCCGCTTGACGGATCCAGTCTATACCAACTGCTTTTCGCAGCTCGTCACTCCATCTAGACGGAGGTCGTCCTACATTACGCGTTCCAAGTTTAAGAAAATAAAACGAACATAACTACATAACCCTTTATTCATGAGAAAAGAACAATATGTAATAAACAGATAGAAAATCATAGAGAACTTTTATAAATATTTGTATATCAAGTACTGAATAAATTATTTCTATTCTATTCTATTCTAAATAGAAAAATACAGCTGATAGTTAATATAACCAGTTACTACTAGTTTATTAAATTTTATCTATTTTCTGGCTGTGTTATAGCTGTATAACAGGGAAATGCTATGCCAGTTGCGTGAATAGTATTTATGTTAAACTCGAAATATTGACGATATTATCTAATATGTATCTAATACATACATGTAACTGAGGCAATAAATGATTTGATTGATTGATTGATTGATAATAATTCATGTAGAATTTCGAGTTAGGTCAGTTTCATTGTAAAGGTGCGAAATGGTATGTCGCGCAGGAGGGCGTGCTGAGCCGGCTGCAGCAGAACGTGAGCACGGAGGAGGCGCGCTGGGCGCGGCAGCTCGCCGACAAGCAGCTCGAGCTGGACGCGCTGCGCCGCACCACCGTGCAGCAGGTACAAGCCTATACTTCGTGCCAGATAAACTTGCAATAAAAGTCATTCACCCCACTTGCACCAAAAAGTCTTCAAAATTCGCGTTACAGATCGCTTCCCATACTAAACTGTCGATAAAATTACATTTGCCGTGTTTGATAATACCAAACGTCAAAGTCAAAAGTGATGTGAAGTTCGCTCGTCAAGGACTATGAAACCAAAGATATTGGATATAAAACAAGATGGTGCACTATGAAAATGAATGCAATGTTAATTTCGACTCTATACAGTGGGAATAAAGGTTACTTTGAAATGCCAAATCGCTTTACAGAAAATCGAGCCGAGCGAGATGTCGCTATATAGGATGATGTCCTTGTCTAATGGGTTGCCATCATAAAAAAAATACCTTTGTGGTATAACTTAAGCAATGTTTATATTTATTCTTCTGGGGAACTATCAAAATATTTAATAATTTAAAGGAATGATACTTTGGAATAAATAAAGTCTTTTTTATTTTTTTTATTTTAAACCATGATAAACGACTGTTTTTATGTAAAAGTCGGTGATATGGTAGTTTTGATTATAATCAATATGCAACACTTGGCGTCTCGACATCACCATTATGGCGGCGGCAAAAATAATTTGAAAGTTTGTATTATTGTGACGACAAAAATAACGTGTAAAAATTGTGATTATTTATTTGTAATGGTTCTCACTTGTTGTGTGATAGGATGCAAAAGTGAATCTTATAAAGGTTGCGGTGTATTTTTCATAAGTAAGTATTTAGTCAAAGTTTTTTTTTGCATTGAGTAGGGTGTCCATTTCGCTTGTCATCTAAAGACGGATTTACTTTTTTATTTTTTTTGGACAAATCGGAAAGTTTTCATGGTTGAATAAATTGCATGATAATGGACGACCATAAAAAAGTCATGTTACGTAAAAAGTGTAGCAATAAATCTATTTAATTTTTAATTTATCAAATCGTAAAGTTTTTTTTCGTAAAGTTTGTATGAATAATACGCTATGACCGGTTAAATGTGCCGCAGAGTGTATTATTATAGGTAGGTAAATAGAAAATCTAATAAGGCTAGCACAAACTTTTCGAAAAGTCGGTAGTCTCTTCGTATCGTACGTATACATAATAAGGAATTTTAATTTGGAACTTGTGTTTTTTCTACAAAATTGCTCATAAATACTCAAACGATACTTTGAAACGTTCGTGATAGCCCTTCTAGTTTGAATGGGCATCACGAGTTTCCTAGAGAACGCAATGTGCGACTCCCACGTGGGTGGACTAAGTTTGACTAACAATAATTGTAATCGAAACGCTAAAACGTGTGGTCACCTTATTAGAGTAGGACGTTAACCAATATATAGACATCTCGCGAGGCTCGAATGTAAGTAATAAGTGCGCCATCTTGTTATAGTGTAAAATCTTTGTATGAAACACGGCAATTGTAATTTTATCGACAGTTTTGTATGGAAAGCGATCTGTATCGCGAATTTTGACGACTTCTTTGTACAAGTGGCAAGTGGGGTGAATGACCTTTATTGGAAGTTTATCTGGATCGAAGTATTCGAGCCTACACACAACTATACGCACCTACGTACACGTATACGCGCCTACAACCACCTACACACACCTATATAGTCTGCGGCAAGAAAGTGTAGTTATGACCTTGAGTGCGCAGAAACCGATTTTAATATAGAAGAAGTCTTCTTTTTTACAAGTGCGTAAAATAACGGTTATCGCTATTCTTTCGTGCCGCCTGATATACGCGCCTACACACACCTACACGCGCCTACACACACCTATACGCGCCTACATACACCTACACATACCTACACGCGCCTACACACACCTATACGCGCCTACACACACCTACACGCGCCTACACACACCTATTCGCGCCTACACACACCTACACGCACCTATTATACACACCTATACGCACCTGTACGCACTTGTACGGTACGTGCAAACGGTGTTGCTAGAAGACTGTTCCTATATTATGTTCCCCGTAATCTCTCCAAAAATCCGGTTTATTTAAAGATTTTTTAAAAAAATGTGCTTAAAATAAGTAAATCCCGGTATGCACCGTATTATTTTCCCCCCATGGCTTTAAAAAAAGCAAATTTGATGGGAATCCCCCAATCTCGATCAGTATTAAACGTACCAGCACTTCGTATTGATTAACAGGGCAAATTAAGTTCAAATTTAAGGCACCAGTTGGCAGCACCATCCCGTCCATGTGCACGGTCCCTTTACACCACCATCGCTTCTCCTCTGCCAAGGCGAGGCGACCCGACACAGTTGGCGACAGGCAACCAAACGCAGGAGTAGGCTAAATTCTTGCCGAGCTGTTTGCACTGTTCAACATTGTGAAGTGTTTACGACGCAGTTAGGCACGAGTGGGAAGGTTCACGACTCTTTTAGTGCAATTAAAAACAATTTCAATACATGATAGAAGTATTAAATACATTTTGAAATGTGATTTATAGGAGCCTCTGGCGTTCGCATACTCCTGCATTGAACGATCATTGCCTACCATCATAGACGAGGTATATCGAACAACACTATGTGCTACTATTATGTGCTTTTGTGTTGTATCTACATAAAAACACAAAAAAGTTATAAAAATAGACAATGGTGATGATTTCTTCGTAAACTTTCTCTACAAATGTTTCCCTTCTTGTTACCTACTTCCTATCCTTTACTTTAGGATTGTGATTACTCTTATTTATTCGTGTCGGTTATGGTTTCGTACGCGTCACCCTTCATGTTTTCAATGTGCGGCTAAACTTAACTGTTAGTTAGTGAGTATGTAAACTGAAAATTAAATATTATTTTTTCAATTATAGATGCAGAAGAAAATAGACAGTTTACAAGCTGAGTTGCAGAAAACGCAGACAGTGGGTCATAATAACAGCTTCGCCGACGCAGAAAGACTCACACAGGTAAGTTAAATCATTGACATTGATACAGGGTGTATCAGTAAACAGTTTCATTCGCCTGTACTTCTACTCATCATCGGACATCTCAAACAACTTTCAAGAGTCCATCTCTTGTATATTTGATGTGCTGTTGTTAGTTCTGTATGTTTTTTTTAGAAAAGAAGTATAATCAAAGGTTGTTTTAAATACATAATAATTAGAATAGGTGTTTGAAAGGTTTGTAACGTTTACCGAAATACCCTACAGATGCCAAAAAAATGCAATTTTAGTCCCGAGAAGAACCAAGCAGATTCCCTTGTATTGGATTCAGCTGTGTTCCGAATGAAGGCATTTCGTTAAATTTCTCTATTATTTAATTTAGTTACGCGATAAACAAAACGTGTTATTGTTCCACAGGAAAGGCTGCTTTCTGGACAACCTGACAAACTCAGTGCGGATATTAGCAATGGACCTTTACAGGTATATTGACTTTTTTATAAACACATAGGTATTCAATACCAGTAAAAGGTACAGGCGAAATGTGGTTAACACATTCTGCACCATTACACTATCCTTGGCTAACCCTGAAATTAATTATACTTAAAATGGTTATACATATTAACAGTAAGTATTAATTTATATCGAATTGTTACAGGTTGGATTAGATGCGAAATAACAATTAAAAAAGACAAGATTTCGCAAAGCACTAGCAAGGTGTCATTCCTACGTAGAAAGTGCGCGCACGCATAGGTAACGTATGCGCCGCCGCCGCCGCGACGACATACTCTATGTTACAAACATCTGTCGATCGCCCTATACTGGACATTTAAAAATGTTGATCATTGTAAATTAAGTAATAGAACATAAAATAAGCTACAGGTGTTTTGAATCAATTGCCACTAATCTAGCCGCGAAATATTTTGGTATGATAAAACAATCAGAAGTAAAATATAAGTTTTGCTCTCAGTTCTTTCACTCAACGTATGTTTACCTGATTAACGTTTGTATCGATTACCGAATGTCTCAATATTTGCAGCTACATTAACTTCCATTAATACAAGATAGTAAATTATGCTCAACTTAGGGTTAACATTCTGTTACTGTTAATAGTAATGCATATTGCAAGATTGTAACGAGAATAAGAAAGAAAAATGTACATGAAACTGAAATTTATACATTTTCTTAGGAAATTAAAACTCGTAGACAAATTTCGGAGAGAGGTTCAGATGAGGTCCGTAGCACCGTTTATACCTTCGCGTGGACCAGTTTGGTGTAAAATGTTTTCAGTTTTTTTATACAAATTTTAATTTCTGTTTTGAATTTAAAATGAACTTACCAATTCATTTATTTTATAAAATATCGATAAATTTAATAACTTAAGATATTTAGACTGTACTAAAATATAATAATGAACTTAATGTTTACACAGAGACATGAATGAAGAAAAACAATTATTTAATATTTATATTTCGTTTCGATGATTGATAAAAAGATAATATAATATTGAAATTATACATAATAATGCAGATAACACAAGCCCTAGAGTTTGAATAATGAATAAGTGCAATTATTGATTTGCTATTTTATTTAGGTAGTTTTAAAATTATATTTTATGATTTGTGAAATCTTATGCTAATAAAATTAGTTTTGAATTTATTAGGTAAAATTGTATCAAGTACGAGATATCTGTTATTATCTACTAACAAGCGGCGCGTTGCTTTGGTATTGCAGTACAGTAGCAGATTAAACATTAGGGCGTGCCATGTTCTCTTTACATAATTAAATTTAAAGACGAAAAATAAAATCTAATAAGTCCGTGATAACGCTGCACTATGGCGTCGCTTACTTGCATATGACGTTACCGCAAGCTGCATTGCATTGCATTAATATCCGTGACAGTTGCCATTTACTTGCAGGTAACGTTAGAATCAACCAATTCGAAAAAGTTTTGGTGTTTTCGCGCTATATTTAAATTAAAAAAGTAGGTATGCTACACTCGGTGCGCTCTGTTTGAACTTTGACTTGACTCGCTACCGAGTGTCAGATAGATCAGAGAAATACATTCATATTTTAATCATGTGGATTACATACCACAAAAAGATACCTATTTATAAATGCATTGTCAAATAGCCTATAAAAATTAAAAACGTACAATAACAATTTTGAAATTAATGAGTGTTTATTGTATTATACAGGGTTTGATGGTTTTATAAGGTCTGATAAGTCGGGTCGACGTGATTTGCAACGAAATAGGTCCCATACCTATTCCCATTGCCTCAAATTTACGCTAAAAAATCTTGGTTTCAGCTTTGAAGTATTTTTTTTTGATTTTCACCAAAATAATATTTATTTAAAATGTTTTAACTCTAAGGTAATGAAGCCTTTTTTTATAAATGACATACTTAGTATAAAATATCCGACATCTATATAATAAAACCATATCACCTTTTACCCTAATTTTTATGTGCAGATTTTTTTCTTTTTAAATATAATTTAAAATACATAATATTTGGTTGGAACCCGCGAAACTGGGACCTAATCTGAGAACGAATACAGGACAGAATCTCCTTCCTCCAGACAGAATCCTCTTACACGAAAGAGACTTGAAAGGGATAGGAATAAAGTTTAAAGATTCTGTTGTGAATTTGTTAACAGATTCGCCCCCGGGCCCTCTCTCTCCGTCATGGTCCATAAAACGTGATGGCATGTCACAACGCAGGCTGGACTGTTAGTGACGGTCCCGAATTATTTTTGTTACGCAGCTGCAGAGTTAAAATTAAGTGATTAGGGATTTTAAGGGATGTTATTTACTCTTTAGAATTATGTTATTTATATAAAGTAACTTTTTGTATCTAGTGCATAATCCTTTCTGTCAGTGCCTTAGGGTAAGATTTGAATTTAACTTGCTGACTGTTTAATTTTTAATAATGAAATCAAAAGCTTGATGTGAGAAAGCGATTACCTACATATTATTAATTAATTCTGAGTGTTTCGAAACTCAAAGCATGGACGAAAATAAAATTGTGTCAAATATCTTGGGAATGAAAAAATAGCAATAGTTGTAATGAATCTAATAATTGTAAAATAGTTAAGCCACTTTGTATGATAAATGATAATTAATATATTAGATAAAGACATTATCAAATAAAATACATATTTCTTAATCATAGGTTTAAGTATTTTATTTACTAGTGGCCTGCCCTCACTTCATTTCAGGAGATTAGTTTTAAGCCAAGCCAATAGATGGCGCTTTACGTACATTACATTATAAGAGTGTTTCGGTTTTTCGTTGCACTGGGAAGTTACCTCTTATTTTTTTAAGTAGGGAGAGTGACAGTATTATAAACTTAAGGGTAAACAAATACAATCAGAAAGTTTAGAGCTATCGGGAGATATTAATCTGCCCAAGTATGAAGAATACCTAACAAGTTTCGTTAAATTCCATCGTGTTGTTTTTGGTTTCTCTAAGAAAGATGCAGACAGACAAACATTTCCCTGATTGCATTTTTAGCATCAGTATCGATCACTAATATAGACGACCCATTTAGCGCAATGGTTTGAGCGCCGGTTGAGACGTAAGGGTCGCGGGTTCGATTCCCGCACCAACACAAATGTTTGTTGATGAAACAGATATTTGTGTTGGGTCTGGGTATTTATGGTTCCTTCGTTGTTCATGGTTTCCATAGTACAAGGGAAAACCTTAGTTTGGGGCCAGGACAATGTATGTGATGTTGTCTCAATTAATTATTTAATTTATTTATAAAAAATATATTTCATAAGCTTTTACCCGCGGCTTCGCTCGCGCCCCCCCCCCCCCTCCAATTCCCTAAAATGGGGGGTTGGAAAGGGGCAAAAAGTACCTAGCCTATGATTTCCGTTTGGGTTCAATCAATTAATTTCATGACTTTTTTGATGCAGATTGGTAGCCCCTTTGGATAAAATATAAGACATGGGCAGTGCCGTAAATAGGGCTGTGCCAGCGGTGCCCAGGCACTGGGCGCAGACCCTCCAGGGGCGCAGAAATGACCAGACCGCCCTAGTGTACTAGTTATCTAAATCTGTATCGCAATTTGAAGCGATATTGAAACAATAAAAGCACGCACCGGGTGCATAAAAGGCTAGTTACAGCACTGGACATGGGAACTCTGTTCCTCTTGTCATGACTCTTGTTGACGCATTTTAAGGATTATTATAATGCAATAATTTATGAAAGTCATGAAAGTAATTGATGGCGCCACTGCCGCTTACGTCATGGAGTATGGTAGCCCCATTAGATTAATATTAAGGAGCGTAAAAATTCATGACTTTATTGACAGAGTATAATTTTATTGTGTTTACAACAAAATATTACAGACGATGGTTGTATGGGCTCTGTCTGTAGTCTGTACCCTTTACCTTTCCTCAATAGGAAAAATTTTACAAAAAAAAATGTAGGGGGTGATTGCCCAGGGTACAGTGATTGCCAGGTTTGAGGTTAACGTAGATTTTAACTTATTTTCAAAGGAGTAGTTTTGAATTAAATCCGTTAAATAACACTAACTCTAGTACTCACTCTTTATCAGAATTCTAATTAAGAAGTTGACAACTTCTGGTATTAAAACATTCCATTTAGTATTTAGAGGGGGTGGGCAATCACTGAATTTTTAGAACAAATTTTAAGATTTAAGCAAATTCAAATTTGAAGAAAAACGTTATTTTTACAAATATTCTTTAGATACTTGAATTGTTGCTAACTTATCTCAAAGCTAAACTACCAACTTTATATAAAAGTAGCACACTGCTACTCAATTGTTAAAATAAAGGATTGAAATAAAACTTTGCATAATTTTCTTAAGTGGGCAATCACTGTCTCGATCACCTAATTTTTTTTTATTTTGGTTTAATAAACCCAAAGACTTTTTTTTTCTTAGTCTGTGGACTTTATTATAAAATCTGTGGTGAGGAACAAGCTTTACAGTTTACATGGGCCCTCATTGGCCATTGGCTTAATTTGGCTTTTTAGTTTACATGACAATGACAGACGTTGATTTGACAGTACTCTTTGTATTTGACGTTGACACATTAAAAAACGATCTCGCTCGCTCAATAAACAAATAAATAAACCCCCAATTGCTGTTAATTTACTTAGTAAATTATTACTTTCTCGATAGACCTGCAAAGATGTCAGAAGTTGTTGTAAAGAATATCGACAATGCATGTGAAACAGCAGAAGAATTCACAAGAGTATTTTACAAACAAGTGGATAACAGTCGTCATCTAACCTCTAAATTATATCTGGATACAGGATTGCTAGTATGGAACGGTAATGGAATTAATGGCAGTGACAAGATCCAGAAATTTCTTATGGATTTACCAGCGAGCAGCCACATTCTGAAAACTTTGGACGCCCAGCCCATATCAGAGAGCTTGGTATCAAACAAGCTCACGTATCTGATACAAGCTTGCGGCGATGTGACTTACCAGAACGACGATACAAAGAAACCTTTTCAACAAACATTCCTCATTGTTGCTGTCGATGGAAAATGGAAGATTGCATCAGATTGCTTTAGATTGCAAGTTCCCTATAGTTAACATTAATACCTAACTTGTTACTTCTCATTTTTTAAGTTGTATTAGAAACATTAAGGATTAAAATAATACATTAGCTTATGCACTGTAAAATTGTGTTTATTTTTAATAGTTATGAAGAAAGCTTCTTACACAACAACTTCATATATCATGACCCAACAGATGTTTTGTGTTGTTAATGTTGTGCAACTTTTGCAATGATGCCTTTTTTACCTTATCTAATAGGTAACACTTTTCTTATAAATTCATATCTTTGAATACTCTCCAATTAAGTTCTCACAGTTTGGGCAATAATGTTTTACTTTCTTGCATATTGGCAAAATGTATGGAATAGCTCCAAGACAGCACATTAGACACCAACTGAAAAAAATGCAAATTGAATTTTCATTTTGAGCAGATGAATCTTAAGTATTTTTAAATTACAAAATGGGCTTGTCAGCTGTCCAATGACTTCAAAACTACTTACAATGTACATCCACAAATGAATCCAGCGCACATATGTGTTTTGCGAGTATTAACATAGTCCACTTTAGTTAAAATAGTTTCCCCACAAACTCCACAAGTATAAATAATAGGATTATATTTAAGTGGTTGCTGTATTATAACAGTTTGTTGTATTATTGGCTGTGGATTCACCTCTAGAGTACCACTCACAGTGTATGGGGGTGGTGGTTCTCGTATACAATCAATTGTTTCTGATTCCACTCTCATCTCAGCTGGTGCCTCATTGTCAACCAATCTAACACTGTTCACTCTTTGTATTTTTGCACTATTTGTGGTCATAGTAGATGGTGAAATCTTTTAGCAACATAAATATAGTGCTTCGGCTGAAATAACAACACTTGCCTACTCTTATTATCACTTATCATTATCAGTACATAAAGCAGTGGTAGATATTTCTTTCTTATCTATTACTGATAAGTGTTTAGATAACTCTGTTTCATGATGTATGTAATGTTTATCATTACCTACATTTAACTTATTCTTTTGTTTTATAAACTTCTACTTACAAAGAAGTAAACCCCTCTACCCTCTACTTCTTCAGTTCAGAGTAAAATATTATTTTGGTACAGTCGAGTTTAAAAATATGTATACACTTTAGGACCTTGTCACAATACATATTTATAAGAAAGTGGAAGTCGTTTTCTTATACATAATAATATGTACTGTGACAGGGTCCTAAAGTGAATACATATTTTTGAACTCGACTGTACAGGCAGACCAACAACGCCGCGGGGGGGCGCAACGCATCTCGGGGTCCTGGCTTCGATTCCCGAGTAGAGAAAATGTTTGGAAAAACATAGCTCAGGTTTACGTCCGTGTATGCAGGTTGGTGATGTCTGCATCATCAATAGGAAAACATGGCGATTAAGCATAATCCCTTCATAGTAGTGATAAGTTGATTTCTATGATGGAGGCCTTTGCCCTGCATTTGTTTCTAGGCTGTTGTTATACTTTATTTATAGATAGCCACCCAATGGGGGATTAGAAAGGGGCAAAAAGTAGCCTATGTTACTCTCCATCCCTTCAACTATCTCCACTTTAGAAAATCACGTCAATTCATCGTTCCGCTTTGCCATATACAGACACACTTTCCCATTTATAATATTAGTATGGACGACAATAATAGAAACAATGTACAGTCAGCCACACATCAGGTTACCACAACCTGTCCAATTTCCTCAATTGATAATCAACCTAATGACATGTATGACAGTAAGATGAGAATTGATTGAAGAAATTTAACAGTTTTGTATACCTACTTTGATGTGTGGCTGTACGTACCTATTTATTATGTAGGTATAGGTAACATTTAAACCCATGATGATTATTAAAAAAGCATTAATTTTATAATAAAACATTTATTTGTGATGAACAAAACTTTAATGTTGGAAATGTCTGCTCTGGAGCAACTTTGGAGATATTAAAAATGATCAAATTATGAAGGTAAATACATTCAAAAATGTTTTTTTTTTGTATTTAGAACATAGGTGCAATGAGTTGTTTATGAAAAAATGATTTTGCATCCAACTGTACCTACACACGGCATCAGGTGGAGTTACCCTTATTGGGCTGTCCTGAGAGATAAGTGCTACCTTTGCCTACTACCACTGATGTGGGGGAGTAAATCGACCTGATGCCGTCTGGTACAGCTGTACCTACTCGTACTTATCTTACTCAACAAGTAGATTTCACTGTCTGTCTATGTAGATTTTGCTTTTTAAATGAAATATGTGTATAAATGAATGTTATGTTATTGTGATGATGATGAATAAACGGTATACCTACAGTCTACATACATACTCAGTTACTCTCATTCCAAATAATCTACAAAAATATCTCAATTTAGGAAATATATATCATTAATATCATAATAAATTGGTAAAGTAAGCCCTACGAGACGAGATGGAAAATGTAGGTAAATCAATGTATCTTTAGTGAGTTAAATTGCTATAGTGGCCAAATATTATTTACCACAACACTTATATATACAGTATAGCAGTGAACGTTTATTCTCCTCTTTGCCTTAATTTAGAAATCACTAAAGTAGGTACATACCTATTATAATTTTATGAATAAAGTTACACACAACAAAGGATATTTCAGGCTAAGTGTACAAATACGATTGATAATATGGCTAAATAAAAACATAATAGGTAAGATTTACCAATTAAAAAAATAAATAGTGCTACCATAAAGCTGCAGGATTTGTTTCAATATTATGTGGTATAAATTTACTCTATACACAATACTACTACATAGGTACCTGTTAAAAAAATATAGCAACTTTTACGCGCTTTGCAGACGGCGGGGCAGGCCGGACTTTTTTCCTCGAAGTAATAAAGACCGCGTCTGCCTGTCGATGACAGCGACTGCCCGCGCTGCTGCCAACGCACACGAGGGACGGTTGTTCTAGTCATTAGAAGCGCGCGGCGTGGCTATCTTAGTCGGGTCTGCGTTCCAG
The DNA here is from genome assembly GCA_014851415.1 of Cnaphalocrocis medinalis. Taxonomy (NCBI): domain Eukaryota; kingdom Metazoa; phylum Arthropoda; class Insecta; order Lepidoptera; family Crambidae; genus Cnaphalocrocis; species Cnaphalocrocis medinalis. Next base: position 8,874,472 of record CM026293.1, on the reverse strand, counting down.
TTTGTAATATCAATGGCGGGCAGCCACAGCTTGGTCTTTTTGCCCGTCTTGTGAGTTGATATTATAGGACCTTTGCGATATCTTTGCGCTATCGTTCGCGGACAAATTATCCGGCCTGCCCCGCCACGCCATCTGCAAGGCGCCTTAATGCTGTACATACATAATACCTAAATTAATTAGTTGTGTTAGAATCATCATATACCAATTCATTATTCCAAATGGAAAACACAACTTTATTGTCATGCCTGTGTTAGAGCCTTTATTTGGATCATAAGAGCCCTAAAACAATTTTTTCAATGGATACATGTAATGAACACATAAATTGATGAATCCAAATATAATAAATTTCAAATCCATTAATATTATACACTGTTAATATTGATACTGGAACTAAAACATTATGCTTTATAGCTGGCGGCACGAAAATATAGCGATGACCGTTATTTTGCGCACTTGTAAAAAGAAGACTTTCTTTGAAAATTGGTTTCTGCGCACTCAAGGTCATAACTACACTTTCTTGCGGCAGACTATACATAAATAAATAATTTGACCTAGTTTAAAATTATTCAGTCTAACATCAGTCACAAAGTTCACATCACGTTTATACATATGTATGGCCACAAAATCACATTATCATCTTGCTAAACACAAAATTAGGTAAAGCTTAAGATTTAATAATAATGTGGAAATCATAGCACTATTCATAAATACCTTATTCAGTAGCTTATGGCTACTAGTTTGTGTATGTAAAACAGAAAAAAAACAATCCTAAAATAAAATGTGATCCAAACTAACCCTATGTGATGAAATATGAATAAAAAAGAAGAAAGTTTAATAAAATTAAATATAATATTGAATCTATACTTTCAATCAAGCACTCATTACAATATAATGAATAGTAAATTAATATTCAAGTATAACTAAATATAGTTGGTTCAAAAAAGTATTGAATACCAATACCTTTCAATTGATTAATTGTATGTACATATTATAGTATCCAAACAATAATAGAATGTGACTTATTTTTATTTAAACAACCTAATAATAATTTGAGTTCCTACATTCCTGTTTGAATACTTCAATACAAAATTTCAACTTTTTAAATTTGTTTTATATGCAAAAGAATCATGCCAATTATTTAGTTTTAATCTGTTGTTGGCTAGTAACAAAGTCATTACTCCTCAGGACTAGGGTTGCCATCCGTCCGGGTTTCCCTGGATTTGTCCTATTCTAGAGGGCATCCGGGGAGCGTCCGGGGTTCATTTGTAGACCGGGCTTAAAAGAAAATATAACATTGAATGTGTTAAAACGATCTTGTTGACATGTTCGGCTTTTGGACTCTAAAATTCGGGGTTTTCACACGTTTTTTCAAATTTTATAGATGGCAACCCTACTCAGGACAAGCCCTAGGAGCTGGTTGACATAAAAGGTACTAATTTTATAAACTGAAAAAATCTAACCATCAGCTAACATTTGTTACTTTTTCCAATAAAAGTATTACAGTTGGGGCAGTAATGCTCAGCATCCTTGAATGTGTCAAAGCAGTATGGAATGAGACCCAGGCAGCACAGGGAACAGAACCTGTTGACAAACATAAGTGACACATTAACAGTGATCCTAGAACTGTGTATTAGTAAGGGACCGTTCAATTATTACGTAAGCATCGATGGGGGGGGGGGGGTCTTGGCACTGCTTACTTTTGATAAATTCATGAAGAAAAAGTATATTTTTTCGAACATTTTTGCTGACAAGGGGGGGAGGGGGGTTAAATTTCCCAAAAAATCTGCTTACGTAATACTTGAATGGCCCCTAAGTAAATAGTTTAGATAGATAGAAAGATATTCTTTATTGCACAGAAATAGAATACATGAGTGAAGCAACAGCTATAGACAAATATATATAGTTTATATACTTCCTGTATGATGATAACATAACTTACATTGTGATCACACAAACGGAGCCAGCGACTAGATGAGTGTGCCATGCTGTTGTATAGGTAACTCTGGTTGTGACAACTTTGCTGCAGTTGAAGCATGTGACTGTTGTAGGTTCAGTACCTACTGCCGGAGGAAGGACAACACCGATTGGGACACCCGGCGGCGGGGGAGGAACGCCTCCCATTTGAGGCTGTGCACTTGTCACTATGGTTGGAGGATGCGGGTATACTCCAGTAGCAGTGAATTGTTTAGGCGGAGGATGTGTGTGAGGGGCTGTAGCAAGAGGCTCTCCCGAAGGAGCAAAGAAACCATATTGGGGATTACCCACTACGGCAGAATATGGTGGTGGTAAGTCCTCGGGTGCAGAAGCACTGGGGCCTTGATTACTCGCCATTATAAAAACACAAACTGAAGAATCAGCACTGTCTTCCAGACAAAATAACACAGAATTAAACTGTTTAATTTTTGAATCAGGCGAATTTATGAGATGAATACGTAAGTATTACAAGATTATCAAGAAAAACATTAATTGCATGATGTCATGAATGTAAGATCAGATGTAATTTTACTTTGTTTGTTCTGACGATAAAAAAATCTGACAGAGAAACAAGCAAGAAATGTCATCTATTCTATAACACGGATCTGTTGGCGTGTGGTGAAAATAGAAACTAAGTCCGTTTTCATATTCTAGATGACATTTGTTCTAACAAAATTTGCACAACAACGCCCCCCTGTCAATTTCACTCATGCGCTCAAATATTTTTGTCTGTGGCCAACCACAACCAATTTTTTTATCATTGTTATAATAGCAACCCGAATTTGTTTGAAGAATTTAACATATTATGCCAATGTTGTGTAGATATAATGTATACTATTTATACAGAGATTAATCTCATAGTCTACATCAGAGCTTATAGGTAAACTGAAAACAAGAAACACTTGCGCGATGTATTTGACTCCCAGGGCCATCTATTGTTAGACAGTGGAACTACTTTCCCGAAACGAAGTGAGGGCGGGCACTAGTCTGTCAATAAAGTCGTGTTTAATCTTCAGGAACTACTCTACTAGACGGAGTTATAAAGTAATATGAAGAAATCTTAGCAACTTAGGTCTTACAGTGATCGTTAGTCGTGTAAGATATCCATAGGTAGGTAATACTGAATATTTTGTATGTGAATAGGTGAACTTGATCTAACGTCGACAGTCCGCGTCTCGGCGCCTTCCATACGGGAGGCACACGGGAGGTTCGTGATTCGAATCTTCTACCATTAGCTCGGCGGTGAAGGAAAACATTGCATCGTGAAGAAACCTGGGGAGCAATTCTCGTGCCCTCGATATTGAAGTCGAATGTGTCATCAATGTCGTTAGCACGAGAATTGCTCCCCTGACCAGGTTTCCCAAATCCTGAATCGTGGGCTTGAGCTTTGTATGCAACCGGGAATTACCTACACGGTAAAGATGAGTAGAGAAAGTCCAATTAATTTCACAACTTTAATGACTCATTGTAATGTACAGTCAGCCACACATTAGGTTATCACAACCTGTCAAATTTCTTCAATTGATATTCAACTTATTGTGTAAGATGAGAGGCAGTTGAAAAAATTTGACAGTTTTGTATTACCTATTTTGATGTGTGACTGTATGTACGTACCTACTTGTGCTCAGTTCATACTTTGCGAGGCGCGCTCTATAGAAATTTATTACTCGGGTAGCCCATAATAGCCCTGGGACAGTAACATGTCCAACTTATACCTACTATAGGTAGGTACTTAATCCAACTTGGGCCATGCCACACAATGCGGTGCGGCTGCGGTGCGGCGCCTGATCGGAGCCACTCCGGTTTCCTACATAATAAAAATGTATGGTGTGGTACACGGCGCCGTCCGGTGCACTCCGGCGCTGCATCGCACTCACATCGGGTAAGTATTGCGGCACCGTAGTGGTGGTGGTGCTACGGTACCGCAAAAAGTTTCGGCGCCGCATTCATCGTGTGGTCGATAGTCCGGCGAGATGACCTGCGCGGTTCGGCGACGCACCGCGTCGTGTGGCACAACTCACACTCTGCTCCGAAAGATGACAAAGGCTTTGCTTGATCATGAAAGATGGTACGATGGTACGAGGTCTTGTAATTAATAGTAAAAGGACCTAGTACCTATCTTGTGATCTCGAGGTTCTGGGCTTGACTCCCGGTTCGAGCAAAAAGTGTTTCATTAAATATTCTATTTTAGCACGTAGTATATACCTAGCTTTCATTGTGTTAATCAATTACTTACTTAAGAAATTGACCTAAGTTACTTACTTACGATTCTTGCTATTTTCTGGTGACATTCAAATTGCAGTCGAGTGATTAAAGAAGATCGGGGTATCTAGGTAGATGAAGCAAAGGCATGCTGATAAAAGTTGTCAAAACTTTCAGATCTTAGTTTGTTGACTTAATACCATCAATAGTGCTGCCTGGATCAATTTCTAACAAGGTACTTAATAGGCTTACCCTGAGGCCCAGAAAGCTAACGCTAGGCACAAAAAATAGTGTTCCTCAAAAGCAACAAGGCTATATATTATAATTATTTATGAATATCGGGTCATGATTGAGGGCAATGGAGTAATTTCCTTACACTACATTTTTCTTTAATGTATATCTTGTACACTTAACTATATGACGTAAGAGTGAATTGAAAAGGTTTAGAGGGAGAAGTGTAGTGGAATTGCGATTGGTATACTTAGAACTAGAATGAGAGTGGGTTATAGGCGTGAACTTCCTAAGTACACCAATTTGGTTTTTAAGAAAACGGTCAAATTGTTGGATAATAGTCTGGTTTTGCGGTGGTGGGCTTGTTGGGTAACAGTTCCGCGGCGGGCGGCGCGGCGGCGCGCGCGCAGTGACCGGACACTCGGCGACTGCGGCGTGCGCCAGAGCCTCCGCGCGATACCTCACGCCACTGTGGCGGGACGCGACGCGATATACACTAAACTAAAACAAATTCGTTCTCACTACTAAAGGACCGCATTATAAGCGATCAGTACAGCGACGAGTTTCAGTGGAAAGAAAGTAACTACAAGAGTTTAGTGACAAACGGCAGCGGCGGTCAAATAAAGTAGGTGATGTTTACTAATATATATTTATGTAACCGCCTTTCTGTTACGAAGATGTAAATAAGATATTGAAATTATGTAATGTTACCTACTTAATTAATTGAACTCAATAGCTCTGAATTAGACCAATGCCAGAAGTATTTTGGTAGCTAATAAGGTAAAAATTCTGATAGATGGTTCATTGGTTATATTATTATTTATATGTACCAATGCATTATGTGTACGTATATAGTTTATCTTATATGTACGTAAATTGAATTTTAAATCCACAATCTTTACTTATCCAATGTATCAAATCCAATCATATATAAATAACTTTGTTTAAAGTTAATGTTCATACAACAGACATTAAAGTCATAACATTCAATTATTATGTTTTATTAGATGTTAATTACGTAAATTTTGCCTGGTCCGATGGCACATTTAGTAGTGACCGACGACCTTTAGGATATGAGGCATCATACCCCAAAGGTCGTGGGTTCGTCCCCACCCTGGACAAACATTCGTGTGATGAACACTTGTGTTTGTTTAGTGTCTGGGTGTAATATATGTATTTAAGTATTATATTTGTATCCTCTGTTGTCTGATATCTGTAACACAAGTGCTTAAGCTACTAAGCTTAGTACAGTCAGGTCAATGTATGAGATTTTGTGTGAATTTATTTATTTATAACCTTCTGCCTCCCGGTAGACGGGTATGCGTATCCATCCATGGTAGTATGGTAGGAAAGAATGTATGGTAATGCATTTCCTCAGAGTGAACAAAAGGCCTTAGCTTGTGCAGCGGCGCGTTGATGTCTTTTGTACGCGCGATCACGAGCGGGCCCGGGTGGCAGCTTTCAAGCGTGTTTCCTTTTTTTTAGTTCTTATTAGGGCTCCGTAGCCAAATGGCAAAAAACGGAACCCTTATAGATTCGACATGTCTGTCTGTTTGTCTGTGCATCCGTATGCACAGTCATTGTATTCCGAAACTTAGCTATATTTGTTGTAACTTGCTAAGTAGATGTTTATATTTGTTGTAACTTGCTAAGTAGATTTGTTGTAACTTGCTAAGTAGATATATTTTGTGAACTGCATTTTTTTTATTCAGAAAGCAATAAATAATTTGGGGTACCTCATACTTAGAACTAAACCTCAAAAAAAATTGAGACAACATCACATACCTACATTATCCTGGTCCCAAACTAAGGTTTTCCCTTGTACTATGGAAACCAGAAACAACGTAGGAACTACAAACACCCAGACAATATCTGTTTCATCAACAAACATTTGTATCGGTGCGGGAATCGAACCCGCGACCCTTACGTCTCAACCGGCGCTCAAACCATTGCGCTATACGGGTCGTCAAATGTAGTTTTAGTTTCAGCTTTCAGATTTTTTTCTTTATGTGATAGGTAGCAGACGAGCAGGCGGATCACCTGATGGTAAGCATTTGCCGCCGCCCATGGACACATGCAACACAGTGGAGTCACAAGTGCGCTGCTAACCTTTATCCCCTTCCCCCCTGATGTGCATCCGGTACCCTCACTCACTCGGCGAAACACAGCACAGGAGCTGCTTCACGCCGGTTTTCTGTGAGGCAGTGGTATCACTCCGGTCGAGCCGGCCCATTCATGCCGAAGCATGGCTCTCCTACAATTAGTATGAGAGGGCATTATACGTGTGGGGTATCTATGGATAGTTAACCTGAGAGACATTAAAAAAGTGGAAAAATGGACATTAAAAAAGTGGAAAAATCACTACGGAGGTGGAGGAATTTTTTATATGACAGGTGGCACACGAGAAACGAATAGCCTGATGGTAAGTAACTGCCGCCACCCATAGACACCTACTTACTCGTACTGTACTTGTAATAAATAGTACTTAGGTACTTACCAAGATGAAATAAAGGTTTTAATAAACTTGCGATGAAACGAATTTGAATAACTACAAAACCCTGCTTCTAACGTACATAATATCCCACGGGGTTTCTGGCTACATATACGTAAGTATCAAAGGCAAAGCCTTCGCGGAACGTCTCGACGTTCGGTGAAAGTGCGCGTTGAATAATATCGAGAGCGAGCGCGCAGGGCTGCGCCTGCGACTACAGGGCTTTTTTTTTCGTCGTAACACCCAAAAGCCTTTTAAAAGGCGTAAAACAATTTATTTTCTATTGTGCCTGCAGTCTGGGCCTTACTACATTATATGATGGGTGGCAGACGAGCAGACGGATCACCTGACGGTAAGCGATTGCCGCCACCCATAGAGATTCAAGTGCGCTGGCAACCTTTAACCCCCTTTCGACCAAATTGGGCCTCCGGAACCCTCATTCACTCAACTAAACACAACGCAGGCCGCCGGTCTTCTGTGAGACCATGGTATTATTTCGGTCGATCCGGCCGAAGCGTGACGGTACTCTCCCACGTTTTAAACTAACGTTCTAGACTAAGCAGCCCTGTTTCCATAATTTTGTTGATATTTTATTGAAAAACATATGGTGTTTAGTCCACACACCAAGACCGTACTAGGGCACAGTAGGCTCACAAGGACAGGTCGCCCGCGTCAGCCCTGCGCACGCGCCGCGCGCCGAGACGGCTGACAGCGACGCAACCGACTCATTGCCATTTGTTTACATTTCAGCCCAAACTGCGAAATAGGTTGTTAAAGGCGTTTCACTTTGTCCGATTGGGACAGATCCGTTGTAGTAACTGTCAAATAGTTTTATAGTTTTACCCAATTTATGACCTTTCGCACGAGCAGAGCAAAAATTTCTGCGTTGAAATCAATTAAGTGCGATGCGCATCTATATTTCCATGTGTTATTAAATATTGTTTTAAATTTGATCCCTATTTATGGCCGTGATACACAGAATATATTACTCTTTGTAGGTATTTCTGCATGCCTCTGTGTGTTAAACCAAAATAACACACAGAAGGACGGCTACCTATATCGCGAGCTGAACATGCTTCGCACACATTCATGTGCGCGTACGGTACGGTGATCTCGACGTGTTCTACGTATACATTCCTACTTTCATTCTATTCTATGATATACATATTGCTGATACATATTATTAACTAGTTACACATATTGTTTTTTTTTCTTTTAGATTCTACCGAGTGGACATCTTAGACCAAATCGAAAAATACTTACTAACTATAAGTGGTGTGAAAAATATTTTTGCGATCAGACTAGACAGTGCTAACAAAGTGGAAGTTTCGAGTGGTACTTAGTGGTTCGTGGACATTGTGGTAGAGGCGAGTGCGCAAAATGCGCTTGCGGTGGTGGCGCTGCGGCGCGGTGGCGCTGTGCGCGTGCGCGCTGGTCATGCGCGGCGCCGCGCTGCCGCCGGCCACGCTCGGCGACGTCGTCGCCAACGCAGCTAACAGTCTCAACTCCATGAAGGTAAGCAACACTTTTTAAGCATAGATAACTAGTTATTACCATAACAATACAACAATAGCCTAAAATATAACTGCTTAATTCTGCAGGTATCAGTTTGTTTGATTAAATTTATCTTGAGTGATGAGGACTTATTTAATGAAAACTACATAAAAATACTTAACTCTATTTGCGATTTATGCGAACCCTTTTTTTAAAGGCATCTTAATGATTCCAAACACCACCAGTTGCCCACCACCACTGGTTGCCTGAAAGAGATCGCTCATAGTGATAAGGCTGCCTTTGTCATTACTCCTGTAATAACTAGTATTTAAGTTTTATACCTCTGTTTGTGTGCAAATAGAAGTGTATTCATTTACCACCCATCCCTCTTCTTCTGAAAATACAGACAAACAACCTTCGAGGATATTACATTGTGTTATTAAAACAACAAATTATTCCGATTGATCTCTAGAAATTGAGGTGTTTCTCAGCTTGCATCGCTAGCGTAACTGCTCTCCAGAACCGGCCTCTCGGGCAAAAATATTATTTCTAAGTAGTAGGTAATTTTGTGAAATTACCGGGTAGCAGAAGGTGGCGCAGGACCTACCTAGAAGGAGGTTTTTATTATCGGAGGCCAAGGCTCACTTTGGGTCGCTGCGCCAGACTAGTTAGTTAAATTCCTCATAAGAAATACTTCATATTCTCTATCTTTATTTCGGGAACGCGTGATGGTATCGAATTGACGAGTTGAATTAACCATACGACTTCCAAATACTTCTACTTTTTTTTTTATTCAGTTCGTGCAAGATAATAAAAAATGTGCAATGTTCTCAAGTTGATGTTAAATTGCAAGGATAGTAGAATTTTGTAAAGTCGTAATTGTAGGTAAACCACAGCACACTGGTGTAGCAAGTCTGATTTTGAAATTTAGGTAATTATCTACCCGTACATTCATATCCACCATGTATAATGCATCTATTTAGGTTATTAAATACATACTCGTACAGATATGTAACTAAGTCGTAAAATAATATGGCTAAAATAAACTATGGAAGTCCAACCTTGAAATAGGTAACTAAATAGAGTATCTATAACTTATAACTACTTAATAGAGTTTAAATAAAGTTATTATTCGAAGTACCATGGAGATTCGGTACTGGAATCATTCAAGGTTTCCCTTGCTACGTTAATTCGACTGTAGCGATCCTTATCGCGTCTACAGTAGGACTCTGCGCCATTGACAATGGCGGGTTTTCGCAACATTCGGAAGGCTTGAGATCACATCTGCCGAACCCACGCACGTTCAGTTACGTCACGCCACATTGCGTTGATCCTGGGAACATGTCCCACACAGCAATATCAGCCGTTGGGCAACCGCAACTGTCCGCATTCGTACGCATCGCGTAAAAGCTTCATTTGTTATGTAACAACGAGAATTCGAGTGATAATAATTAATCTACCAACTTTTTGCGTAGCTACCGATTATGATGTAGACATGTTATAAGGCCAACGATACCACTTATAAGAGTATGTTGTATTACTTAATTTAATTTCTCTACCGTTGCGTTAATGTGAACGTAGTCAAGAATGATTTGGGGTCATTCATTTTGACTACTTACTAAGTTAATAAAGATGAATTTATTGTTACACACAATAAATTATAAGTAATAATAATATTATAAAATGTAAATAAAAAATATTTATAAATACCATGTCATGCCAGACTACAAAATACTTACTTACTGAAAGAGCGTTCAAAAAGTGCATCACAAGAGATGAGGCAACGCATCTGTGTGCTCGCCGGGGTGCGATCATTGCGCAAGAGGCCTTCGCCTGAGCTCTTTGATCCGTGTAAACTCTTTTCTTAATGAACCATTTGAAAAATATGTGCAGTAGCTAGCTAAGCACTTAATTTTTTTTGGAAGTACCTTAGTAAATAATTTTAAAGTACTACTTACATACGGAAAATAACGGAAACTGTATGTTACACTAAATTATTTACCTATTGATTTCAAGTTGGTTCGGTTCAGTAGGTACGTAGCTCGAAAATGTATTTTATAGCTAACTTGATTACTAAACATCAGATGGCCCACTTATCACCTCCATTTCAGTATCGATAAAAATATTTTGACGCGAATTATACTTACGTTCAATCCTTAACTAAGTACACTTACGTTGTTAGTTTTGCACGCAAAACGGCTGGAATCTTTTTTAGAAAACTTGCTCACCTAAAGTAAAGTAAAAAGTATCAGCCTATTGTATACTATCCCACTGCAGGGCAGAGGCCTCCATCATAGAAATCCCCCTACCCTAAACCCTAAAATAAAATAAAAATTTGCTAAACTGCAACGCAACTAGTCTAACTGCTTAACATATTGGAACAATTTAAAATAATATAAAATTGTTTTAGCAATTCAAAGGGTTCGAGTCCCACCTGCCCATTCATGAATTTTTAAGTGTAGATATTTTTACTGAACTAAATGTAAAGCCACTAATCATCGAGTTTTGTCTGGCTGGCTTACGAATAAGTATCTATTTAACTAACTAGTATTATCTATCTATCAAACTCGACACTCGACTCGGCTCATCCTCGTCGCCTACGACCGACGAAACGTTTTCGTAACGACATTGTACCCTGGCCTACATACTGTATTGAGGGGTTAATCGATATATTATACAATATGACAGATGATAAAGCACCAGCAGCGGTCCTGTGGAACACGGTTGCGAAATGTTTCCTATATAATACAATATCGCTTGCTATATGTGGAACAATAATTGAAGACAGAATCTTTATAGGCTCATAAAATTATCAATTAGCGGGGGTCGATGAATAATAATCAATTCAACTAAGTACAAGAATTCCGACCAGCTTCCCGTTGAAATAATACATAAGTACTCGTAGGTAAGGCTTCAAAACGTTACGGTGAACTTCAACTGCTGTAGGAGTAATGTGAAGGAGAAATATATCTCGGGGAAAAACTTTCAGGCTGTAAAATCATAATTTCTATACATAGCGTCGAATTCTTACATAATTGATTAGCAGAAGTCGGGACTAGGTTAGCGTTATTTATCTACCTCTACTTGAAGGGAGATTGGTGATATTTATAGATATTTCCAGGATTACCTACCTACATAAATATGAAAATTTTAGATTGATCCTGGCGTACTTAAGTAGCTACCAAGATAACTCTACCTAATTCCGACCTTGTTAAGAGCCTCTATCGGCCAATGAAAGTCAAACGCTTTTTACAATAAACACAATACAAACAAGTTATGCTGTTTCTATCACGGTCCAACTTGGAGAGATATTTCCCGCATAGAGAGAGAGAGTTTTGACCTGTGTTTGAGGGTGGCTTTCTTTCTACTGCTCGCATTTCTCCAATAAATGGTCGATGAGGTAGAACAGCAGGAGGTTATCGTATACCTATGCCTTTGGCCGGCTTTTTGTTACAAGACCCAGCCAGAGGAGATTGCCATATAACCCGACCACCCCCCGTAAGGACGCCAGGGCTAATCGGCCAACTAAATAAAATGAACACAATCTCCTCAATTAGGTACTTACCATTACCATGTAAATTTAAAATAATGTTGCTATGCCTATAGGAATAATTAGGAGATTTGTGGAGCGTTACCGCAATCAACAATCAAGCGGTCATCGGTAGTGGTCGCACCAGTGTGGCAGCTTTGGTAAATGGTGTAAAGTAACACGAAAAACTATCGGAATGTACTTGTGCGAGTAGTCTTGGCTGACACAAAATTGGACAGCGAACGTTATGAGCAAAAACGTTACTGGCGTAAACAAGATATTGCCGCTATTTATGTAACCAGAGATAGTTAGGTGGTATATTAAAAAATCAAGGATTTAGTAATAGTGCACCTTGCAGGCTTCATCTGTTATTCCATTGCCATGGTTCACAGTGACTACCTACTTACTTATCGACCTAAAGATAAAAAATGATATTTTTAGATTAAACAAATATTAGATACTTACATTACTTGTAGAAGACAGCATCAAAACGAAGTACAATAATCATACTCTCACCTAGGTACCGATGTATACCGATGCATTTATACCTTAGTGACCTAAGGCTCACTAGGTATTAAATGCGCCATCGGTAGGCGGGCACTAACTAAGGTTAGTAGTGCCCTTAAGTCGTGGGTTCTATTCCGTGTCTAGACAATCATTCGCGTATCAACCTATATATTATATAAGGTATCTAATATTAAATCCATTTATTTTTAAGTATATACAATATTCTGGTACAATACCTCTGTTGATCTGCAATATCCATGAAACCTTGAGTTGAAGTTTGAATATTGAAGTTTGCTGTGGTCATGTGCTGTGTAGGTACTTCGTTTTGGAAAACTAAAGATTGACCACTTCCTTTCGAGTCGTAGCGTGTAGCCGCCAGCCCTACATGAGAGGCCACACGTCATGTCACGCCACGCGCGCGAACTGCGCCTGCGCTTGTCGGCTTGTCATCCCAAATTGCCGTAATGGCTTGATTACTGTTTAAAGAACACACAAACACTATTATTACGTTCCATGCATTTTTTCCGAAGTGGCTGGATAATGAACCCAACAGCGGCGTCTTTTACTTTTAAATTAAATATTGCGCGGCCTTTTGAAGAAAAACTGTTTTCGTACAAAAATAACCGATGATGCCATACACAAGTACGTTCAAATGAAATACTTACCACTATACCTCATAGGCAAATTATTCGTAGCTTTACCAATGCCGTACTTTTTTTAAATCTGTCGATAAGTCGTATCGTTTAACCAATCAATCTATCAACAGGCTGTGCCCGTCCACGCCAAACCTAGTCCTCGTCGTGCAGCGCCACGAAATCTTTGAGTGTAGAGTAACTCTACACTGCTGTGGGCAAGCGTCCCGGTTTTTGTGCTGATGTGTTGCGCGTGAGCACGGTGTTAATGATTGCATACGCTGCCGCCCCCAATAAATTCAGTGTCAATACTTAATGCAAACTTCATTTCTGTATTTACTGTGTTTGAAAAATGACTAACTGTATTTACAGTGAGGTACTACAGACTTTGCGAAACCGAAAGAACGGTGTTTTAAAAATATAAGCTAAAGCACTCGAGAAATGTATAATGTCATTGTATTCTCCCATCCACATGACGTTATTATGTGATGAAACTTTTAGTTTAATGTGTGTAATGCTGGCATTGTAAACTGATTATTGCGTTCATTGCGTTACGTAGACTGGCTTCGACGCTAAGATATTTTTAAACAATATGACATATTTTATGCGGAATGAGCGTAGTTTGTTTTTAGTTGCACAATTATGTGACCTTAGTGTTATCAACCATTACTAACACATACCAGTTTAAGTGATGTTGTTGACTAAACTTGTGTAGTAAAGATACCCACATAATGTAACTGCGTCCCGCATGGATGCTTACGAGTAAGTATAGGCATAACGACACGTGTCCGTTGACAGATTAGAAAGTTACCGGCAAACAATGTTCAAATTTTAAGATAATTGACATATTAATTAATTTCAAAATTTTATACATTGATGCTGTCTATGTGTAGGCTAAGTATTTCTCTGCTTATTAAACAGAGAAAGATACGTACCTACGTAATTAACCCGGATTTTTATGTTTAAGTATACTTACCCCGCAAATTCTGGACATTAATGCACGAAATGCTCTACCGTCTACCACGAGTCTGTGTTATAGGTAGGCGTATTTGCTTCTATAGTTTTCTACTTCTCTACTGCATTAACTCAAGACTCTCATATTCTTCCTTATTACAAAACAGCCAATGACTTTAAGTTTAGACCACGTCTTGTAATAGACATTACGGATCAAGTTTAAGTGTTCTCAACCAGTGCACAAATAAAGAGAACTATAGATACTAGATATCTAGACAAACCTAAGATAGGCCAATATTAAGTATTCTAGGCTTTAACGACGTATACGACAAAGCACCTATTCGAACCTGTTATATTGTGTGTGGGTTAACCTATTACTTAGTTTTTTATAACATCATTTATATACTTGTGACCCACAATAAAGAAATTATGAATTTTCTTAAGTAGGTATTTTAATAATGTTATACCTAAATAAATCAAACTGAATTAGGTGACGGGGGCATGGCGGCGGCTGTCCAACACGCTGAGCGAGAGCGTGGGGCTGAAGCACGCGCTGCGGCGGCTGCAGGCGGTGCCGGCGCGCGCGGCGCGGCTCGTGCACGCGCTCGTGGACCGCATGCGCGTGGGCGGCGGGCCCGTCGTGCACACGCGCCTGGGCGCGCTGCGCGGCCGCAAGCTCGACACGCGGACAGCGGCGCAGATGCCTTACTACAGCTTCAAGGGAATCAGGTATACTATGCGTGACAATATTGTAAATAGTGCTCGCGGATGGCCCCGGGTGGCAAACGAAAGGACTCGGCGGCATAAAGTGCCAATCAGTAGCGTATTGAGTGCAGGGGAAGGACTCTTCGACAAAGTAAGACTTCCGTGGCCTATCATGCTACGCCATTGCGTTCACGCGATCGTGGACTCAAGAGCGTGGGTGGCGGGCACGTCGTGCATTCAAGTCTGAGCTCGCTAGGAGCTGCAACCTCGCGATCAAAGAACCTAGGATTGTAGGCCCTCTGAGGGCCCACAACAAAACCGACCGATTTTTTATCCCTGTACCTTTCACACGCGCTGTGTTTTTTGTTTGGATGCGACAATATTTTCGTTCGTTACGGGATCGTTTTGTTATAGGCTCTGTCATGAAGATCACTGCGCAGATGCGCCTCAGAATTGGAAGGTTTTTTAATTAGGACCTAGATAACCGTTAAAATATAATTAAGTTCATCAATCAATGTGGAATCAAACGTGTTTATCATCAAACGTTTGATTCCACATTGATTGACGAAATTAATAAAAATGTAGTAGGTAAATAATGTGCGGTGTCTTTACCAAATATGAAGATTACAGTTTCGAAAATAAATACACGTGATCAATTCCTCAAGACCATAGCCCCCTCCCACCCTTCTTTTGTTTATTGATGTTTTTTCAACCCTCTTCTTTTTCTCTTCACATGACTAATGCCTTATGGATAGCGTGCAAATACTTACATATCTGTGCAATATGTATCACCTTGAAGCGGTTTCGTGCCCGAGCGCAGGTCGGCACGGCACGCGGCTTCGCGAGGACTTCGCATTGATTAGCCAAAACTAACACGTGTGAGAATAAACCAGTTATAAGTTCATGATTATTTCCTGTATCCTACATATAAGACGATAAGGTACAGCCGTTGAATCCAATACAAAAAGAGAACCCGGATCCCTCCCTGAATACTGCCGGGAGAGTAATAATATTTCCCCTTAATAACTATGGCTACTATAAGTATGATCACAAAATACACTTACCGTGGGGACCATTAGTGCGTTGCATCGCATTGCCACGTAAAGATATAAGTACTTACTTACCTACCTCCAAGAAAACGACGTAGGTATCGACGCCGCGACGACGCAACGGACTAACAAGGCCTCATGCTTAATGTAGTGTAATCCAAATTTTATATAAAGGAAATGCAGAGCAAGCTGATTCTACGTTGTGATTAAGTATCTAAAATTATATAGTTACATGGATAATTTAGGATGTACCTACACTTCCAGTTTTAATTAATGTCGAATCATAAACCTTATCAAATTGAATTTGGAACCTTGAAATTTGGAGGGTAAAAAGTAAAAGGAGGAATTACAGTATAGGCATATTGAGCCACTATTTCAACAAATTTGTTCCGTAGAGTAAGCAATTTGAAACAGTTGTTAATTACTAGCTTGAACATGATAACAATAACAAATGTCGAAGGCTTTTACTCAACATTGTCATTAAGAAAATAAATTGCATAAATGGGAACCTAGCTAGTACGCACTAGTAGGTAACTACATTTGTATGTTATAGTAGGTAGGTGTAATATTTTTTTAATAAGAATGATATAGTCCAAACCACAAAGTCGACCAAACGGAACTTAATACGCGTGTACGAGAGTTAGGTACCTAGGTACGTATGTTACTAATATTATGTAGGTACTAGGTGCTGGATGTACGTACTGTACTTACGTAAGATGGGAGTAAATTTCTACCACTTTTGGATACTGAAACCGCTAAAGATATCTAAATCTAATTATAGCCCAGACCTTCAGAAACTTTAAATTTGGTACTCTACATAAAAGAGAGGTCGACGTACACATAAGCATCCGGCGTTGGCATAGTTCGATCGGATCAGCGGGCAAGGCCTGCCTGTTACTGTGAGCAGTAAAGGCATCCCCTTACATGGCCCTTTTTAACGTTGTGATAAATCCGACACTGCCTGACTCGATAACGAAGATTATAGGTATAACGCGTTTCTGTTACTCCCCCTTAACCCGAACTCCTGGTGATCTGTGGGTAGCGCTCGACTACCGGCTCAGCGCGCTTGGCTACCTCAGCCTCGAGAACAACGAGGTGCCGCGCAATACGGGGATCAAGGTGGCACGATATACTATACACCGTTAAATTTTAGTCGTTTTAATCCCGAAGCCCTCATAATAGGTAACACGAATAAAGCCCCTTTAGCATGTTTGATCGTCAAAACAAGCAAAATAAAAATCAGCTGTTCCATACATTATCGCCTGGCGAATATTATTTTTTGTATGGAACAGCTGATTTTTATTTTGCGTATTTTGATGATCTAACATGCTAAATGGGCTTTATTCTGTTACCTATTACAATAAATTCGGGATTAAAACGACTAAAATTGAACGGTGTATAAGGCGGGTAGCACACTGCCAGAGTCGAGGCGGAGTCAAGGCACAGTCGAGGCGGTGGTGTGATATAAGAGTCGAGGCGGAGGTGCAGAGCATCGTTTACACCCATTCAATATGTCGTCGTCAGAAGACGATGACAAAATGGCGGCGGGGTCGGGGCGGCAGCGTGCCGTGCGCCCGCGCCGCGTCGCCGACTCGACCCTGCACCTCCGCCGCCTCGACTGCGCCGCGACTCTGGTAGTATGCGTTGACATATTTGATTGTATAGAAAAGTCAGAGGCGGTGCGCCTCTTGAACGCTTCCGCCTCGACTCTTGAGTGTGTGTGCGACACGCCTAAGAATGTTTGTTGTGATCGTCAGATACGCGCAGCCGCCTCGCGGGCCGCTGCGGTTCCGGCCGCCCGCGCCGCTGGAGGCGTGGTCGGGCGTGCGCGACGCGCTGGAGGAGGGCTCCGTGTGCCCGCACCGGTTTATGCTCTTCGACACCTATAAGGGCGACGAGGACTGCCTCTTCCTGAACGTCTACACTCCAGCACTGCCTGACAAATTGACCGGGTAAGATTCAGTTATGGAGAGCTCGTTCTTGTACCTACTCGTATGATATTCTTGGATGTACACATCATAGTATCCAGAACTGTCAAATTTTTTTAATCGATTCTCATCTTAATGGCATACACATTAGGTTGAATATCAATTGAAGAAATTTGACAGGTTGTGGTAACCTGATGTGTGGCTGACTGTACCTACCATTAGAAATATTTTTATTATAATATAATATACCTACATTAGAGAGTGAAATATCGTTATTCTTATGTATGTGGTACCTACCCGGATATAGTAGGTGAGTAAGAATGTTCTTATTACACGGAAGTCACAGTTTTAATAAAATGACCGAAAGAAACGATATCTTATCCTACTTCAAAGTGATCTTAAGTTAAAAAAATAAGTAGATTTTTTGCATCCTACTCAAATGGATACTACAAAGTGTTTTTTTCAATGTTCCGTCCTTGCTGGTTGGTATCTGAACTTGTTATCTAAAGGCTTTACGTCAATGATCAAAGTGCTCATAAACTAGCACTCCACTTCCTAAGTGAGTAAATTTTAATCAACCATCTGCGGAATGAATGAGCACAGTAGGTACATAGTTATGTTACAGGCGATAACGATCTTAATAACAATGAAATAAAATACTAATTAAAATGTTATTATTCTTTAATTTTTATTGATAGTTCAAAGTAAGTATTTTCTTGCCAGAACACTTTATTTGAAAGTAAGTAGGCACAATTTTCACATCAGAAATTTTGTAAGTATTTGTTATTAGCGATATTCATTAAACATGTGGAGGCAGGCTTGACCCAACTGGTTATTCGTTATTAAATACTTATTCCTCTGCGCTGGCTAAGCGATCTGAACCGAGTCCTGGTCTCCCAAACAAGAGGACACCACTTAATGGAGTTGGTCGTTGTCGCTATGAAATAGGTCATAATACTTTTTAAGTAACGCACAGATACAATCCACAACTGGCGGTGATGGTGTGGATCCACGGCGGCGCGTTCACGATGGGCTCGGGCAACGCGTTCCTGTACGGGCCCGACCACCTGGTGGGCGCGGGGGTGGTGCTGGTCACGCTCAACTACCGGCTGGGCGCGCTCGGCTTCCTTAGCCTCGAGAACGACGAGCTGCCTGGCAACATGGGGCTCAAGGTGAGGGCGCAAGATTTATTTATCTCACAAAGAATTTTACATTCACTTTGCATGAGATTAATTAATAACGACTAGATATTTCAGAGTCAGATCAATGTATGTGATGTAGTGAAATATTATTATTTATGGGTTCTATTATTATTATGGGTTCTATATTTATTACATTTATTAGGGCTACTCGTACAGTTTTAGTTAACCACATCGCTCCAACAATGCATAGTGCTGCAACACAAGGTTAAAAACCGGCCAAGTGCGAGTCGGCTCGCGCACAAAGGGTTCCGTAGCAGCAAATATAATGCCATCGTTTCAGTGTAAGCACAATAACTTAACCAAAATTACAGTTAAATCAACCTATCTCAAAACTATAAGAGATACTTTGATCAAACCAAAAATCGTTGAAAGAGTTAATTAGCATGCATCACCTCTATTTTTTTTAGAATTTTATACCCCGTAGTTATAAAATAGAGGGGGGGGACATACTTTTTACGACTTGAGAGCTGATATCTCAAAAACCGTTCACTTTAAGAAAAATGTTTTTTAGAAAACTTTATATCATTTTAAAAGACCTTTCCATTGATACCCCACACGGGTATGTACATCGAAAAAAAAAATTCATCCCTCAGTACATGTATGGGGGCCCCACCCCCAATTCTTTTTTTACTATTTAGTAACAGATACAAGAAATTATAAACGACGATTTTAAACCCTCTATGCTCACAACCTTTTTTAAGGTCTGAATCCGTGCATGCTCGAGGCACGGTAAGAAGGGCTTCTAAATTTCCACAAAACAAACTCGACTTGACCGAGTCGCCGACATTTCAATAAGCGGCTCGTTGACTCGAGCTCGTAACTCTTCTGTTTCGTTTGCATAACAAATGCCATCACCTTCGTTACATCACTTCATAATCGGTTACATATGGGTTCCTTGGTATTTTTTACGTTAGGATGGCGAAACGAACAAAAGGTTGTATAGAATCCTTTATTACTTAACCGTATTACCTAGTGTTCGCTAGACACAGAAGAACCTGTTGGCCTACAGAGAATCGGAATTCACGACATAATATTTTATTTCCGTCCCCTATCAACTCGCCGTGCGTCTGTTTTGTTTGGATGTGACAGGCAATAAATTCTCATTCGTTACGGGACGGTTTCATTGTAGACTGTCTGGTTGTGCAAACTTTTCACATGCCAGCAATTTCTTGGCCACCCTGCCCTTCGATCAGGAACTAGCAATGACAGTATTGCGCAATGAACATCGGTTGAACAACTGGTTGATACGGGCTAGACTACCAATTGCATCATAAAGAACTTCATAGATAAAGTACTTAAGTAATTTTTGTCTTCCAATATTTTAAAAGCTCTCGCGATCCAAATTACATCTATTGACCAACAAAAGGCTTTTTACTGAGGCTAATCTGTAGATAGGTATTTTTTGTCATTAAGTAACAAAAAATGTCTGAAATGCTTTATCCGATAGACATTCTTATGATTAAGAAAGAAAACTGTGATTCCCACACAGCCTACAGAGCTATGCGAGACAACATTTATCCATATCCATTGTTTATAAAAGTTTGGTTTAATGAGGCATTACATATTTTGGTTAATTAGACTAATAACAAACAAATGTAAGTTATTATGAAATAGGCGTAGTAACCACAAAAGTAAAAACAAGAGTTACTTACTAAACATAATATCTACCCTTTAACACATCACTGGGCGCGGGTGGAGCAGCTGATCGGCAGAGTACGGTTAACCAAACAAAATATTCTGCCTTAGAAAGCTGTTACTGTTTCGCCCCATTTGGAGTAGAAACCAAGAGACCGTGGGGACCTGACGCCCGCAAGCTCTTCCGAGAGTTGTCTGCCCGGCTTCTCGACATTCAAGATTACCATAATGCTGGCAGCTAACCTCGACAAACGCATGTCGTTCAATCGGGTTGGCAATTGAAAGATGTAACGCCGCTAGCGTTTTTTAGGCACGCTGAGTTTATTAATACTTATTTTAAGGCTTGTTATGGCAGTTAGGATTGTGTTGAAATTGCAATAAAATACCCTTTCTCTTTAGGACCAAGTGATGGCGCTGAAGTGGGTGCGCGACAACATCGAGGCGTTCGGCGGCGACCCCGGGCGCGTCACCATCTTCGGCGAGTCCGCCGGCGCCGCTTCCGTGCACCTGCATATGCTGTCCAAGGCCTCTGAGGTAAGAGATATAATGTGGAAAATTCAGGCATTATATACAATGCCTAGGCAATTTATAAAATCCCTGGCGCGTTTAGGCAATGTATGAAATATAAAACATACGAATCAACCATTGTATAGAATGCCTAGCCAAAGTACAAAATAAATAATATTTCAAACATAGCCTAGAAGTTTTAGGCTTTCTATACATTGCCTAGGCATTGTACCTATGGAATGCCAAGTTTAAGACAAATTGCCGGTAATATGTATACCAATTGTTAATTCTACGTTAACATTAGTAGGCTAGGATCAACTGACCTTACCTACAGGGGCGTAAGTAGCCACGGTGAGGCAAGTGCTCCTGAGGAAGCCGAGCACAATGTGAAGGGCGAACAGCGATAACAGCAGCCTGACATTCAGCAAGGACCTCGCGCTCCACAAACGTTTGGAATTCACACTTTCCATGGCCTTCGGGGTTATTTTAACCAAAGTGGTATCAAAACAGAGTGAATAAGCTAGTTTGCTGAGCATAATGACGTAAACTCGGACCAATGTTGAACAGGATATTTCGCCATTCGAATGCTCTTCAGGGCTAAATGACGTTTTAAGTAACTTCTTACCTTCCGAGTTTGTGTTTTCAGAACCTTATGATACAGTCGTATGGGAATTGGAGCTCAAGTATTTTCGTAGCTCAAAATCACCAGTGATATTCATCATATAACTTTTAAACGATCTGTTGCGACTGTTGCCAATTATAAAATTACTCTGTTGGTTGTAAAGGTCAGAATTCAAATGGGTATTTCAAAACCTCTATGATAGCAATGAATTTCGCATCTATTTGTTAAGATCGGCTCTATACTGCAAAAGTTATGGAGTTGCAACAACTTTTTGTTGTATGGCCTTTGCCTATAATAATAGTCTTGATTTCAACACAACTTAAACGGTTGATCGGTTGTGTGTATGATGGGAATATCAGCTGAGAACTTGCTTTACCACCTAAGTTGAATCCTAAATTAAATATCAAAATCTGCTTTTGAAATTTTAGAAAGTTATACAATGCATTTAGTTTTTAGAGGTAACACACACATAAATACGAGTAAGTTCTTAGTTTCATGATGGTCCTTATGTAAGAAATGAATCTTTCATGCAAATGCATGCCAACTTATCAGTAGAAAATAGGTAGGATACCTAGCATATTGTTACAGTTTAAATTGTTTGCATTAGGCGTTACTATCTACTGCTGTCAGTGCAATTTTTACCGTACCTAACTTATAAATTTAAAAGGCCGACTTGGGCCAGTCTTGGGCAGGGTCTTGTCAGATAGCCCTACGAGGATTTTCTAGCTAACAATACGCTAAAAGCCGGTATGACAGTCGCCAGTAAAAAGATGTAATGTGCCTTGTCACAATTACTAGGTATACCTCCCGTGTAAGAAATTAGAAGTCAGTGCTGGATTTTTTTATTTTATATTATGATAAGGCGCGAAAGCTACTTTGCAGACGAGTGTATATAAATTAAAGTGTTCTGATACAGGGCCTATTCCACGGAGCGATAGCTCAGAGCGGGCTGGCGCTGTCGCCGTGGGCGCTGGCGTCGGAGCCGCGCGCGCGCGCCTTCGAGCTGGGCAAGGAGCTCGGCATCGACACCAACAACACCGCTGAACTGCTAGGCAAGTTTTTTTTTACGTGATAGGAGGCAGATGTGCAGACAAAACACCTGAGATTGCCGCCGCCCATAGACACCTGCAACACCAGTAGAATCACAAGTCCGGCGCAAACAATTAACCCTTTTTCCCCGAAATTGGGCCAGCAGTGGTGTCCGTTTGGTCGAGCCGGCTTATTCATGCCGAAGCATGACTCTCCCACGGTTTGTATTTAAGCTAGTGTTAAGACTTTACGTAACAACTCAGTAACTGTTAGTTGTGTGCCTAATAGTTATTTACTTACACCATGTCGGGCATTGAAATATCTTATTGATAGCATGGGCGTAGATAGGGAGGTATGCAGTGTGGGTTGTGTATACCTAACCATACGTTCGTGAAGCGTTGTAACTTCGTACCGCACATACCATACGCTTGCTAGTTGTCATAATTACGGTCAGTTGCCGATATTTTGTTAACTATTGCTGCCTAACTATAATTTGGACATCTACTTCCCTATCCCTCCATCAAGTGAGAGTGTGGTCAAGCGTTAGCCTAGTCAACAAAAACTTAGCTCTAGCTCTCTCTCAGGCTACCTGCGCGCGACGCCGAGCGAGCTGCTAGTGAAGGCGGGCGCAGCGGCTGTCGGGCATGCCGGGGCGCGGCGCCGACCTCAAGGCCACGGTGGCGCTGCCGTTCCTGCCGGTGCTGGAGGCGCCCGCGCCCGGCGCCTTCCTCACCGCCGCGCCGCGCGCGCTGCTGCCCGGCGCCGACGTGCCGCTGCTCACGGGCTACAACGCGCAGGAAGGCATCATCCTCTTTAAGCGTAAGTTTTGCAACATCTCCGGCAACCTAAACTACTGAAGCTAGTAAGCTTACAGTCGTGTAAGGCCCAGACAAAACAGACACGATAGACGCCGAGCGAGCTGCATGGGAAGGCGGCGCGCCGGGTCGGGCATGCTGGCTCCGACATCCCGCTGCTTCACGGGCACAACGCGCAGGAAGGCATCATCCTCTTTAATGCGGGTAAGTTTACAACATCTCAAGCAACTGAATTAACTTAAGCTAAGATATCTTAACGGTCGTAAGGCCCAGACAATAGAACCCGAGCGAAGCTGCTGGTGAAGGCGAGCGCGCGGCGCTCGATCTCAAGGCCACGGTGGCGCTGCCGGTCCTTCCTGCCGGTGCTGGAGGCGCCCGCGCCCGGCGCCTTCCTCACGGCCGCGCCGCGCGCGCTGCTGCCCGGCGCCGACGTGCCGCTGCTCACGGGCTACAACGCGCAGGAAGGAATCATCCTCTTTAAGCGTAAGTTTTACAACATCTCAAGCAACTAAATTAACTGAAGCTAGTAGCTTAACGTCGTAAGGCCCAGACAACAGACACGATAGACGCCGAGCGAGCTGCTGGTGAAGGCAGGCGCGCGGGTCGGGCATGCCGGCTCCGACATCCCGCTGCTCACGGGCTACAACGCGCAGGAAGGAATCATCCTCTTTAAGCGTAAGTTTTACAACATCTCAAGCAACTAAATTAACTGAAGCTAGTAGCTTAACGTCGTAAGGCCAAGACAATAGACGCCGAGCGAGCTGCTGGTGATGGCGGGAGCGCAGCGCCGACCTCAAGGCCACGGTGGTGCTGCCGTTCTTTCTTCGAATCATACTTTTTAAGCGTAAGTTTTTACAACATCTCAAGCAACTAAATTAACTTAGGACTTATTTTTCAATGCATGAATAAAAGGTTATTCGTCAAGTATTGTTTTATACTTCCCAATTGAAAAGTAGTTGTCATTCGTATCTCTCTTGCTTTAACATTGACATTTACTTTGTTTGGTTATTCATTTAACTGACTGAAAACCACTATCAGAAGATAAGTAGCTAACATCGTAAGACCCACAAAGCAGAAGCAATAGAAAATCAATTGTTTTTGCCTTATAAAGGGCTTTTTGGGTCTCGACGTTAAGCACTTTATCACTCGTTAAAACCAGGGTTGCCACACCTATTTCCCGAACATTCGAAAGATGTCTAGAACGCAGTAACGCGCCACTAACCTAATTACAGATTCTTCATATTTCTGGATACGTACCTCTTACCTATAAATTACTATGTCTATTGGTTTCTTGCTGATTCGAGGTAAGTAAGGTAGACCTTATGGAGAACTGGGTCTAGGAATGCTAGGTCATCTTTTTCTTATTTACTTACCGCAGAACTATTGATAAAAATACGCTCAAAACTACATCTATATCAAGATTAGAGAACAACTTTATACAGCTAGAATTACCACTCTGTATTGGTATGGTCAGCATCAAAAATAGCTTCAATGTAACTGTGCAGTCGATTTTCAAGCGTTACGGACATAATGTTACTTTGTCATGGTACCAGCCACCTACAGATACCTACTTATTTCTAAAATATTATTTACGAGTATAGTACCCCGGTCTATAGTACCTACATACTACTTACGTTTGCAATCATGTTATTATGTGAATCTAGAGCGACTAATTCGTCGCTTGCAACGTGTTTTAAAACCAATTAAGTACCTAATACTTAAGTATTTACATTTACCTGAGTTTTGTATTCGTAGCTACCATACTATTTTTTTATGAACACTTCACTGAAGAGGTATTTAGAAAAAAAAATGTTTATGTTGTATTCTTTAACTACTTAAGTGTAAGTATACTATTTATAAACAGATAAATTCTACAGATAACGACTAGGCTTATAGGTAGGTAAACCGCAAAAGCAAAATACTTGCGCGTTGTAATCCACACCCAGCGCCATCTATTAGGGGAATGTGAAACTAATGACCCTTAAAGAAGTGAGAGCGGACCACGGGTAATGTATAAAACTATAAGACCTAGCTAAAGCCTAGAAAATAGACAGACCTTACGTAAATGGTCAAATAGCGATTGCTACAGAAAAGCTACTTACTGAGACATAAAAAAAATTAGAAGTGCCAATTTGGTTGGTCAGTGTGGTTTTCCACTCACTTAGAGCGGCTAATGTGCGCGGAAATCCTTCGCGACAGCGGCGGTTGCGCAAGCGAGCGGAACTCGGCCGCAGGGCGCCGACCTGCGCGCGCGCTCCTTCCTCAGCCTGTCACCAGCTCACCACGCTCACCGCATCGCGCACCTTGCTTCGTAATCTTGTCCAATGACACCTTATCCTGCGACAGATAATCACATAACAATATTATAAAGGCGAAAGTTTGTGAGTAGGTACATGAGTGTGTATATTTGTTACTTCTTCACGACTGAACGGCTGAACCGATTTAAATAAAATTAAGCATGAAGATAGCTGCCACTCTAGATTAACACATATACTTCCTTTTTGCGCGGGTAAATATTTAATTCCCATGGGAAATTAAGGGAATGAACTCACATGGGAAGGAATTATTTTGAGCTATTTTACTAAAATTTTGTATGGAGTCATCTGGCTGACACTTTGGATTAACAAATAGGATACGTTTTACATCGGGATAATATCTTATTCCTAT
The DNA here is from genome assembly GCA_014851415.1 of Cnaphalocrocis medinalis. Classification (NCBI taxonomy): domain Eukaryota; kingdom Metazoa; phylum Arthropoda; class Insecta; order Lepidoptera; family Crambidae; genus Cnaphalocrocis; species Cnaphalocrocis medinalis. The sequence goes on along the minus strand of CM026293.1, from coordinate 8,848,299 downwards.
GGGAAAAACGATGAAAGTATATAATTTTGCATCTTACCTATCTGCAAAATTCTTCCACAAATTTCTTAGTAGAAAGCTGCATTATTTTGCGTGATGTTTAAGCGATATTTTATTCGCAAGGCAGCGAAAGACTGGAGTGTAAATTCGTGTAAAAAAATCTTACCTTACCAGTACAAACAAATGTTTTGCTAAAATTAATAGACCATTTTGCTAACCCATTGCACGAAGTTTGGAAAGAAAAAAAAACATACCCAAACCAATGTTATTCGATTCCTAATCAATATTTGTTATCGATTCGGCTAAAATTATTTATATTAAGTAATATACAAGGTTGTTTCATCACTGTTTAACTTACAAAATATACTAACTACAGGATGATTCAAGTCTCCACATCAAGCACTGTATTCTGTTCAACGCAAGATCAATGTGTTTTGTTTTTTGTTGACTCAGCCAGGCTCAGTCCTTTTTAAAGAGGTAACCTGTAGTATACAATTTTGGTATTAATTTATTCGCAGATAACGCCCATCACCAGTTTATTTTATTCGCCCTGTAGTTGAGTAGGTTATCCGTTTATTGGGGTCGTCGCAAACTGATAAATAACATATTGAAAACATAATTATTAAAAATATTACGAGCAGCCCATATAAGTCATGCAATCATACTACATTATTATTATTTAAGACCTTCAAACTATTGACTTAATTTTTGGGGATCAGAACAAAAGTGTCTAGTTAAAATAACTTAAATAATTATTTTTAAATAGGTGCCCAAAATATTTATGCCCATGCTTATAATTTCTAATAAAATACTATATCTACTTGTTAATTGAGCCACGGGGTTGCATGCCCGCTAACTTCCAGATTCTAAGGCTAACAAACACTGAGACTGTTCTGACTTTTCAGAAAACCGACTAGGATCCCAAGCAAGCGCAGCAGTCAGTTTTAGGTACCCATTATGTCATTCACTTTCCACTATCTTACATGGTTTGTACCTGTAGATCCTACTTAGTCCGTTTAGTCTGGACAGGTACCTAAAGGCAGTTGTGAATCATCACAATTATCATACACAACATAACGCAGTGCGCAAAATCCGATTAGGTAAACTCAGTCAACCACTAATAGCCAACCAGATTTGCAATATATACCTACTTTCGAAATTATGTTTTCTAGATTTTGGCAGACGGATCTCGAACACCGATGGATAACGTTTTTTTAGCGCAACCTTAATTCTTCGAGTTGCTAAATCAATTTCCATAATTTTATATAACCTCGATAAAACACCCTAAAAGTTAATCATATACCTACGAATGATGTATTATATTTGAGTTCCATGATTAACTCGGTATACCCACAAGTAGATAGGTAACCTACTCGTAAGCAATACCTATATTTTTACTATTCAATAAACCTCGAGGAAAAACATAGTGAGGAAGTTTGCACGTTTCGGAAATTCTTATGAACGTGACATGATATGATTTAGTTGGTCAGTTCCCCTTTCAAAAGAGTTGCGAAGATCAGACGGCAATCGTTTCATTGTAATAGACGCGTTTTACCTGAAATAAAACGCATATTAAACTACTTACCTTATTAGAAGCTTATTTATTAATGAGATAGGCATATCCGTTTCCGTTGTATCTTGCATCCCTTTCTACCCTATGGCGCTGTCCCTTTCGCACCCCTCCTTTTCACTTGGCTGAGGTGGGGCAGCGCAGGCGATGAGCTGCGCGCCCTTGTTCGTCATTGGGTCGAATATTACACCAGGCAGGATTAGAACATAAGCTTCTAATAAGGTAAGTAGTTTAATATGCGTTTTATTTCAGGTAAAACGCGTCTATTAAACCACTTGACCGTTATTAGAAGCTTATTTATTAATGAGAGAATAATATTTATTAATGAGAGATATTATGTTATCGCCTGGTGAAAAGTAGGTAAATGTGGGTATCATAAAGGCTACATTGGGTGCGAAACATGGTAGCAATGGAAATAGCATATTTAACCAAAATAACTTTTTATTCCACTTAAATATTATGATAGTTTTAAATTATTACAATTTGTATATACCTATAACGAAAAATACTCAATCTCGGTCTATAATTCTTATACAATCATATGTCTTTTCAACTGTAATAGTGATTATAAGAAAAAACAATAACAAACGAATCATTTTAACTGTTTTTATTTATATATATATAAATAATAAAAGTACCCATATATTAATTATGTAATGGGATGAAAAAGCGAAGTGATGGTAGAACGATTCGGTTTAGAGGTTAGTACTTCGCGACGATAGTAATTATGGAACGTTTTATCGGATTTCCAGTTTCCTCTGGCCAAAATTTCATCCAGGGGAAAATTATTCAGCCAATTACTTGAAGATACAGCAGACCGCATACTTCCTGGGGTTGCCTCAATCCCAGCTTGCTTCATAACCGACTTGATCCACCCTGCTATCATTGTGCGCGACGCTGGCGCCGGAGAACCACGTAATGTTATAAATAAATTATTTGACCCGGACTTACTTCGCCTTTCATTTAAAACCTCTATGGTTTTCTTTAGCCAATAAACAGGATTTAGATTTTGGTTTTGTGGGTTGGAAATCAGCCTCCAACCTGACTGTCTATATTGACTACAATCTGTTTTTGACCCGAATTCGGGCCAAAGAGTAATATAATCATTGCCAATCACACAGTGATCATCATCCACCCTTAACAACGTCAAATCGTGTATTCTGCGGCCAGAGCAAAGAATCAACAAAGATGCTGCATGTCGTACAATATGAAAAACACTATTATAATTAATAGGGTAGTGACTTAAGTAAGATGTAAGCACTTTAATGTCCCAAACAGGTGGCTTTGTAGCTTTAGGATTTTTCAAAGAAATAGATTTCAGAATGTGTTTAACCAACACATTTTCACTTAATTTACCAGACAACTCTGCATTACAGAGCGTGGAAACTACAGATTTATGGAGAAGAATAGTGTTGTATGAAAAGTGATCTTTCAAATAGAGATCGGCTAAGAATTGGGCTAAATCTGAACCTTGAGGATTTGTTAAATTAACATTGTGCTGATGAGCCCATGACTTCCAGCGATTCCAAGCTACCTGATATGTCTTCCTTGTAGAAGGTCGCCAGGATGATTTAAGCAGATCTATTTGACTTGAGTCCCAAGATTTTATCTTCTCTGCCCACCCCCACACTTCCAGATCTCTAGAGTTAAATCCTGAGTTCGAGGTGGTGGCAAGCCCGTTGTCGTGTCTATGAGACACCGATTCAGCTTCGTCAATGTGAACGGGGCTGCAATGGCCCGAGCCTTGAGATCGGGTCTCCAAAACACTTTCTCCCACCGGGGCACCACAATCAGATACAACCCCGTGGCCTGATTGAGATGCATCAGCACTTTGGGAATTAGAAATGGAGGTGGGAATATCCAGGCAAGCGAAAAATTCCAGGTCACGCTGAACGCATCGTGGAACATCGCGTTGTGATCGTTGCAATCCAGAGTTGCGTAGTTCGCTACGACTTGCGCCGTTTTGGATGCAAATAAGTCGATTACCGGTGTTCCCATCTTCGCAAAGATCCTTGTTGTACACTCCGGTAGTAAATGCCATTCCGCGGGCCCGCGGAGCCTCGAGAGGCAGTCTGCTTGGGTGTTGAACTTCCCGGGAATGTATTGGATTTTCAAGTGAATCTGATGGTGGTCTAGTATTTGGAAAATCCTTCGCGCCAGATTCATTAGACTTTGCGACTTGGTCCCGCCCTCGTTGCGAAGATACGCAACCGCAGTCCGATTGTCCGACTGAATTAACACAGAACTCTGTGCCATATGCCGCGCATGGCATTCTAGAGTCTTGTAAATAGCTAACATTTCCTTTTGATTGCAATGTAAGTGTTTCTCTACGCAATCCCAAATGCCAGATATTCTGTGGTTGTCGATTTGAGCTCCCCATGCCATATCTGACGCATCGGTGGCCAGAAAATGCATCGGCGGTGGTACATGTATTCGTGTGGGCAAGTATCGATTTCGTAGCCACCAGTGCATTTCTTCCTTTACCTGACACGGAATACTGTATTTGGTCATCATCTGACCCTCGGGCAAGGAATTGAGAAACTTCAGAGATTCTCGATGATTCAGTCTCCCTCGAGGGACCACGAAACTGGCAAAATTCAGCAAGCCCACAAGACTCTGTAGTTCCTTCAGCGATATTTTGCCTATTTTCAAAACATGGTCCAGCTTTTTGGCAACCGAGGCAGACGTTTCTGGCGGAAGATACTTTTGGTTTTGCCAAGGGTCCCAGACAATGCCAAGATAGGTCACGATTTTTTGAGGGACAAGAATCGATTTGGTGTAGTTTATCTGGAATCCGAGATATTCCAGTGCTCTTAAAAGCATGTCCACATGCCTGCCCAACGTTTCCTGGTCTTGGTTTGCCAGCAGATAATCGTCGAGATATACTATGACTCGTACTCCGTTTGCTCGAAGGGTTTGTGCAATCCAGTTGGTTAGACAAGCGAAAACCTTCGGAGCTGTACACAGACCAAAGGGGAGACACGTCATCTCGAGCAATTCTCCTTCGTACAGAAGGCGTAGAAACCGCCTGTGCGACCTTGCTATTTGAAGGTTGAAGTACGCTTGTGTCAAATCCACCTTGCACATGAAATCTTGAGGTTGAAGAAAATCCGGTACACGGTTCATATTTATAAGGCGAAACGGGTCGGTCAGCACATATTGATTTAGTAATTTCAAATTGAAAACAGGGCGGCTTGAACCGTCCCTCTTTGGTACGAGAAACAGAGGTGATACAAAGCTCGGGGACAGATCCGCTACTCTTAGAACACCTTGCTGTTTCATCTTTTGAATGATCAGTGACATTTCGTCCGATTTTACAGTGCGATGACGATGATTTTGCAAGTCCGGTATCCTCAGTGGGGGTTTTCGTAGGAAGGGTATGCGGTACCCTTTTATTATTCTCAGGATAAAATCTGGTGCCCCCATTTCCTCCCAGTGACTGACAAACTGAGCTAACCGACCGGCCTTGAAGAGATCTAAGTCATTGTCTTTGTCTCTTGCCTCCCCTATTGCCAGAGGGCGAATAAGGTCGTTTATGGCCTCTCTGCGTCGAAGGCCGTGGTCCTGATCTGCGAGAACGAAATGACACACTTCGGTTGTTACTTTGGTAACGGGGCTCTTGGTGAGCATTATGATGTCCTCTTGATGAAAACTGGGACTGACAACCACCCTGTGAGGGCTGATTGGATGAGCAGCTAGTATGTGCACAAGGCATCATATTCCAGCCGGGTTCTGAGGTACCATGCGATGGTACATTATAATGGGCGTTCCCCCGCGAGGGGAGCCGTGCAGCATTAGTGGATTTTGCTCGCGAAGCATTTCCGCCGCTAGATTGATTTGCAGGCCAAAAGGCTTTTCGTATCCCGCCTGCAGTTTCAATTGTCGCAGTCAAAGCATCTTGTTCAAACACGTGAGTGTTTGACGGAGGGATTTTTTCCAATTTACATTTAATCAAAGGATCACGTACACATTTGAGAATACCATCCCTTCTCATCTCTATCGTTTCAGCTCTGTGACCGCAAGCCATTTGTAGCAAGTCAGTGGAGACCTTATGAAAATCGCCTTTTAGAAAAAACTCGTCGATTTTATCATCGAGATTATTAAGTGACGCATCTGGAGATTTAGACCATGCTAATAAATTACGACAGCTTTTTAAGAAAACTTCCTTTTGTTTTAAAATACCAAAGGTAATCGCAGCGTAGGATTTATCAGAGTATGCTAAGTGGCGTATTTTGTCATACGCCTTTACCTCTTCGTTTGTTTCGAGATCTGTAAATCCCGGCGAATGGTTGTACAATTTTTGGGTTTCGAAATACCGAACTTCCGACCACGCCCTACTACCGAATCGTTGAACCTCACTTAACATTTTCAAATATTCTTCTGGAGTGGTGGGTACCGCGGGGTCCTTAGTTTTTGTTTCGATTTGAAAACTTAAATTAGGCAATATTTCCTCAACTGGACTATTCAAAAAAGGCTGCGATGCATAACAATCATTATAAAGCTCACGACTAACATCGGAAATAAATGATTCATTATCGCGAAAACTATCCTCTTTATTAACGATATTTTTCCGTAATTTACCCACTTCTTTGGTAAGTTTTTCTAAAAGACGACGGTCACGCTTTTGTTTCTTAGATCGATGACGATGCGATTTCCTTTTTCTCTTCCTAGAATCTTGCGAAGATTCAGAACGGCTAGTAGACGAAGACGATCTGCTATTGCTACTACTACTACTGGTGCTTTTAGATCTCGCCCGACGATCCCGTTTGCTCGCTTTATTACGTTGCGGTGCCACACCCGATGGACCGGCGATCGGTTCATTTGGAAGGCCGCTATCGTTATCCATAGTTAAGTTTATTTACAAAACTTAATTTAACCACTGACCTAAAAGAAATCACAAGTTCATGTACCACACGAATCTAAAAATAGATTCGTAACATGATCTAAAAATAGATTCGTAACATGGAACAAAAATGTTTAACACAATGCGGGTAGAAAGCAAGAAAACTTATAAAAATCTACGAACGGTAACACCGTTTCAAAAAATATGTGTGCAACTCACGTGAGGATCACTTGGGTATGCAGGTAATCTAGATTTTACCCAGATTTAATTATACTTTTGAAACACAAGTTCACCAACGGAAAATTTTTACGCCAATGACGAACAAGGGCGCGCAGCTCATCGCCTGCGCTGCCCCACCTCAGCCAAGTGAAAAGGAGGGGTGCGAAAGGGACAGCGCCATAGGGTAGAAAGGGATGCAAGATACAACGGAAACGGATATGCCTATCTCATTAATAAATAAGCTTCTAATAACGGTCAAGTGGTTTAATTACCAGATTTCCCAAATCCAAGATCATGGTCTTTTAGCTCATCCCGGGTTCTAAGCGACAGCTTTGAACGCAACCGGGAATTACACGCTAAGATGAGGAAACCATTTTAAAATGAAGGTTCCGTTTGCAAAATATGCAATCGTGATGTAAGTAAGTAAGAGATAACCATTTCAGAAAATACAGTGACTACAGACAGAAAATACAGTGACTGAAAATAAATAAATACTTATTCCACTTCTTACATTTGTAAAATAATTATTAGGTACTTCAGGTCAGGATAAGAACTACCTGCCAATGAATTTATTGGATGAATAGGTTTAATTGTTATACTTGGGTAGTACAAGTACATGGCATTTTTTCGCGATTACGCAAGATGGTCGCATTGCATAAGCCGGTCTTCAAACAGACTGACACACGGTCCGACACGCTGTAACAAAGAACTGTTGCTGTATTTACATAATACGCCAGAACGTACGATTATACCAGATTGAGCCACTTTCTACCCTTTCTTAAAATTTATGAGATTTTTTCTGAAATTTCGTCCTAACTGCTTCCTTTTTTTTTATACTAGAGGCGGCAAATGAGCAAGCGGGTCACCTGCTGGTAAGTAATCACCGCTGCCCATGAACATCTGCGAGATCAGAGAGGTCGCTGATGAGGTTTTTAAAAAATCGCTTCCTAACGGCTTTTTCTTTTTAACCGACTTCAAAAAGGAGGAGGTTCTCAATTCATCTGAATGTTGTTTTTTTATTTTTGTTAATTTTTTCTCATTAAGTCATATAAATACTTAATACCTATGTATTATGGCAAGCGATGGTAGATGGCAATCTTTTTTGTAATCCTACCAGACTTTCCAAACTTTTGATCATGGTCCAAGCGTTGACCGGGCTCCGAAACAACGGGATGGATGCAACTGGGAATGATACGCCAAGATGATGATGATAAAATGTATTCTGGTCTTGCAGGGATGCAGCGAGACCCTAAGCTGGTCCAGGAGCTGGCGCGCGAGTTCCGGCGCGCCGTGCCTCCCGAGCTGCTGTCCGCCGACGCCGAGCGAACCGCCAACATCACCGACGCCATCCGCAGCTTCTACTTCCAGCAGCGCCCGGTCGACATCAGAAACATCGACAGCCTCATTGACGTATGTTACCTTCACTTTACAAAACGTTTTGTAGCCATCCAGCTGGATCGCATTTAATCTGATCATTGTCATTATAGAATTTCTAAATACTCCTGACTTTACCTTAGTTAAATGTTGAATACGAAACTTTAAAGTGTCTTCTTGCTCGGCTTCGTTGAGTCATGATAAGGCCTCACATCCTATTCACTCTTCTTGTGAAGTGAATTCCAGTTCTCTGTCCGTCAGTGAGGACGTTTATCATGTTGATGATGATGCCAGATATTTTTGTCCTCAGTTGTTCACCGACGTGATGTTCCTTCGGCCGCTGCTGGAGACGGTACGGCTGCAGGCGGCGACCAACCGCACGAGCCCTACGTACGTGTACCGGTTCGCGTTCGACGGCGCGCTGGGGCTGTTCAAGCGCATGCTGGGCATCTCGCATCCCGGCGCCTGCCACGGCGACGAGATGGGCTACCTGTTCTACTTCAGCCGCCTCAACTACCGGCTCGACGACGATTCGCCCGAGCTGGCTGTCTCGCGCCGCATGGTGCAAATGTGGACCAACTTCGCCAAGACAGGGTGGGTATTAAAATAAATTCGCAAACAATAATGTCTGGTTTGAGACCCCTTCGACATACAGGGTTTCAGCACGACTTCAAAGTTATGGTTTCATTTTTCAGAAATCCCACTCCACCAGTTGATTACGAGTCCATAATCGACTTCAAGTGGCTGCCCGTGAACGACACAACACACATAAACTACCTGAACATAGACGGCAACTTCACGCAGCTCGCGGAGCCGGAGCCCGGGCGCGTGCGCTTCTGGGACAGGCTGTACGAGACCTACGCCCCCGCCGAGCCCTGAGCGCGCGCCGCAGGACGACACCCTCTGGCCCAGTGTGTACAGTGACAGAACTTGCAACAGTGTAGTGAAATAGTCTTTGGTAATTGATGGACGAACAATATCGAACCGTGCCGTGCTTGAACAACTTTATTAGGTACCCTGTTATTTCTTCTGGAAACAGTGGGTATCTCTAGATACCTACAATTTCCACAAGTGGTGATCATATTTACCGGCTGGAGCTACTTCAGAGGCATATTTCTTGTGGTCGATTAAAACTATTGACGTTTGGCATGATGATCTCAGCGGAAACGAGTCTGTCACTAGACAAGTAGACATAAGACGTTGCATTTGCAAGAGGCTGAATTCATTTCTGTATTCAGAAGTGGATCATGGAGCCATTTTGTAGATCAGTTTAAAACTTGTAAATATTAGATAAATCTAAGAATTTGACGTTAAATTAACAAAGGATGTCGTGGTCTTTTGTTTTTTACAAAAATAATTTTACAAAGTATTAAAATTACTTGAACTTACTAATTGTGTAATTACTTAGGATTAAGATTCTAAACGAAATGAATTGTTGCTAGATTAAAGTAACTACTTAAGTATTTAAAACACCTCGAGTTTTATTGTAATCTTCATAAACGAATAAGAAAATAGACCATTGTTTTCATGACCATCGCAATGAAATAATAGTTGATTTGATCATAAAAAAGTAATCTCCGTCGACTCTCGTAAATGGGATTGAAATACTTAATCTTGCACAGAGATTAAAAAATTAATCTCCAGTAACGATTTAAGTGAGGTGTTAACTATTACCACATACAGTAAGTAAATGTAAATGTTAAATTTTACCTCCTTTTTCCGACTTCAAAAAAAGGAACACACGCGTGTGTCGCGTTTCTTCGTTCACCAATTTTAAGCTTTATACTTAAAGTTCACCAAGGAACATTTTTTAGCGATTAATGGCAGACGAACTGACGAATCACCTGATGGTGAACGATTGCCGCCGTCTATAGACAATCGCAACACCAGTGGAGTCACCAGTGCGCTGCCAATGTTTGACCCCATTTGCAGTATTTTGGCCATTAGTTAACTTTTTCAAGTTAAGTTCTATGTTGAAATTGAATTAGATAAGCAAGAATAAGTTATTCAAACTACTAAATTCAATTCAAATAATATTATTTAATAAATCCATTCCATGAATAGGAAAGATTATATTGTATTTTCTACTATTACAGTTTTAAAGTAGGTACGGTTTAAGTATATAAACCATTTCTCTTATAAAAGTAAGCTCAGTGTTTCAAGTAGTGCAACTACCTACTTGCCTAAGTACATATTAAAACCAAAATGCCGGGGAACAGTCACGAAAAAACTTACCATTTTCGATCTTTCCAAGGATTTGGATTGTAAGTAACCGCTGTTTACTGTAATGTCTAATTAATTTCCGTCCCTAATCGCTTTAAATATAGGTATTATGTCAGTCAATATTGTGTTCAGGAGTGTTTTTGTAGGTACCTACCTACAGGGACACTAGTACTCGTAATATCACCATGATTTGCACGGTTGTGTCCAAAACTATCGCTATGGAGTCCAGGGTACGCTTAAACCGTGATCCATAATTACTCGTAACTGAATCTGGTTGGTGAATTGCTTCTCTGGTCTGGCTGGTTATTACAATGAAGCGACTGCTGCCTGACCTTCGCAGACAAGGGAATAAGAGCAATTTGACTATGATTTAGTACACGTTCAGAATGATTATTTGAACAAATGAGAAACTGTCAATAATTCACAGGTTTCTTCATGTTTCCGAGCAAATAGTTAGTAACCTATCGTTTTACACATTAGATAACAAAAATCCAGAGGTGCATACTCGGATTTGAACTTACGACCACCCATCCAAAAAAAGCATTCATTGAGCTAGAGCATCGTTCATTAGTAAACACACGCTCTCATTGTATTGTAAAATAGTCATAATATCAATAAAAATAAGATAAGTAGGTACCTACTTTAATTATTGCTAATGCAATTTTTATTTGGCGTTGATGAGCAATACCTACCATAGTTTCGTAACTTCGTAAGTGTATTTTCTCTCTTCAAGACGCAGGTATAACTTTTACAGGAATCGTGCTTACCCAAATAGAATTTTTAAGAATATTTTGGAATGCATTGGAAATACACCTCTTGTGAAACTTAATAAAATACCGAAGGAATATGGCCTTGATTGTGAATTTTGTAAGTACCTACAATACAATAACACATACCAATATTCTTCCTCCAAAAAGGTAAGTACTTACCTAAGTACTCGTAAATGTATCTAATACTTATCTATCTACCTAAATTACTTTTCGACCTTTTACCTGTCGCTATGAATTACTAAGTATATGTATCAGGATTTACACACATTTACATCCGTAAAACCAATGTTATCAACCATTTTTAACAACATTTGCTTAACGACTTTTCGAAGTTCATCGAATTTTTTTCGACTGACCGGATTTGTATGAAACGTTGAATTATTTTTATGTGAATTTCCAAAAGTTATGGAACAATGGTCCAGAATGGTTGGTCCAGTGCACGTAGTTAAAGGGATATACCTCTACTTAAATGTTCAGATACATACCTACATACACCCTGACCCCTCTACCTAATATCTTTAACAAGTTTATTGGGGTTAGGGGAAAACTCGCCCGAAAAGAACTCGCACGAGAATTTCAAGATTCTTTAGCTGGTTATTGTTCTTTTTTACCAATATTTTTGTGATGATAAGTAATACTGTCTAAACTCTACTAAACAAAAAATATTGGTAAAGTTAGGTTACAGCAGGGACTAGGAAAAAAATTAGAAATTCTTGTGCCAGTTTTCCCCTAACCTGTTTATTTGTTGGGTAAAGTAGGTACCTAATACGCAGGTAGCAGCAGCAGAAGAAGGAACTTATTAATTGGGTCTGATTTCCGCAATGGCAGGCATCTTCCTATTTACACTACACACTTGTGTAGATAGACTACACACACAAGTAGTACCTACCTACTTATAAATTATATTATTCTAATAAGATGATTGATTAGGATCACGATATTTTTACATTGAAAAAAACATAATTTTAGATGCAAAATGTGAGTACTTTAACCCTGCGGGTTCCATAAAGGACCGTATAGGCAAGTCGATGATGCACGACGCAGAGGCGCACGGGGTGGTGCACGAGGACTCTCAGTTCGTCGAGCCCACCTCCGGGAACACTGGCATTGCAGTCGCTTTTGTTGCTGCCCTCCACGGTATGTACGAGTATAAGTTACCTAATAGCTGGCTTATTCTTCGAGGACTATCTTTCGTGGCAGTTCTCGTTCTTGTAAAATCTTAAACACAGTTAAAAGTCTTCCATATAAATACGAGTACTTAATTGGTGGATTGGTTTGGTATTTTAAGATTCTGATGTCAAGTTCGGAGGAATATTGGATTTGAGGACCAACACACAAGTTAAAATCTCGTAATAAACGCAACGACACTAACAAGTGAATCAAAACCTATTGACCTAGAACTATAAAATTTTGAACTAACTAAGTTCCTAACCTACTCGTAGAATACGCTAGTCTCCTGGGCATGATGCCTCTGGGCAGCGATTTAGTGGACATATTTTATTTCTAAGTAAGTATTTATGTTACTATAACTGCAATAAATGATCCACCTTTTTAGGCAATAAAAGTACAATCGTGACATCCGTTAAGAACTCTGATGACAAAGTAAATACAATGCGACTGCTCGGCGCTGAAGTGATCCAAATCAAAGCGACAGAATCGGATGTGAAGATAGCGCAAAGAATCAAAGATGCTGATCCCAAGCGTATTATCATGTTAGATCAGGTATCTACTTATACTCCTTACATAAACTCATTATCCACGAGCCTATTCGTACGTTATCTAGAAATTATATTACAAGCGTTAAGCACAGTTATCAATAAGTTGATATTTGAGATGAAATATTAATTGAGTCACCAACTTTGCCTAACCTAATTCCGATAAAAAATCAATATACTTAGGTACATACTTCGGTAATTTACTCCTATCTTGTGCCTAATACCTACATTGATATTAGGTACGTACTTATATCTCTTCCTGTACCTAATATAATATTGTTTGGATGTACATTTTTTTTTTCAGATTTCCTTCTTTTCAAGCAGCCTAGGCAAGACCTGCTTGTGCATTCTATCTTTGAAACGTCGTAGATCTAAGTATATTAAGTACTTATCTAGATTTTTCATTAAAATATGTAGCAGTTGACGACGTCTACAAATCGCTTCCTCCGAAGATCAAAGTCCGATCTCCTTTATTAAACATATTGCAAATCGGATAAATAGTTTTTTAGATTTTCGCGTTGCATTATAACTATAAATTATTAAAACGGGAATTAACGCGACTCGATTCAGTTCGCTTGTGACCACGGCTGCTGCAACGTAGCCGAAACGTCAAGCAGTAAGTACATACAATGTACTTAAAAATAAACGTCGCGTTAATTCCCGTTTTAATAATTTATAGTAAATCGGATAAAGTCCGAGTTTTCTTTGGAACAGTCGAAATGTTTGGTTACAGTTTGACAACGACGTGAACCCCCGAACTCACTATGAGGGCACTGCCGTAGAAATTCTGTCGGCCCTGGGCAGCGTGGACATGGCGGTGATGGGCGCGGGCACCGGCGGCACCATGAGCGGCTTGGGGCACTTGTTCAAGGAGCACAACCCCAAATGCGTCGTTGTAGCCGCGGAGCCGGATGGTTCCACTATGTTTAACAAAAAAGGGAAACTTCATCCGTTTTTGGTAATATTTGGGCCTATAAGTTGAAGCTTCCTTCACATTTGTTGTTTGTGAGTGAAAGATGATCAAATAGGGCCTAGGGGGGCAACTCGGGCAGGAATTTCAAGATTTTTTAGCTAGTCACTGTTAACCTTACCCAACCAATTTTTTTTTTTCACAGTTTAGTCGGTAATATCATCTTCTTCTATACTATTAATAAAGAGGTAACGCCTCGGCCTGTGACTGACTGACTGACTGACTGACTGACTGACTGACTGACTGACTGACTGATCTATCAACGCACAGCCAAAACTACTGGACCTAAAATCATGAAATTTGAAACATAGGTAGTTCTTACTATGTAGGCGCGCACTAAGAAGGGGTTTTTGCGAAATTCACCCCCTAAGGGGTGAAAGGGGGGGTTTACGTTAGTATGAAAGTCTTTCAATTTGATGTTAGAGATTTGAAAATTTGGATTATGGTTGTTTATCAAAAATAAAAATTGACCTGTTTTAGTTTTTTTTTAATTCAAGCCATAAAGGGGTAAATGGGGATTAAAACAATGTATGGGAGATTTATTATTTTTAAAGCTAGAGTCTTGAAAATTGGTATTTGGGTTTTCCATACAAATTAAATGAAAAGTAATTTCAGCATTTTTTTTTTCAGCTTACAAAGGGGTGAAAGGGGGTTAAAACGTCGTATGGAAAATTCGTCATTTTTAAAGCTAGAGCTTTGAAAATTGCTATTTGGGCTTTGCATGCAAATGTAAAGAAATTGAATTCGGCATTTTTTTCTTCAACCTAAAAAGGGGAGAAAGGGGGATAAAACACCGTATTGTCAATTTTAAAGCTAGATTCTTGAAACTTGGTATTTGGGCTTTGCCTACAAATGTAATGAAAGTGAATTCGTTATTTTTTTCTTCAACCTAAAAAGGGGGAAAAGGGGGTTGAAACGAAGTATTGTCATTTTTTGAAGCTAGAATCTTGAAAATTGGTATTTAGGCTTTGCATAGAAATTTTATAAAAGTCCCCCCTTCCCCTTATAGGGGTGAACGGGGGAACTGATTAAATTTGACAAAGTAAAGTTATAGAGTTTCCAACATTTTTTAAATCAAATCTTTTTGAGATTCCTTCATTAAGGTTTACGATCACCAAAATTATCAATCCTATAAGTATCAGTAAAATTTCTTTTTGCTAATTACTTTGATTGTTGTGAATTCTACTTCGTTCAAAAAATTAAAATACCGAAGCGAAGCGAGGGCGGGCCACTAGTAACAAATATTTCGGTGGGCCTAAGAAACACTGACCAGCTAAAAAATCTTGAAATTCCTGCCTGAGTTGCCCCCTAAGCGCGAGTACCTACGTTGGCCCAAAAGAAAGGCATAGAAGGTATACGAACTGAGATGATAGTCTAGCATGCTGTTGCGAATATTTAAATTATTCTTGGTTAGTGTTCAAGTAAAAGATCTTATAGTGGTTAATTCATGTTTAGGTGGAAGGTATAGGCTCTAAATCTGCTCCCATCACGTTGGATGTAACTATTGCTGACCATTTTGAGGTGGTCACCGACGAAGAAGCTTTTCTTACGGCTCGTGAGCTTTGCAAAAAAGAAGGTTTATTATGTGGTGAGTGTAACGTTAAATTTACCATTTAATAATTTAATGTTTGCTGTGTCAAAATATATTGAGCGGATATATTTGTATCAGGTGGCAGTAGTGGCGCAGCGATGGCGGCCGCTCTAAAAGCGGCGAAGCAGTTGGAACTGAAGGCTGGGCAGCGAGTGGTCGTGGTGCTGCCGGACGGTATCCGGAACTACATGTCCAAGTTTGTCAGCGACCAGTGGATGGAGGCATATCGCTTTTTGGAGCCCCCTAACCACACTATGAAGTACCTACTTAATTTACTTGACAAGCCGGTCATAGATAGATAATAATATGAAAACATACCTAATTGCAACAACATTAAATTTGTGATAAGTAGGTACTGTCCGTCAGGATTCACGGTTAAGTATTACCTCGAATATATGTGGTTAAGTACCAACTTGATCACTTATTCTGTTCTTTGATTTCAAGGAGGACTGCATTGAGGACTGTTTAGCGCAGTGGTTTGAGCGGCGCCGGTTGAAACGCGAGGGTTGTGGGTTCGATTCCCGCACTAACGCAAATGTTTGTAGATAAAACAGACTACTTGTTTTATGTAAAAATGTAATGTATGTATGTTTAAATTATTTCCTGTTTTATCTTTAAGTTACTCTTCCTTGTGTACCAGATTAGTACCTATGTAATATGTAACAATTTTGTGGAAATAAAATATTTGTATTTGTAAGTATTTGTATTTGTATTTGTTTTGGTCTGGGTTTTTGTGGTTTTTCGTTGGACTGGGTCCTTTAATTGTCTTTCCAAACTAACGCAAATTGATGATTTTAATAATTTGCAGATGGTGGAAAGTACCCGTCAGTGAATTGAAGACACCAGATTACCCTATTGTGAACAAGAAAACAACCTGCGCCGAAGCGTTGAAGGCTATGGGTGAGGGAGGGTACATCGATTTGGCGCTAGTCGAAGACGACGATGGGTAATGGAATCAACAACTTATGTTTTATTAAGTATAAGTGAGCTGCGACTGAAAAGGGACTATATTAAGGAATGCTACGCTCATAAATAAGGGTCAAATTTTAATTGCAGCTATTTTGTTGGTGTTGCATCTAAAGACGGCTTCCGCAATTACGCGACCAATCCCACCAAGTTGCCTGGCTTCTCTTCCGAAGAGTTCGACTTCAACAGCCCCGTCGAAGAGTATTTGGTGAAGCACGTGCACAAATTGGCAATCAACTCTAAGAAGGGAGTTCCGACCTTAGGCTTGGTTTCTAGGGTTCTGGATGTTGCTCCATTTGTGGTCATCGGAGATGAAAAGGATTCAGGTACCGAACTGATAATATAAATAAAATATATTTAAACTTTAACACTAGTCGGGGCAAGCTCTATTGAGTATTACTCGTCATTGTTTGCAAAATCTGTGCAGTTTTGCTAAACTGTATAAACGAATAATGCCTAGAAGTGTAAAATTAGAAAATACTTAGCTGTAGGTAAACTTTACGCATATTTTTTTAAATATGCAAATTCAACTCATTTACATACTTAACTAAATACATGTAGACATTATCTTATTTAATAAAAAAAATATTTATAAGATTATAATAATTTACAGGTCTACTTATGTAAAAGTAAAGTATCAGCCTGTATACATAATGTCTCACTGCAGGGCAAAGGCCTGGCTCCATCAAGGCATTGCTAGGCAATATAAAGTAGTTTTAGTTTTGTTTGTTGCTAAAGTGGATCTGTCTATTTAACTCTTCAGATCACTTCAAGGCTAAAGGGGTGGCCAAAGCCGATGACGTCCTGGACTACATACATCGCACATCACCATGAACTCTCGTCGGGTGGCCAGGGCTTCCGACGCCGCGCCCTAGCTGCGACGACACTTGGCATTGTTGAAAATGATTTCACATGTTTATTATTTCACTATATTTGCTGGATAGGTACTACAGATGGGATAATACAAATGCAATAAATGGGTTCAAAGGAAACACTATATTTTTGTTTTTATAAAATACTAGCGGCCGCCCGCGACTTCGTCCGCGTGGAAAAGTAACTTTTTACCCCCCTTTTAACCCCTTACAACCCCCTTTTCGCAATAAAAAGTAGCCTATGTTCTTTCTCAGGGTCTAGATCATCTGTATACCAAATTTCATTCAAATCCGTTCAGTAGTTTTGGCGTGAAAGAGTAACAGACAGACAGACAGACAGACAGACAGACAGACAGACAGACAGACAGACAGACAGACAGACAGAGTTACTTTCGCATTTATAATATTAGTATGGATTTCCTAAGTAGATATCTACCTAATGTTGTGTTGTAATTATTGTAGGTGCCTAAGCTGTAAGTCACCTTCGACAAAGAACAGTCAAAAATTATATCATGCAGACTAATTGATTACCGATACCTACTTATTTATAAATTAAATGAGCTGAAATAACACATTTATTGCCCACGCACAACACAGTACTTCGTATAGATACTAAAGAAAGCGATATTAAAAAACTAAGTATGAGGTGAAAATGCTGTGGTCAACAAGGTAGTGAGTTGTGTATTGTACAACAGCAACCTCCAATGCAATGCAAACACACCTAACGTGCATATGTAAGTAACAAAAATAAGAATCGTTATTTGTAAATAAAATTGATGTTATCGTTTTTAGCATTTTTTGTGCATGAATCCAAGCATAAAATGTATGTACTACGTTATCACAATTTCTTTTACTTTCCTGCCGGGTACGTATTATTCTGTGCTACCGGGAAAAAATATATCAGCTCAGCTACCTTGTAATTGACCATAAGATTGAAAATACAAAATCAACCAAATGCGGCTTAACGACCTTTTAGATAATAATATAACATGGAAGTACCTATTAGAAAATATTATGATTAGATAGGTACTCTGCACTGCTGCTCTACATCGCCGGTTAAAACCCTTTAGTTCAGAATGTCCAATTCCCAAAATGTAAGTACAACAGTTTCAGAAAGTCCAATTCCCGATATGAAATTAAGGGGTAAAACCTGCAAAAATTATTAAAAACGACTTTCGAAGTAACAATAGGTACATTAAATTTATAAAATTTTTATATCGAGTAGGTACCTAAACTAAACTTCCTAAATCATCAAACCCGGGCCTAGGGACCCGGGTAGGTTCAATATGGCCAGTTAATATAACATCTATAAACCAACATAAAATAATCTTATCTTAAATGGTATTTGATCGAACATCGCAATTCTTAACTCAAACTCAATTGTTAAAAAGGAGCGGCCTTGGCGCGGAGCCACCCGAGTACCCGACCCTTCGACCGAGGCAGAGGGCCTACAGCGAAACCGTCTCGTAACTAACGATTGAATACCTATGTCACATCCAAGCAAAAAAGGCGCACAGCGCGTGTAAAAGAGGAAGGGACCAAGGAGTTCGTGAATTCTGTTTCGTTGTAGTCTCTGGCTTCAATCAAAGCAAACACCTGGTGGCTGGTGGTTATCTATGGGTTGACTATTCTGTTCACCGCGCAGGTAGATTTAACATTATTCCAAATAACCCTCCAATGTTACTCTGTTCTTTATAATCATTCACATGGACCTTTTGAAAATTATATTAATTAGTATTAATGTTACTTACAGCTTTCAAGTTTATAACAACCACTCGAGTTTAAATTTAGTAACTAATTAGGTATGTAAGGTAATGTGCAATCCAAGTTTAATCTTAAGATAGTAGGTACCTTAAGCCCAAATGACTTTGTCTATATATTAGATTAGATTTACATCATATAATGTTCAGGAAAAGGAGCCGATTTCTTATCGATGTCAGTACTTGACAAACATTCAATTGCATAAAGAACTCTGGGCCTCCCTATTGGAAAGGTCATCGTACGATGGTATGTAGCGCTCTCAGTTACTCATACGAGGTCCCTCTCTCGCAAAACCCACTCCACAAGCTCAGTCTACGAGTGTGAGGGATTGTTATTTCTTCCACTCTAATCATTTAATCGAGGTTTCTCTCAGATAGTTCGACCACATACCAAAAGTGCAATAACTTTATCATCTACAAAAGTCATGCTTACATTTAATTACACGCTTGAATTGATAAGTAAGTCCCTATTCTGACTATACATCTTACATTCTGCAGAGACAAAAGCCAAACTTCGAAAAAATCTTAATTATAAGATTAGCTTCTGTACTTACTAAGTTAATGTTGACTTTACATTTTGGTCTTAGTAGATACCGTCCTAAATTTGCGTTTTTCTTACCTTCATAAGAATTTGGCACTTACCTACCTATAGGTATCCCACTTCTAAGTATACTCGCAGGTATCCTACCGTAGCTTAAATCTATTGACAAATTGTGTATTCCGTGTACTTGTAGGTCCGTATGCTTTGTAACAAAACTATATAGACACTTTAAATTGGTAATAATTAAAGTTGATTCTGAGCACGCCTCAGTTGAGCGTGAGATGTTTGACCGATTGCGTGCAGAATACGGATGTGAACAGTGCGACAGCCGACAGCCAGCCACACACTTTAATCTGTGGTCTCAGTCCAGCAGCAGTCTCAGTCCACATTAGTCCTCTGAGCAAGGTAGGTGCCGGTCACAGAGCGGTTGCGTCTTTTTTAATTTTATTTTTTTACTATTTATAACACAACTGCTCTTCAGTCTCTATACAGTTTAAAGTAAAAACACATATTTCATTCATAAAACTGTGTTATTGACGGCAAATAAATTAATTTCGCGTTTAAGTGCATAAAGTGTTACACGAAACTTTTCCTTCACAGTG
Source organism: Cnaphalocrocis medinalis (assembly GCA_014851415.1). Lineage (NCBI taxonomy): Eukaryota > Metazoa > Arthropoda > Insecta > Lepidoptera > Crambidae > Cnaphalocrocis > Cnaphalocrocis medinalis. The sequence continues at coordinate 8,828,286 of CM026293.1, read as the reverse complement.
CAGTAGTGCGTTCTAACTGCAGTTAAAGCAAAATGTCCAACCCAGTGCACAATGGCCATGCCAACGGGAACACAAATGATGAAGTTAAAGGTGAAACTAATTCAAAAGGAACGCCGAAATTCTTTAACCTCAAGGAAATGCCACACATTGTAAAAGCTCTGTAAGTACCCTGCAAAATTAATTGTACAAACTAAAAGACGTAAAGAATTTATCAAATAAGAATATCGCTTTGTTAAAAAAAGTTGTTAACCTTAATCAAACATGGATTTTTCTACTTTCTTTGATACCAATTTCTGCAGCCATAAAATGATCCAAATTATAAAATACTTATCCGTGTGCCAAATTCAATTAAAACTGGTAAAGTTTTAATTAACTTTCGGGACACAGTAGGTATCTAGGTGCCTAATAAGTATTATCATCCTATGGTAGAATACCTAATACTTACACCTACTAAAAAATAATAAGAAGAATATTACTAATAATTGATTTATTTTATTCGTTAACTATTATTTTCGCAGTTCCTACATAATAAGTATTTAGATGATAATAAATAATATTAATGTTATTAAAATTATTTTTGCAGGGACCGAAACCAAAAAATCCATCCAAGCATTCTCCATGTCATTGGAAACACTCCTCTAGTAAAACTGACGACAATACCTGAGGCGGAAGGAATTCAATGTGATATGTGTAAGTTCACATTATGTATTAGTAGGTACAAATGAAATATATGTATTACCGGGTAATTAAAATAAACAAAAGGATCGCCCCCATAACGACGCCTAATACCGACGCAATTAAAGTTTAAAGCAATTCCAATTTATTATTTACTTATTAAATTGCACCATGTCACATTAGAAGTCTTAACACTAATGCTTATTATTTACATTTAGTACTGACTAGCACATACTTATAGGTCGGTAACATTGACGGCTGCTTTTCCACGCACGCAGAAACGCAGCCTTAGGGTGTAGCACTTTAATGTAAATACTTAAGTAAGTATATAATATTATTTATTAATAAAGTTAAAATATTATTTTTAGATGCAAAATGTGAATTTTTAAACCCCGGTGGATCAGTGAAGGACCGCATCGCGTACCGCATGGTGCAGGACGCGGAGACGCGGGGCATCCTCGTGCCCGGCAAGTCCGTCATCGTGGAGCCCACTTCCGGGAACACCGGGATAGGATTAGCCCTGGCATCTGCCGTCAAAGGTGAATCCATTCTTTACATCTTTTCATTTTTAATATTGTTAACAAATATGCTCGTAATAGCAGTAAGTGAAGTAACGGCGGCACAAGTTAACTGCTTTGAGGAATCCCATGTATTAAAAATTAAGCACTTTAAAAAGTTATTTAAACTTAAAAGGGCTGGTCCTAGAATTGATCCCTGGAGTACACCTAAAATGTGAAGTAGTGGCGGCACTAACACAGTAGGTACAGTAACGGTGTAGGTAAGTATAACATCATAATTATATTCGCGATATTGCATGAAGTAAGTAGGTGAAACATAGGTAAGTATTTTAGGATATTCAAGTTAAATATGATGATTGACATAACCTAACCATACGCTATGAACTTTTAATTTTGGATGAGCTCATTTCTAAAACATTAAGTTTTACCCAATTCTTTTATCCACATAACATACCAAAGTGTAAAACTATAAAAAATGGTTAGTTATTTAAATAGTATCTTTTTTGCACAAGATAAGGTAGGTACAATTGGCGTAATAGATAGGTACTCACTCAATGCTTTATATGGTCCTACAACATTATTCGTCAACCATAGGCATTTCTCGCAGACTGATACGTCCAATACTTATACATAAAATATTTTGTTACAACAGGATATAGGTGTATAATAGTACTACCAGAGAAAATGTCTGATGAAAAAGTGAACACATTGCTGGCACTGGGCGCCGAGATCATCAGAACCCCAACAGAGGCCGCGTGGGACGACCCCGCGAGTAACATTATGGTCGCGCACCGACTCGCCAAGGAAATCCCTGATGCTGTCATATTAGATCAGGTAAATAGAAGCTTTGTGTCCGGTATTATAAAAGGCAGGCCTAATGCGGCCCGCCGAGTCACTTTGTGCGGACCGCGAAGCCCCCGTCGTAGGTAGGCTAAGACCCCCAGTTGCCGTCACTTTATAGGGCGTGTAATGGTGCGATATTAACGGATAAAGTCGGACAGACCATCAATCTACAGGTATCTTTGTCTTTACACGGCTATCTTCTGATGTTACCACTTTGAGAAGTCTAATCATGGCGGGTAAAACAACAGATTTATTCTTCCTTCATATAGGTAGATCATTATGAAGTGTAAATAATGCCTGACTTAGTATTTTCAATGTATTTCTTTCAATCATAAAAATTGCATATTATCCTCTTTATTTTAATGACCTAAGCTTCGATTCTAGATTATATTAAATTAAATTGATCTGAATATATCAGGATATAATATAAGAATAAGCGAAGTAGTTAAAAATAGTTCGGCGAGCCACTAAACATTTTTATTCCATGGCGTGCAGCTTAGCGAATCTGTACGGACCTACATACCTAAGCTGCCTTGCTTACTCTAAATATTGTCGACGAAATTCTTGGCAAACAATAGTAGGTAATTTACACCGTTCTTAGGAGGAAGTCATCAGTACTATAAGTACCTCAATGATAGGCCATTTTTGGACAAAGGCGGGTTTGTGAGCGAGCGGAATACCTCCATTATGCCTAATCTAACATGACTTTGTGCATCTCCTATCAAAGGTACCTACAATTTGTGCATCCTTCTTTATCCATTGTCAATATTTATATTAAGACATGAATGGTGCAGTTAAAGTGTGTGCGCGGGAGGTCCCGGATTCAATTCCCGTTTGGGTCCAGTTAAAAAACTTTTAAAACTGACTTGTGTTTGCTGGGGTAGACATTCTCTTATCGTCAGGTAGCTTAGTATAGCTAGGAAATCTAGGGCAGTGTGAGTTTAGCATTTATTTACTAGCGGCCTCACTTCGTTTCAGGACTTTTCCAGGACTGCAGGTAGGTACTTAGATATCACTGGGATCGATCACACTGTTCACCTATAGGTAATTAAACCAGTCTACAGAACAATCTAAGTAAGGATGTTTTTTATCTCGCACAGTATAACAACCCGTGCAACCCTCTGGCCCACTACGACGGGACGGCGGAGGAGATCCTGTGGTCGCTGGACGACGACGTGGACATGGTGGTGATGGGCGCGGGCACCAGCGGCACGGTGTCGGGCGTGGGCCACAAGATCAAGGAGCGCTGCCCCGCCTGCGTGGTGGTCGGCGTCGACCCCTACGGCTCCATACTCGCCCAGCCCGAGGAGCTCAACAAAACTGACGTACAATTTTACGAGGTAAGGTATCGTTGGCTACTAATGTCGAGTAACGAAAGATTGTTAAAAATAAGTAGGTACTTAGTTTAGTAGGTACCTACCTATCCAAAATTATGTAATAGGTAATGTAATATATCAAGGACTACCTTCGGCAGTGGCTAAAACTGGCTGACAAATATAAATTACTTACCTAATCCACAAAAATACAATCAAATTATTATACTTACTTAGGTACTTAAATAACTTTTTCGATGTCCTTTGCCCAGAGTTTCACGCGAAGTATCCGTCATAGTAGACACGAGTACCTACTTACTTACAAATTCAATCTTATTATCATGCGTAAAGATGACGTAATCTGCCGTAGTACGTTCAAGGAAAAATATTAACCAAACGGGTTTACATTTTAGCATGATCAACACCACGCGCTCCAGAGCAGATATAATCTGTCAAGTTTCCTCAATTGGTAATTGATCCAATGTGTTTCCAAGAAAGGTTGTGCGTTCACCACGGGATAGTAGAAAGAGAACTCAGTCTTCAGGCAACGCCATAGCAGATGATACAAGTCAGATCTCGTAAAAAATACTAATAGTTTAGGCTTCCTAGTTACGTACAACATTACGGCAAACATTAGGTACCTACGTAGACAAACTCGCTAAATTAGTAAGAGACGACTAGACGAGTTACGCAATTTACACGATTTATACCGATCGATGATATTTTACAAAAATTCACAAGCGTGAACTGTTTTTATTAAACAAAAAATATATTTATAAAGCAATTCTGTTGCAAGTATGATTAGGTTAACCTTCGGATTGCGAAGCGACTGACATGGTCGTGGGTCGACGGACCTACACGATTTGATATAAACACTACTTGTTGATAATGTATTTGTTTTGAAATGTACACAAGGTTTTGTTTATTTAGTATCCACTCTTTGTTCAGGACTAGGTCTTATAAGTACCCTACCTACATTCGTTGTAAAGTGATTTTATTCGCAGTGCAAGCAGCTATGAACTTTCTATAAACTTCATTCGTAAAAATATGTAGTTACCCAATTTTTTTATTGATCAATTATGGCCAACTATGAAATATTGTACGCACACAGATAATGAATAGTGGTACGGATTCCACTTGGATTGAGTGCACCTGAGCATGCCAGGAACCGCGAGCCAAGCATTCGATATGCACCGGTCAATCATAAGCTGACCATAACCATAACAACGCGATGCGCGCAGCCTTTGTTTTCATTTTTATGTAATTTTTTCTGCTTTTCGCTTCACTGAGGACGGATGTGTGCAGTCCCGGGTCATAAACAAAATAATGCATCTTTTTCTTTAGATTTTTCAGTAAGAAGTCTATTACATCTATGTTGTACTAACTAGCTAAGTATAAGTAAGTAGAATCCATCCAAGTAACTTTGGCCTACCTACTTATTCTCTTCTTAAATACTAAGTACCTACTAACCTACTTACATAGATTCAGAAATTTCATTTGAATCTAGTCTACCTACTTGTTTTACGTGCAGTGGAATTAATTAGGTTCGTACATAATATGTGTCACAAGAGTATCAAATTAAAAAACAGGCATCAATATCTATTATTAAAACCATTTTATAACACATTTTGGGATATCTTGTTACTATGTGGAGTACATTCATATCATAACATAGGTACCTACCTACGTTTTAATTTTTACCATTCAAAACCTGCGACTTTGATACAATACCTAAGTAAAGTATAGACATAGTTTACTATAGGCATATACCTACCTACTGTCCGACTGCAGGGCAAAGGCCTTCATCATGGAAATCAAGTCATCGCTACTGTGATGGGAATAGGCTAAATCACCACGCTTGCCTACGCGGATCGGTGATCACAAACCCGAGCTAAGTTCGAAAAAATCGAAATATACTTTTTCTCGACCCGGGAATCGAACTCGGGACCCCGAGGTTACGGCCCGGTACTTAAACCACTAGACCAACGGGACGTTAGTACCTGAGTAACTAAGTACCAACAGTAAAATTTTTAATTGTACCTAAGTAGCAAGTAACCTGTTGCGGTGCTATATAAGTATCTTTTGTATTGATTTGTTCGCTTCTTTTGTTCGCCAGGTGGAGGGTATTGGTTATGACTTCTTGCCAAGAGCACTGGACAGATCTGTAGTGGACAAATGGGTCAAATGTGACGATTACGAGTCATTGCAAATGGCGCGAAGGCTTATCAAAGACGAAGGGTTGCTGTGTGGTAAGTTACCTTTTCTCATGTGTCCGTGCCATACTCCTTTCGGGCGTTAAAGGGATCAGCTTAAGTTTCCTTCGTAAGCAGGAAATTAACCAGCTGAAAGTCCTTTAAACTTTTTTAGGTGCGAAAAAACAAATACCCAGTGCTGTAACTAGCCTTTTATGCACCCGGTGCGTCCTTTTGTTGTTTCAATATCGCTTCAAATTGCGATACAGTACAGTAGGGCGGTCTGGTCATTTCTGCGCCCCTGGAGGGTCTGCGCCCAGTGCCTGGGCACCGCAGGCACCGCCCTATTTACGGCACTGCATACCTACAGAATTTTGTCTACAAATCCCCATTATCAACTCGATTGGCATTCAGTGGGGATTAATGGATGGGGATTATCAGTGGGGATTAGTGGAATAACCCCCTAATTATGCCATCAGTTTCATCATCAATAATTTCTTGCAATATTCTAAAGGGTCCAGTTTTTGATGTGCAGACTATAAGTAGTTTATGTAAATATACTTATCTAAGGAAGTCGTTTTTTTAGGGTTCTGTAGCCAAATGGAAAAACATTTAGTAAGGTTACGTCCCTTTAACCACGTGTTGCACTAACCATTCTGAACAACATTTCAATGACTTATTAAAATATGCATTAAAAAATCTACTTTTCATGCAAAGTCCTTCATGGGCGAGACCGAATCGCACTTGGCCGCTTTTTGTTATTACTACATCAATACCCACGAGTATAGATAAGCCATACAACGCGTAATACGTAACACTGCCTGCACTATAAACAAGTAATAATGTTAAATCAAACGAAACGATACACGCCAGCCTACATCTTCTTGCATCACACTTAACTTTACTTAGGTACCTAGTTATAAAAAACTCAAAACATAAGAAACGAGCTTAATAATTTGAAAGTAGTTTTATAATTTGTAGATTAAATTGCTCTGCGGTGTTCGAATGACGCAAATTATTTTCGGTAGGAAACTAATTAGGAACTGCATTACCCCGAAGGTTGCGCCGAAATAATCTTGTGGTCAAAATCAGTAATCTGGTATTTTTAAAACATGAGGTAGGTATAATGATTTTCGTGTATTGAAATGGCATCACCTATTAAGGAATCAAGATAAGAGAGATATTCGAAGATTTCCCTATCCCGCCAATCCCGCCACAGGGTCCGAGATTGGGGAACTCATCAGCCTTTTAGGAAAGAGTTGGTACGTCCTCTCAGTGAGTAAGAACATGCGCCTCTCGCATATTAGGACTTACAAAACCTGAGTCATGGCCTAAGCCTAAGGTCTATTACCTTGGAGTTCAAAGCAACAACTGTGAACGCATCGAGAATGACTAGCTGAGATGAGATATCATGTCCTACGACCCAACCCGTTTAGCGCAATGGTTTGAGCGCCGGTTGAGACGTAAGGGTCGCGGGGTCGGTTCCCGCACCAACACAAATGGTTGTTGATAAAACAGAATGGTGAATGGTTGTTGATTTGTGTTGGGTCTGGGTGTTTGTGGTTCCTTCGTTGTTTCTGGTTTCCATAGTACAAGGGAAAACCTTAGTTTGGGATCAGGACAATGTATGTGATGTTGTCTCAATTTATTATTTATTTACAGGTGGAAGCAGCGGTTCGGCAATGTGGGGCGCGGTGCAGGCGGCTAAGTCGCTGAAGGCTGGCCAGAAGTGCGTGGTGCTGTTGCCAGACAGCATCCGCAACTACATGACTAAGTTCATCAGCGACCCCTGGATGGAGGCGCGCAACTTCCAACCCGTCGTACAAAAAGATAAGCTTTGGTAATTTAATACTCTCTTCGTCAACATCTACCATCAGAATTGTGTCAGAACCCAAAAGGTATTATGTACTTACATAGGTTTGTCATTTACACAATACCAAATGTAAACAGAAGTTAAACGTTCGTATTGTTCGTTGATTGACCCATATATGCGCATTTGGTTGTGACCCTGCCTATTGTAATATACCTACGCAAAGGTAAGTAAGTAGGTATGTCACAGTGCATTCGATCCCCACCCTGGACAAACACTCGCGGGATGAGCACTAGTGTTTGCTAAGGTGTCTGGCTGGGTGTAGTTACATTATATCGCACATAAGATGCTACAGTGACGTAACTTACATTTTACAAGTTTGTAGAAAATGCAATTTAAAAAAAAAATTACTCTTTAGCAGGCATTACCTGAAAACGATGAGGGCTAGAACGTTTCTATATATTGGTTTATATAGCTCAGATACTGTATTTTAACAAAAAAGGAAAAACGCTAAAATAAAAGTGAGTCTCGCCCTCTAAAATGGTTTTTTTTTTATGACACCCCCCCCAGTTGCGTCACTGTTTCTCCAAATGGACTTCCATTTGGAGACAGTAACTTCACTGTTTAATCGAGTCCAAATTATTATAATAAAACAATTTGTATCGTTTATTGCTTTTATTTCAAAGTACACGACTACAAAAATCAAAAACCAAAAAAAATATAACAGTAACTTATCAAACTTTAGAGTTGCCACCAGATGTGTCTTTGTAGCACGGACCATGCGTCTTTTTGCACTTAATACGTATAATAGTAGTAATTAAAAATACTTTGTTAGCCCGCAATGATCACGAGTTTACAGCAAAAATCCTTGTTAATGGCTATTTTCATCATTAGCAACCCGCGCTCATCCACTGCTGGACATAGGTCTCCCCCAATGCACGCCACCGCTCCCGATTTTCGGCCACTCTCATCCAGCTTACTCTAGCCAGCCTTCGAATGTCGTCATCCCATCATGTAGCAGGGCGTCCAACACTACGTTTGCCGAGTCGCGGTCTCCACTCAAGGACTTTATGGCTCCAACGGTTGTCAGTTCTGCGGCTAATTTGACCAGCCCACTGCCACTTCATTTTGCTAATTCGGTGGGCTTTGTCGGTGACTCTGGGTCTCTGTCGGATTACATCATTTCTGATGCGGTCCTTCAAAGATACTCCGAGCCCTTTCAATTGCTATTTTAAATATTAGTTAATCAGAAGATAATTAAGTAACAAGTAGCTTTGGCAAACTTACTTCACGTCACTTCTAAAAAGTCCCTCATTAAATCTTGCATAGTAGCTGGGAATTAAATTGTTTCCAATCAGGCCAAATTACTAATTATTAGCGTGGCTGAAGTGGCAATGGGCAGGGCACATTGCGAGAACAGACGGCCATTGGGGTGGAAAGGTCCTTGAGTGGAGGCCACGCGCAGGAGGCCGCAGCCGTGGTAGACCTCCCACCAGATGGACCGACGATCTGGTGAAGGTCGCGGGAGTCCATTGGATGCGGGTGGCACAGGACCGATCTGTGTGGAGAACTTTGGGGGAGGCCTAGGTCCAGCAGTGGACGTCTATTGGCTGAAATAACAAATTAACCCGGCACTACACCAAAGATATCCCGGACGTCAGCCTGTACGAGATTAGCATAGCTCTCAAATAGCTTAAGAACGGCAAGGCACAGGATGATGACGGAGTCACAGCGGAGCTTCTGAAGGCAGGTGGACGAACGGTCCTGAAAGCCCTTCAGAAGCTATTTAACTTTGTCATCATCGAGGGAAAGACGACCAAAGCGTGGCATACTGGCGAGGTAAGGCTTTTCTTCAAGAAAGGAGATAAATCCCAATTGAAGGACTACAGGCCCTTCACGCTGCTGAGTCACATATACAAGCTGTTTTCGAGAGTTATGACGAACCGTCTCGCACGTAGGTTGGACGACTTTCAGCCTCCTGAACAAGCCGGATTCCGCAAAGGCTTTAGCACCATAGACCACATTCATACGCTGCGGCAGGTTGTGCAGAAGTCCGAGGAGTACAATCTGCCATTGTGCTTAGCGTTTGTGGACTATGAGAAAACTTTTGATTCTGTCGAGATTTGGGCCGTGCTACAGTCTCTCCAAAGGTGCCGAATTGACTACCGGTACATACAAGTGTTGCAGTCCCTGTACACAAACGCCTCCATGTCAGTCCGTCTTCAAGACCAGAAGTCTAAGCCTATACCACTCCAGCGAGGTGTGAGACAGGGTGACGTCATATCGCCGAAACTGTTCACAACTTTGTTGGAGGACGTTATTTTTAAGCTTCTGGAATGGGGTGGACATGGCATCAATATAAATGGCGAGTACATGACGCACCTTCGATTTGCCGATGATGTCGTAGTCATGGCTGAGACCTTGGAAGACCTAAGCAGAATGCTCGACGACCTCAGTAGAGTCTCTCAACAAGTGGGTCTCAAAATGAACATGGACAAGACGAAACTCATGTTGAACTCTCATGTCGTAGCCACTCCTGTATACAGTTACGCCATTGTTTCTCCAGGAAACAAATACAACAAATGGCATAACTTACAGTTACGACGAACTATGTCCAAGCGATGTCCACACTCAACGGGCCGCACGGTAGGCTGAAAATTTACTCTCGAAGACTTTGGGATCTCGAAAAATGACTTCGCATTTTTAAGAAACCAATTAAATATTTTGATTCTACCATTAAATACAAGACATTTTTATAGATTGGTGTTTTTTGATTAATTGGTTAGTTTAAGAGAAATATTTTTTTGAAAAATAATTTGTATGGAGAAAAACATAAATTGTACAATATCTCCAATTCCTCAAGTTTCCTCAAAATAATATTATCAGGGATATATAACACAATTTTTTTGCCTATTTTAGCATCTGCACCTATGCTTCGATATTCACCGATCTCGTCACTAAATAACAAAAACTTATTTTCCCGGTAACAAAAATCTCTATTCCACACCACCGTCGAGGTTGAGAACCGACTGCGTTTTTTTTTATCAGTGGTATCCCCGGTAGGCCTAATCCACTCATCCTTTTGAACAAAACGCCCTAAGTTCTTTATCGTTTTCACTATTTAAATCAAAATTATTGAAAGACAGTTTAGATTTTATCATATTGTAAAAGGCACTGTTGTCCTTAAAACTACTGCTACTTTCTTTCAACTTCACAATCACATCAATATTAGTTACTAAATCGGAAAACATTATAAATTAAATTATGAAAACAACTCACAAAATATACGCGTATGCTTAGAAATCGAAACAAGGAATGTATTTACGAGATTTGAGTGAAAAAATTAAACATCGAAAAATATAAATATTTGGAGGGTGGTTGGTAATTACATTTGCCGTGTTTCATAATACCAAACGTCAAAGTTCTAGTGTGAAGTTCGCACGTCAAGGACTATGAAATTGTATGAAACACGGCAAATTATGTAATTTTATCGACAGTTTAGTATGGAAAGCGAACTGTATCACGAATTTTTGACGACTTCTTGGTAGAAGTGGCAAGTGGGTTGAATGACCTTTATCGCAAGTATATCTGGCACGAACTATAGGTACTTATTGTCATTCTAGTAAATACTTTAGTATTATTTAAAAAAAACATACTCACTTATTTTTGGAGGATCACAATATCTAAAGTACCGAAATTGTGTTATAGGAGTGAGATTTTAGGACAAAAATTTAGGGCACGATCACCAATATGTGGATCAGCTTGCTCGGTTAAACATGCAGGCAATTAAATTAATGTTCTCGGAAATCCTTATTGCGAATATCATAAATGAAATAATATAGGTACTAGTAAATACATATTCTATATGGTAAAAATTCTTTAAACGGGTCAATAATGTTTATGTTTATTTCATTATTTTATTATAAAGGGTAAAAAAGGCACAAAAATATATTGAAATAATAAGTATAATACTTTAATTAGGTAGGTAATGACTAGGTTAGACGCTATATTTTTGTAGCATTCATTTTTCATAAATAACTTTTAATTTTAAACATCCCTGAAGTAGTGTGGAAAAGTGTTTCAATTTATTATTTTAAATTACAGTTCTCTTTATAAGGAAATAATAACTACATTATTTTTAACTTTGAACATGTATATCTCAAAAAGTACTGCATAAATGGAAAAACATAATATAACATAAAAGTATAGTATTGTTACGTAGAATCTTAATATGCACTTAAAAATCCCAAAGTCCACGTTTAGCATTTTCAGCCCATTGTGGGCCGCCCCGCGCAACTGACTGATCGGTCACTGTCGCACCAAGTATTGTGCAATTTTACGGTAAAGCTACAAAGACAACTCGCGCCATCTACCCCAAAATAAGGAAATGATTATGCGTCTTTGTTTCATCATAAAAAATATCACTTTTTAAATGTAATGGCGCTTATAAGTCATTTTCACGATTTTTGAAGTTACGTCTATGTAGCATCTTATGAGCGATATTTAAAATTCCTATGTTGTCTGATATTCTTAACCCAAGTACTTGCTTCCTTTAGTACGAAATCAGGTGGTTTAAATTTATTATTGTTCTTGGAAAGGAAAATCAGGGCCTCTACCTAATAGGGACGAAAGTGTGTTTACTGAAAACCTTAAGTTAATAAATTGTCGTAATAACTTCTGTTATCAAAATAATTACTGTTTAATGGTTATCTGAATACAATTACATAACAATTATGATAACTGTTATAAGTAGAATCAAGCAGTTCATGATGACTGATTGAATAGGTTCAAACGTGGATGACCTCTTGCTTATAGATAGATAAGTTAAAAAAAGATAAGTATTATTCGATGATTATTCTGAACAAATTTATTGAAAATATTTTTATAATTTAAAAGCTCTGATAATTTCATCATTTACCCATGTCCGGAAGAAAAACATGAAATAAGTATCACGAGGGGGAGAAGTTTGTGTATTGAACCTGATTACTGCTTTACGTGATCTTTGGTGGGCGGCATACTTAGTGACAAACGTCACCCACCATGGTTTATGTAAAATCTTTGGGTTTATGTACTATTAGTAGGGAGACGGGGTCCAAAAAGTGTTTAAAAATACCACGTTACCTAAGCAACATGATTATTATAAGTAAACTTAAGCCTACCTAGCACCAAGTAGGTTATTGCTGATACCTTATCATTTATCTGATAGAGAACACCAGACTAATAATACATAAGCTGGTGTTACTTTTTAATTGAGGTTAAAGTAACAATAAAATCTTTTCATGCGAAAGTGTAGGTAAAGTGCTATCTTCTCCTTAGACTGAATACATTCGTTTGATTTGTAACAAATAAGTACATTTGCATTTTTGTAACAGTTTTTATTTCCAATCGCCAATCGAAAGCCAACGTAAGAGTCAGTTCAAATGGGACTGTTAGATTTTTTTGAGTGCTAAAAGTCATACCTAACTACTTACCATACATACATAAGCGTATGGTTATTAAATCAGAATTGGTCATTTTCGAATGCATAGCAAATTCACATAAAAACAAAAGCGCCAACTTGACCTATGCAAAGATGTAATTCATCATCATCATCATCATCAGCCTGTTGCAGTCCACTGCTGGACATAGGCCTCTCCAAATGTACGCCACTTTGATCGATCTTCGGCTGATGTAAAGATGTAAATTGTACTTAAGTAAATACTTACATTACCTACTATTTCGTCGTAATACATTATACACGCCTGAGTACCGCTAAACCTACCAACATTATGTACATACTTCAAAGATACCTTTAACGATTACAGGTGGTGGAGCAAACAAATATCGGAAGATGTAGGTGAACCCGCCTGCAGTATTCCACAGAGCAGCACACCCACGGAAGCCCTCGCGACGTTAAGAAAAGCTCGCGCACCCCTCCTCACTGTTGTCAATGATAGCGGGTAAGAAGACGCCCTTTACTACTAACTTAAAAAAATAGGCAGCTAAAGATGTTTAGGATACCTGAATAAGGTAAGGAGATACTAATTAGATGCATTCGTTATGCTTAATATAAATAACTACCTAAGTGCGCCCAAGCTGCGCTGTGTTACATGGAGTGAGGGTACCGGAGGCCCCATTGGGGGAAAGGGGGTTAAAGGTTGGCAGCGCACTTGTGTTGGTGTTGCAGGTGTCTATGGGAGGCGGCAATCTCTTACAATCAGGTGATTCGTCTGCTCGTGTGCCACCTATCACAAAAAAGTTGGCGCAAAAGCTTACCTACAGGATCTTACAGCGAGGGGTAACCTTCGTTTTTCTTGGTTTCTGTTGTACCTTGATAACCTTAACTTGCGGCTAAGACAATGTAGGTTATCTATGTGATTTGGTCTTGATTTATATAGGTACCTATATTATTTTTTATCTTGAAAAAGGAGAACACAATCATTCTCTTCATGGTACCTATTATCGACTTAAAAAAAGAAAAATACATCGTAATACTCAATGTCAAAACGTTGTAAACATGTCACGAGAATGTCACAAAACATGTTCACAAATGCGTCAGACACAAAACCAAACATGTAACAAATTTATACGTATTTACCGTTTTTCGAATGAGTAAATCTAATGTTTTTCATGCTTATATGCTTATTGTTATACATTTACGTAGTTATATTTTTCTTTGACCATTTAACACATGAAGAATAAACCTAGTTCCCTTTTTCCTTCAGTAATTAACAAAGTTTTAGATACAAGAAAGATTGCTGAAATTGTTCCCATAGATGCCAGGAAAGGGAAATGTTATCTCAGGCCTTAGGTTTGTACAAAATTTATGGATATGTGTTTGAATATATTTTTACATTATTGTTTTCATTATTGTACCTACGTAGGTAGATAGTTATCATAGCATTTTAGGCATTGTATTAAAAGGTAGGTAAATGTGAACAACTTCTACCAAGTGAAGAGTTTAATGGGCGTTATAAGATGAAAGTAGGTAGGTACTACTAACACAACTGAAAAGCGCATGTTATGCAAGACAGGAATCTGAATAGGTCTCTTTAAGTTCCCCTGTCTGGGCCTCAGCAGTTGCTTCATAATTAGCACAATTCCCGAATCCTGGATCATCATAATCCAAGCGTAGGGCTCGGAAGTGACAGCTTTGGACGCAACTGAATTACACCAGTTATTAATGGCTGTCCTTATTGTTTAATCCGCAGGAGCATAGTGGGCGTGTTCACTGCTGACAACGCGCGCCGCAGACTAGCAAACTTGGCGGGCTCCACCGAGGAAACCCTGGAAAAGTTTATCGTCAAGAAATTCTCTAGCGTAGACCTCGCGAAGCAACCTACGCTAGGATTAGTCTCCCGAATGCTCGACATTGCGCCTTTCGTCGTCGTGGTTAAAACAGGTAAGATAGATAGATACTGTTCATTGCACAAAAGGTTACAGAACATAATGCTGGTCATAGTCATAGGTAAATATAATCTCAGCAAGTAGGTAGATACCTAAGTGTGTTTGACATAGATGAGAATCGATTGATGATATTTGACGGATTATGATACCTACCTACCTTACTTAGCGTATTGTGGCTATCCGCACCTCTACCTACTTCAGCGTCGAAAAAGTTATCTAGTTATATTTTCTTACAGAACCTAAGCTTAGTGAAACAATATTTTTTTATTTCAGATCAGCTAAGCAAAGTCCAAAAGCCAACATCAATCATAACATCTGAAGACCTAATGCTACACATCGCCACAGATCAAAAACAAACAAATGGCCATTGACCTGAAAGAGTGCTAGAATATAAGCATAATTTTGCAGCGGCTAGCGTGGTATCATAACAAAATGACGTGTTAAATATTTCAATACAATATAGGTACCTACAGGACTAATATACACCATTTGGTAACATACAAGAGTATTACCTAATCGTGTCCCAGTTCTCTGATAAATCAGTGCTTCCATTGAAAATTGTACCACCTAAATAATATTAACATTAAATTGTTGTTTATTAAAATTTGTTAGGTTTTAACTAAATTTATGTTTAAATTTTAACTATTAATTTAATCTTTACAATTATGTATCTCAGATAGTTAGGTAACAAATTATCACACAATATTATCTAATTTGTCATAAAATATAGCTCTATTTAAGCCCACATCTATTTTTTTCTTTTCGGATCTAAAGTCATCTGATTGAAGAATGCTTTTCTTTCACTATCCTCAATTCCCCACCCAACCCACTTTTATACCCTCTCAAGTTTCCATTCGCTTAGTATTAAGTAACATAAATGTTTGACATCGAAATCTGAAGGGATGTACTACGTAATATTCACAGATTGTTGTCTCTGTACCTTAAACATCCCTTTGACAAGTCTTCTACCAATCATTCCGAACAACATTTGTTCTATGACTTATGGAAAATGGCATAAAACAAATTCAACTTTTCATACAAATCGGTCACGTTAGGTAAGTACTTATTCTTTTTTGGGAAGTCGAAGATGACGATTTTTTTTTAATTCAAAAGTCGCTTGTTTTGTTTTTAATTCAAAAATGTTGTTTAGAATAGCACTGTTCACAGATACACCCTGTATAAAATAAAGTATCAGCCTATAGGTATGTATACTGTACGGGTCATCGCTACTATGATGGGATTAGGCTTAATCATCACGCTTGCCTAATGCGAATTGGTGATCATAATCCCGAGTCCGAAAAATTCCAAACATACTTTTATAACTAATTGTTTGGTTCTTTATTCGACCCAGGAATCGAACTCAGGGGTCCGGTACATAAACCACCAGACCAACGGGTTGTAGAACACCCTGTAAATCTATCTTCTTGTATATTCTATACTATTATTTGTTTTTATTCTTTGTTTATAAACATAACTTCTTCATAACTACAGTGACGAAGCTTAAAGGCAAAACGAAAACGAAAATCGCTTGCGCGTTGTAACACCCAGCGCCATCTATTGGTATATTTGGTACTACCTAATACAGTACAGGTGGCCTCTATTGAAGCCGTCCCGTAACGAATGAGAATATTATACCGATCACATTCAAACAGAAGCGCCCATAGCGCGTGTGAAAGGGAGGCGAACTTCGATTCAGTCGTAACGTCCGCTTCAATTTAGGCGCTCAGGTTCCGCGAAAGCACAGAATACTTATTAGTACAAGGTACAGAAGACCCACTTCTAAAAACCGTTCATGGAAAAAAAAACTCAGACTACTATAATCTAACGTTGAAATTCCGACCGCCCAGCGTTCAACGCCTACCATTATTCATACCTAGAAGTGCGTTCTCTTTCTATCGCAAGCAACTGTCGCGCGTGCGTCGCCGCTCGTTCGTGATTTTCTACTAATTTGGCCCTCCGGAGGGGACGCCACATGTACTTGCAAGTTCGATACCTACACGCGGAGTGGGACAGGCCTGGCGAAAGTGAGGGCAGGGTAAGTAACTAACTATATGTATATTTTTTTAGTGTCAATCTAAGGTCGGTCAAGAATAGGTATGTACCACCAATAAAGTAGTAGGCGAATACTCACTTCGAGTCAAATGGCAGCAGAGACCTGGAAAGTCTGGACTGTCCCCATCAAATATTAAAAATATTCCCGTGTTGCAAGTTATCCCGTGTCCCCCCAGTTACCACCACTGTTCGTAGACAGTCCACTGGTGACAACAAGGGGTATTATTATTTGATATCATGCAAAGTATAGGTATGCGGCGGAGTGGAGTGAAATCCACGAATAGAAGCTTGTACGTTGAGAAGCGGAGATTTTATGTAAGGGACCATTCAATTATTACGTAAGCATCGATGGGGGGGGGGGGGGTCTTGGCTCTGCTTACTTTTGATAAATTCAGGAAGAAAAAGTATATTTTATCGCCAATTTTTGCTGACAAGGGGGGGGAGGGGGGTTAGATTACCCAAAAAATCTGCTTACGTAATACTTGAATGGTCCCTAGGTAATTTATTGGTGGCTCTCACTCCGCTTCGCTTCAGTGTAAACGCAGCCATATTGTATAGCTACGTAGGAGACGTCAAATCTAGACACGCAGGAGCGTGTCAAGCCAAGGTAAAAAAAATTGGCGACTAAGCGAACAAGGGTAATATTACACGAACCATTTAGAGTGACTTTTGATCTGTCTTTTGACCAAGTCGAGCAAAAAAGCGGCACGGCCGTACCATCCTTTTTTCGAAGCAATTCAGGCCATTTTTGACCCCCTGTAACTTCATTATGGATAAAACTAGAAGACTGAATTTTCAGTAACCATGCAGGCATTGTAAAGACACGGTATATTTTAAATTTCAATCAATTTGAATCAGTAGTTTAAGAATTATAATGGGCCAAAGTTTTGGGGTAAAAAGTTACTTTTCCACGCGAACGGAGTCGCGGGCGGCCGCTAGTCCTAAATAAATATCATACCGATATATAGGATTACCACGTTATACTTATCTGCAGTTCAAAAGATGTTAAGAATTTTCTACAAAAAGGAATGAGATCCCATCAAAAACAATACTTGTCAAAAAAAGCAAGTCTCGCAACTACCGTAAAAAGTGGCGAGATCCATGTTTTTCCAAGTCGGTTATTCATTTATTGACTTGGCAATCAGAGTGTGTACCTACCTACAGTCAACAGCAAAAGTAAGTCGATGAATAAAATCAAAAACTATAAAAAACTACCTACATACTTTATAGCCTCAGTGATTCATACAGTTGTAACGTGAATTCCGCTCATAGTGAGTAGGTATAGTTTTTGATTTTGATCATCTACTTTTGTTGCTGACTGTACGTATGTACGAGTTATGAGAAATGAGGTGGAAATGTGTGATGGAGTTTGATGGATGATCACATTTTTTTATTGTTGATGGAATGCAAAATTTGGAATCGTTTTGAGATAAGAAGCCAGGTAATTAAATAGACAGTTTAAAAAAAAGGAGAAAAAAATAATTAAAAAGATTGGCTATTTTAAATTAATCTAATTGATACAGTGAGTCCTAAAGATAAAATGTCTCTACACCAATGAAACAAAATGTATGAAGCATTAAAAGTTTTTATTTGACAATGTTCCATTTTATGGAGATGGGGGTGGAGATTGTTGTTTAGCATTAGCTGCAAGAATAGCTCCTGGTGCCGGATAAGGTCTCATCTGATATAGTGACCCAGAAGCAGTAGTATCTACTCCGGTCTTAGCATGCCTGTCCAACCCAGCATTCCAATTACCCCGAGGAATATCTGAATATGATGCAGGGTCCATAGGATCCAAATCATTGTCTTTCACTCTGGGTCTTTTCTTGTCTCTTCGATGAACCATCTCTCTGTCTCGCTCACGTCGGTCGCGACGTTTTTCTTTACTAGGCTGCTGAGGTACTTCTTGGTCAGATTCATCACTACTATTTTCACTCTCATCCCCTTCTTTAAGCAAACGCTCTTCGCGTAGGTGAGCTGCACTCTCAGTCGGCATAGCGCGCGGATGTGCCGGAGGCAACCATGATACCAAGTTATTGTGAACATTCCAGTAATAATGCTGGCCACATCCTTCATCATATACTTCCTCCCAACCAGCAGGCAGTGGCCAGAGTTCGAGCGCTTTCCGTTTATATTCCAGATAATTTTCATCTGGTGCCAATTTGCCTTGTTTCCATGTTTTGACGCAAAACTTAGAGCACTCGTGGTAAACATTATTCTTGTTTGGGCAACCTTTATGACCTTTTATTGGATCAACATTGACCCCTTCGATACCTTCCCAGAAATATTCTGCTGCATTATTAAGTTCTTCTGGTTTGTTGTCGTAATCTTCCGCGATGATCTCTTCATTGGCTTGGACTGGAACTTGGTCGTTGGTGGGTTCAATGGAATTGGGTTTTAAAAGGCCTCTCTTGGCTAGACGAGCAGCCAGTGCAGGGGGCAATGGCATTGTGGAATATAGTCAAATGTTATTAATTATTAAATTCAAGATGAAATAGGTATTTTCAATCAATTATTTACTTTCACGCGAATGTAAGTCTCATCTATAAAAATACGTTTTGGTTTTGACATTTAGTTGACACTTGATGTCAAATAATTGTCATCGAAAAATGTCCACAGATAACTTTAAGTAGAAAAATCTTTGACTTTTAAGAGAAAAATGTCCGAATAGTACACCTATACTCTGTCAATAATCGT
This sequence comes from Cnaphalocrocis medinalis, assembly GCA_014851415.1. Lineage (NCBI taxonomy): Eukaryota > Metazoa > Arthropoda > Insecta > Lepidoptera > Crambidae > Cnaphalocrocis > Cnaphalocrocis medinalis. Next base: position 8,808,800 of record CM026293.1, on the reverse strand, counting down.
GAAAATTCTTGAGGAACTATTATGGTGTTTTATCACAGAGGATATTAATGTGGTTTTGTACGGTTTTTGGGGAACTATATGGTGGAGTTTCCATTTTCATAACCTACCTCATGTCCTAGGGGGCTGCAGTGGCGCCACTATTTAATTTCATTCAGAGGAATAATGTAGTGGCCAGGCACATCCAGTTACTACACTCTGTCCTTTCCTGCAGTTGATATTGAACCAAACACGTTTGACATAAAAAGTGAGGTTCGAGTTGTAAGGAACTTTGAACAGATTGTAGTAACTTGATGTGCTGGCCACCGTACTACTACCATACCTTAGTTCCACTGTCTACCGATAGATGGCGCTGGGCGTTGATTGCATCGCGCATGTTTCGAGTTTTCGGTTACTATATAAGGTTAGTCGATGTCTATGAAAATCAGAGAGTAACATACGAGTATACTGATAGAAACTATCTGTATAGTATAGAAGATGTAGAAGTTCCACTACTAAATTTTATCGTATAAAGCGATAAGTAGGTAAGCATGCGGGAATGCCTATACTGGTGAGCTACGATATTATACAAACACGTTTCGATGTTTTTTTTTATTTATTAAGATTGTATAATACCTAAACAAACTATGTGTAAGTACGAGAATATGTTACGGTTGTTGTGATAAAGGGTTTTATTTTTCATTAAATATATGAGGACTTAAACATCTACTATGAGTTGTTCCAAAGTAAAAAGTATACCAGCACGTTCTTGAATTCTGAAAAATAAAAAATACTTTTAATAAAATAGTCTAACAAAGTCTTAAATTGATTCAGTAGTCATTCACTCCAAAGCTTTTAAATATGGTATGAAATAATTTGCTGCTACACCAAGTAGGTAAATGAATAATAGATTATATTTTTATGTAAGTACTTCTATCTATCTATGTCTATACTAAGAGATGTTATACCTTAATAACGTAAAGAACTACCTACAAGAAATAAGTCTAGGTCCCTAAAAAAAATTCTATACTAATTCAAAATAATACTGAAAATAGTTTTACTAAATGCATTTTTACAACTGCCAAGGCACAACCAAGCGATCGCGAACTACCTAGCTTCATACCAGCTTGAACAATGTAAGCAGTTCATGCGATGGCCTTGAAAGTAGGGAAAGGTTTATCACCTGATAATAGAAGATGTCTTCACTCACCACTGACCACTGGAGTATCACTCCTTGACACCTTAGTGGGTAGCGCGATATCATGAAATTCCCCAGAATGTAATAACTTCTGAGATTCATCCCTGGGAGTGCTTTCGGAGAGTTCTTTATAAGGTGTAACGACATCCAATTCATCGGAACTCTGTTTCGTTAAGCTTCTTTTGTTATGATCGGAAGACTCCGTAATAGGCTCGGGACTACTCATTAATTCTGTGTTAGATGTTTTATTATCTTCTAAAACAGTTTCAATAGTGAGGCTATTAGTTGGTGTTGTTTCAAGGCTTCCTACTTCAGTTTCAAGGTGGGAGTCATCTTTTATCAATGAGGCCATTGAAACTTGCTCTTTTTGTAAAGTAGATTCGTTCTCGTTGATTGTCAACTCCTTTATGGAGTCTACATCTTCGCTAAGTTTGCCGCTGTTGTTGCTTGGTGGTGAAACTGATTGCACTGCATCCTCTCTTTTTAAAAGCTTTCTGCGTTCGCTTGTATTATATCCAAGCGGATGTAAGTTTACTGAAGACGGAGGGCTTCCATCCAATGACAAATCCATAGAAGTAATCATACTTTCATCTCTACTAAGATAATTTCCACCTTCAGGAACTATATGAATATTCAAAATAGTTTTACTTTTGTTTTGATCAGCCTCTCCATCCATCGATGTACTGGAGGGCTCATTCGATATAACTAGTGAATTACTCGATGCTGTTTTTCCAGAATTCAACTTATTTCTGACGAGAAACCCTCTCACATGTGCCTGTATGATAGTCGCCGCGCTAGACAGTGAAGAATCATCAGTTGACAGTGATAAAGACTTTTCTTCATTTACTGTTTGTAGGACGGTATCCATTCTGCTGATGCCTAAAGTTCTTCTATCTTTGTTCATATTATTAGGCATATATTGCCGATCATCCTGAAAAATATAAATAAGAAATGTAAATTAGTCTGGCTAACTTATTTTTTTTCTGAGGATAAGCTAACTTGATACAACTTACTTTTTTTTCATCTTCATCAGATAAATTAGTATCTTCGTTAACAGCGTCTTCAAATGTAGAAGCTCTACTTTTAAAAAGGAATGTTCGAAATACTTTTTGTATGGTTACTGCTGCTGTTTCCAAATCCATGGTATTAGGATTATCACATTTTGTCGACTCGTCAGAATTTTTGGAAACTCCTTCATCGACAATATCGTTTTTATTATTAAATTCTGAATCATCACATTGTTCTGGGAAAACCTTAACATCTGTACCTTCAATTTGTGGGGTATCATTAATAATCTGTTCCTGATTATCTGGTATAGTATTGTTCTCATCTGCTTCCTTAATATCAGAAAGCATATCAGATTGGATTAAATTGTGATTGTTGTGATTTTCCAATTTACTATTATTTTCTAAAGACTTTTCTTCTGCAGGTTTAACACCCGTATTATTATCATCTAAAAGCGAACAATCACTCGCATCACTTTCTTCTCCATGTAATGCATTTACACCATCCAAGTAGTCATTAGTGCTGCTATCCTTTCTTTTTACTTTTTCAATAGCCTCATTCAATGTTTTTTCTAAATCAAAATTTTCCACGTTTTCTGCTAATTCATTATTTGATTCAACTTGCTCAGTTTTATCATTACTGACTGAATCTACAATATATTTTACATCGGTAATGATTTCTTTAACATCTTCATTATTTAAGGAATCAATATCTTTCTCACTATTATCATCGACGGTTTCTTTAACATTTTCATTATTTAGGTAATCAATAACTAGTTTATTATCATCTTCAACTAATTCATTGTCATCTGTATTAGTCAAGCAACCAGTACCTTCTTTACTATCAGATATTTCTACTGATTCAACTTCTGTACTTTTCTTCACATATTCAGGTAGAGAATCATCTTCGATTTCAATTTCACGATTGACGAGTTCGATGTCACCAGTCTCGAGTTCGAATGTAGGGCATTCTTGGATATCAATCTGAATTGTATTTTCTGAATCTGATACTTCATCTATTTTGATCTCATTTTCAAGAACTGCAGACATATTATGATCATTGTTGCTCTTCATATTAGAGAAGTATGTAGGGTTGTCATTATTAATAACGGCATTCTCATCTTGAGTAGTTTCAGTAATATTTTCATGACCATCGGTTTTCTCACCCGAATTACCATTTTCCTCTGCTTCTGTTGCTGCGTTAAGATCTGTGGCTGCAATTTCCTGAATTAGTTTTTCATCTTCGGCTTCTTTATGAGCGTTAAGACTACAAGCTACGTCGTGCGACACATCTTTAGCTGCAACTGGTATGCTAGTATCTTCCACTTTGGTCACGTTTTCTCGAGATTTATCATCCGTTTCTTCATTAACACTAGTTGCGGTATCGTCAGGCACACAAAATATCTCTATTTCAGATGTTTGTGTGAGATCATGGTCCTGATGAACTGGCTTTAGCATAGTTTCCGTCATAATTTCTTCCTCTAAGTTAGGCTTATTAACAAACGACTTTTTGCCAAAATTTTCTGTAATTTCTTTTTGTTGGTACTCTTCTTTAAATTTTTGCCAGCGCTCTTCTGCTCTCTTTTTAACTTTTTCTTGAGCTCTCAATATTTTTTGTTCCAAAGAGACCGGTTTTTTAGTAGCTGTAAAAGGAAAATTATGCCTGTTTAGCTCCTCAACAAAACTTTTACAACGATATTGTATTTGTAAATAACTACCTATTAGCATTAAGTTTTGTAATGTGTTGTGCAATAAGAGTATCGATCTATCTATCTATCTTAAGGGGCTATACGAATGAAACTAGCGCCGCCAACCTATTTACACTGATTGTGGCGAAAACACCATATTTTTTAATCCGTAGGATCAAATCAAATCAAAATCTCTTTATTCAATTTAAGTCCTTTACAGAACATTTATGAATGTCAAATTTTATAATCTACTGCTAATCTAAGTCTGTAATGTTTTATTTTCTTCAAAAATATCATATTTTCGCCACAATCAGTGTAAATAGGATGGCGGCGCTAGTTTCATTCGTATACCCCTTAATACGTAGTTAAACAGGTGTTTATTTTTTTTATTTAAATTCTAGATACTTTGATCACATCTGCAGGTTAGACCCGATAAAAAAATCGATTGTCTTACAGAAATTGGTCAAGGTATAGTCGACAGCCTACAGATATGGGTAGTGTATCGACAGTGCTTGAATCTCTAAAAGTAAAAGTACTCACAAGGTCCATCTCTAATCTCCAATAACTTCTGCATATGCTCCGCACAAAATTCATAAACGTCCGGGGGATTATGTTTAAGTACGTCTTTTGTGAGGCCTTCCATCAACTCTACGAGCCCTGGGGGCATTTTTGGAACTGGGGCTGGTCGGCTGTACACACGAGATCCGGTAACCCTCATATCGAACTCAAGGTTTTTGCAGTTTTTGACGAAAGAAAACTGGTCAGACCAAACTTAGGTAGGTATTGTTAGAGTGATAACTGCGGAATGGGTGTGGTATCTCCGGGCAGCGAGCGTAGCGGTGATGTTGTGGCCGCAGTAACCATGGCGAACCGCCAACTTGAACTTGGTTCCGTTGCGGCGACTATCGATCATTCTACTAACGGTTCAACGTACTTAATGTTTACTAATGAGGTTCGAGGTTATTGAGCTATTATAAGCCATTTGTTATTTATACTCAATGTCTAGGCTAGGTGATAGACTACCAGCATCCGATCAGCTTTAGAGCATAGAGAGGATATCAGGTCAGAAATTGATTAAGCTATCAAGAACTAATAAGAACTGGTACATACCTACAGTCCGCATCATATATGAAGTGACATCCAAGATGTTCAAATACTTATAGTGATATTTACGGTATGCGGTAATATCAACATAATCATCGTAACCTAATTTAACAAAGCATTTAAATGTGTTGATATTAACGCATACCGTAAATATTACTAAGTATTTGGACATCGTGGATGTAATTTTATAGAGGACGTTAACTGAAGGTACGCCTTATTAATGTGTAAAGCCCTAATCTTAGGTTTTTTTAACATAAATAGTATTATTTCAAAAATGTGTTTCAATCCTCATCCTCAACATCCTATATTCGTCCACTCTATAAAAATCCTTTAACCTGATTTAACCTTTCCATAAATCTATTCCCTAGGCTTTAATCACCCAGTCAAGTTCATGTATGTAGGTACAGTAGAGTTCAAAAATATGTATACACTTTAGGACCTTGTCACAATACATATTTATAAGAAAGTGGAAGTCGTTTTCTTATACATATTATGTACTGTGACAAGGTCCTAAAGTGTATACATATTTTTGAACTCGACTGTACGTACAGCCATACTTCAAAGTATACAAAATTATCAAACTTGTCAAATGGATTTTTATCTTACTGTCAACAGATTGAGTTGAATATCAATTGAGGAAATTTGACAGGTTGTGGTAACCTGATGTGTGGTTGTCAGTACTTTCGTTCGTTATTTGATGATGTATTTGCATAAAAAAACGCGAAGTAGTATAGTTAAGCAATAATGTCAAAAAGGATTCGTCCATATTGATTAGGCCGCGGCAAATAAATGTAGCGGTGACTTTGAGTGCGCAGAATTAAATTTTAGTACAAAGTGAACTCTTTACGTGCGCAAACATCCCCACTACTTGCGCCGAGTGCTAAACTAACGTGCCGCGGCCTGTACCAGGACTGTCACCATACTCTACCCACCTTACAAAAGTTAGTCTTGGTTTAAAACTGATGCTGTCACTTACATCTGCCACTTTTATAAAAAGGGACAGCATCAGTTTTAAGCCCGGACTAACTTTAGTCACCGTTTTGTAATAAGGGGGTATGTGTTTTAATGAATGAATGAATACAACAAAAATGTGCATGGATCTGATAAATGCGCCGCACAACAAATATAAGCCCGAAGCCGTAAACAACTATACCTATCAATCTGTTAACCCTTTATGGGGCTCTGTCAATATGTTAGACACCATATTTTGAACCTTATGTGTTGGAGATAAGGTCCAAAACCAATTAATTGTATTTATACCTGCCCATTAAGGTGTTAAGTCATTGTCTCCAGGTTACTTATTTCGAAAAGTTCGTCTTCAGGTTTTATTGTGTAATGTATTATCTGCATACGATGTCAGTGTGTTTTCTACATACCTATTTCTAGTTTTGAAATAAGAAAACATACGTTTCCGATTTGAGCCGCATTTTCTCAGAAAACATGTATTAGGTGCTTACGTTTCGTTGTAGGAATAGCACCAGATATTTCTAGTGTGCAAAAACTATTAAAAAAATTAGCAATTAGGCGTTAGGATGTTGAAAATTTATAGCAATTTCAAAGGACAAAACTTTGTTATATAATAATGTGGATTTCCTACTATCCTAATTGAAACGGATGCATTTCTGTGGACCTATGACAAAAGTAGTTAACGTGTCCCGTTCTACAAATATATACTAAAGATATACCTCATTATGAGAAATGAAAAACTGGGTAATGTGAAAATTTCTTGTGTATTTCCAATGCAGTTGCGCAACTGAGTAATCACTAGGGGGAACGTTAGCTCAGGAGGACAGGTGAGACAACGACGGGCGGGCGAGGCCGGCGCTTGCTACAAGTCGCCGCGTACATTATACTTAAAGAATTCAATTCATGTGAGTCAACTTTTTTATTTTCATACTGTGTTCTATAATAGTAATTTATATATAATTTTTGCAATGTTAATACATTTTACATAACAAACATCTCCATAGTGTACATACATACATACGCAGTATATACAGAGGCGCGGGCGCGGGACTGCTGCCGCCGGCGCCCGCGACGCTCTACAAGTGATGATAGAAAAAATTAATCGCTACAGTAATATCATACAAATTAATGACTATTCCCTTACAAATTATCATATCTACTTTTAGCATTGTTCTACTCCAATATGATCAAATAAACGCTTTAGATTGCCGAGCTGTACGCATGATACATGAATAGTCTCCAGTTCGCTCTGACCGATTTTGCCCAATAAGTGTCCCACTCCCGCCGCTATGTATAAAAATGACACTGCTATAAATTTATAATAAATAAATGCCTATTTACACTATGTAACTATACAAAATGATAGTACGACGAAATTACATTGTTGAATCGAGCGTCTAATTTGAAATGAAAATTTCATACAACGATCTACGGACGGGTCCCGACGCGGCCGTGGGCGCGGGGCTCCCTCGCCTCGGGGCCCGTATACTAAACAAATTACATCTTTTAATTCCCTATTAATTTTTGTACAATCATATTCAGCCGAAAGCTGGGTGCCCGATTAATACAATCATCGGTGATCCGAAATGCGTTACAATCGATCATGCATCAATAATACATACAACTTTTAACTTATTTAAACAATTTAACAATATTTAAAAAACCCTAAAGTAAACTAGTGACCTATGTAAACGTATATAAAATACTAGTACAAGTGCATTCGGGACGCGGACATTTCGATAGCACTAATAGTAATTTGTAAATCAACACCGAACGAGCCGACCGCGCGCGCGGCCGACGAGAGCTCGCGAGCGAACCGAACCTACCGAGACAGCGTCAGGTCATACCCGAACGAACGAATCATTAGAGGTACAAAAAATTAATAACGTCATTAACAAAAGTGTAATCGAATAGAAAATATCAATACATAACTGGAAATAAAATGGATCGCACTATTCTAGGACGTGGATGGAGGGTGCGGGCGACGGCATCACTTGGCGAGCTGCGCGCCGGGCGCCGCCGCCGCCGCGCCGCCGCCCCGCTTGTGGCTGATCTCCAGCTCGCCCAGCCGCTTCCACAGCTCGTCGCGCTCCTTCTCGCGCTTCTTCTCTCTGCAACCGCGACCAACCGTTAGGCGGATATCGATTGCAACGAGTACGACACTAAAGTGACTAGTCAGACTTTCCCTCGGATTCATGATTGGACTTCTAGCGGTGCGAGGGAGGCGGTTCGTCCAGCCGGACTAACATGCGCGCCGCGAGATAATTCGTCGACACTCGTATTGTGTCGGCGGAAGTTGCTTCTCGCTCACCTGACTGTGCGATGAGCAGGATAGAAGGATGCGCTCTCGCGAACGAGAGTCGACAAAATTTTGTCGCGGTACGCATGTTAGGCCTACAGGGCGGTACTTTTTAGGCAGGCGGCGATTCATTTTCACACAAGGAAAGATAGTTGTTGGCATTAATACCACTAACATTGCGAAGAAACCTGCACGTTTCGGAAATTATTTAGTAGCCAAGCTTCAGTTGGTTGCGAAGGCTGTCGCTCTATTGTTATTACCAGACTTCCCAAATCCTGGATTATAGTCAAAGAGATGATATGATAGAGAGATAGATGATGTGTACCCCGACCCCACCTCCTTGAAATAATTCCTAACAACGATAATGGTATGTAGATGGGAAAATGGGCTTTAACTGCAGGTTTCTTTGTGCGTGTGGTGGCCACGCGCAATTGATTGTTCTATTTGATGTACAGAAGATACAGAACGGATAACAACAGATATTGTTGTTGTGAAGGAAGGCTGACACTGTTATATGCATGCCTCACAGAGTCAGTAGTAGTCGTAGACCGGAGATCACTCTGGTAGAGGCGGCCGAAGCCCATGGTTCGGCATGAATTTCGCCATGACATATTTAATGCGTCAAGAAATTCGTGAAAATAAAAATGATAGCGCTACTGCCGCTTTCATACTAGAGCATGGTAGCCCCATTGGTTATAAAATATGAGAACTCGTTAGTTTCTCAAACAAACGGTCGGTAACGACTTTCTTGGCGCATTATAATGTGGCGATACTATGATACGATACGATATTTGTATGACTGATCTGATTACTCACTTCTGCCGTTCGGCTTTATAGCTAGCAGTGAGCTCGTCGAAGAGCTTCGAGTTCATCTCCATGAAAGTCTTAAGCACGTTGTAGACGAGAGCAATGATGGTCTGGTTCCAGTGCTCCTTGCTGATTCGGTACAGAGCCGGGAACATAATCGGCATTATTACATGGTTATTTTCCTCCATCAAAGACATAATATATTCGTTGTTCCAAAAGTACAATGCTCTTTCTGCCACCTGAAAATAACAAGGCAATAAGAATATATTCTATTTGATTTAGAACCACAGGAATAATATTAAAAAATAAATAAGTGAAAGATCAAAGGGCATAATGGTATTTAAGACTTAATTTTACATAGCATTTATAATAAAGTAACCAAGAATGTCTCTCGTCTCTTTACCTGAAAATGCGGACTGGAGACACATTTAGCTATTTGTCTGAATAAAGGCTCCTGGATTTTTGCGAACTGCGCAGGCTCAATGACATCAAGTATCTCTTCTATCTCGCCGAGGAACATCACCTGAAAGTTTGAATAAGGTAAAATATCAGCCAATATCCTGTCCCACTGCAGGGCAATGGCCTTCATCATACAAATCAAGTCATACATACGATGCGGCATACGATGGGATTAGGTTTAATTACCACGCTTGCCTAATTAGTCAAACTATGTTCGAAAAATTCAAAACATACTATTTGCTCGACTCGGTAAATCAATCCCAGGACCCCGAGATAACGTTCGGGTACTTAAACTACAAGACGGAGCGTTGGTCTAGTGGCGTGGCAAAAAATCATCAAGGTAAATTGTAAGGAATACATAGTGAATGTGTCATTAAATTTTCTGTTTTTTAAGATAAGTCACATCAATTATCTTGTCTCAAACTACGGCATTCCATGTTCTAGAATACTAGATCGCCGACATCGCATCAGCACTCTTGGCGTAGCTGAAGTCCATGAGCGGCGGTGATCACTTACCATCAAATGACAAGTTTGTACCTGTACCATTAAAAAAGTGTTCTAAATTGACCCGAACAGGAATCTAAGCCGGAAACTATTGCGGTGGTCAATGAGGTCAGCATTTTTTGCAATAGTCTAAGAATGACCAGTAAGCTGGAAGATTGAATAGGTAGAAGCTTACTTCTTTCTGCGAGCACGTCTTGGGCCAAAACTTGAGCAGGCCGCGCACCACCGGCTCGGTGAGGGTGGCGTCCTTCTCCAGGAACTGCACAACGCAATAGGCAAGCTGCGCGTGGTACAGCGACAGACACTTCACCTTGTGGAGCGGCAGCAAAACCTTCACCAGGAATTGTTTGTGCTCGCTCTTCAAAGGTAGGGCGAACCCGTTTATTATACTGCAATCAAACAAAATCAATGTTCCACAGTCTTCAAAAAAATACATCTCCATTTTCCTGGGAATTAAATAAATTTAGTTTCTATTAGGCATTATTTAACCTCAAACAAACTCTATGTGTTACAATAAGTATTACAACAGTTCTTATCTTTGATACACACTCGTAAAAGGATATAGATAAATCTAAATAACTATTGCAAGTTCTGCTACTTCTGAATGGGAGATATCTGAAATATTAAAGTAAGTATGTAGAAGAAAATTAAAGGTAAATCAAATTTAATAGACATTTTATAAGTTAATATCTGCCCCTCTCTATTCGAAATTGCAATGCCTTCCAGGCATAGGAGAAGATATGCTCTCTTGGTTATCTTATGTTACCTGCAGTCATATGTATTGCAAATAAATAAATAACAATAATATTTTAAAGCTATTACATACCTTCCCAATATTTCTAACAGTTCACCCACACCGTTAAAATGTTCAGTTTCATAGACGAATCGCAAGAATATGTTGTTGATCTGTTTTCGTATAAAGGCACGCAGCCCCAAGAATTTCCCGTAGATGCGGTGAAGCACCGTTTTCAGAAAATCGCGTTCGCGCGGGTCTTCCGAATCGAACAAATCTAGAAGCTGTTAAATAAAAACATTCATATTTAAATACATGACGTATATGTGTCTGTGTAGACCTGTTTTACAGATAATTAGTTATCAAAGAATTTGTCCTACAATCATAGTTGTAATCAATTCCGAAACAGAATTGCTATCCAAAAATCACCAGGAATGACAGAATTGTGCAAGATTCTGTAATGTGTGTTTATACATAGGAATATACTGGGTTCCATGTAAAAAGTCTTAAACAAGAGATTAAAATGCCAAAATATTGCTCTTAAGACATCAAGTCAATCGTAATAAAGTAATGATTGATTGTAGGTTTAACTTGTATTGATTAACAATGAGCATTAAATCCGGTAGTCCTGATTGTTTTGCAGACTTCTTTATGATATTGACCTAATGGATAATAAAAGTTTGTGTGTTTGAACGTCTTAATCTTGGAAACCATTAGGTATACAGAAAGAATTCGAGTACCAAATTGTAGCAAATTTAGTCTATTTTAACAACATCCAAAGAAAAACTAGTCTTTTAGGGATAATTGACAAAATTTTAAATGAATGCATACTACTTTTTTTATAGATTTTTCGCTTTTGACCACGTCGCATTGGGTGTTCGAGATCACAAATATGGATTATTCATTAGACTAACATCACACATTATATGTGATGCTTGGCTTCTTCCACATTTATTGTAAAAAAATCACGTTGGTGTGATATTGCAGTAACTTTGAAAGGCTACATTCAAAAACTATTAGGTCTACAGAGACGATTTGAGTAAATAGATAGATGTTTCAAAAGCTTGTCCTATACCCCCTTATTACAAAACGGAGACTTAAGTTAGTCATTGTTTAAAAATGATGCTGGCACTTTTATAAACGTAGTCGTAAGTCGTAGATTATTCATTAGGCCTAACATTATAAACAAGTTTCCAAAAAATCCGCACTTCCAGATTTGAAGCATACGAGCCCATACATTCAGACGATAAAGTTACTGGACTAATAAGCATAATCAGAGATTTATGTAAAATAAATTAGCAAAAAAATGTAATATTCAAAGAAAACAATATGTTTTTACCTGCAATACAAATTTTTGGTCAATGACCTTCTTGCCAATGGTTGGCTGAAAGTCAGTTGACTCCAGGAAGCGCAAGAAAAACTCGTAGACTAGTTGAAGATGCGGCCACGATGCCTCCAGAGTCGGATCGTCTTCCTCCGGATCGAAATCAGGATTTTCACTCGGCGGTAGAGTGCGGAACAGGTTAGCCGATATCTATAAAAAATAATCGTTTAAATGATTGGAGATAACTTCAGTATGTGAATATGATTGTGATCGTCATACTTATCTATTGTTATCAATAAGCATTTTACTTTTCATTTATGAATATTTATTCTATAGTAGTCACCATTTTCAGCCGCATTTTTATATGATTACTACAGAAAACTGATTAATATATAAAATACTTCAATTTCAAGCAATAAAACTCAGGGTTATAAATCTATGCTGCTACTAATTCATCGATATTTATTTTAGTTAGTCTGTAGAGCTAGTTAGACTGCTGAGCAGAGGCTCCCTCCTTTATTTTCCAATCTTGGACATAAATAAAGAATCATCACACTATCTTTTTTGGTCGGCGACCATCGATTGATAGCCGAATGTAATATTTTTTTCTATTTTTTGTGACCTATTCTGACCCGCCCGCTCCCATTTTGTAGTTTCGGAGTTTTTAACCAAAATATGCGAATACAGCCCTGGGAGTTTTCATATAAATCTTTAAACAACTGATTAGATTCTGGACCACGAAAGGTGTCGTGTGGGCGGGTTTCGGTTGACTAACTTACTCATTTGACTTGATTTCGTTTTGATTTCTGACACATTTGCAGGGCTCGAAACTATGCTCGAAGAACTGAGCGCAGCAAGTCTTATAGTAGGAAAACGGTAGTAGATGTGCAGCGTATAGAGTAGCAATAGTGTATGTCTATTTGAGTCCAGATAGTCTCTTTCACAACAGGAAAGTAAAAGATGAAATCAATCGTCATATTGAAAGTTGAACAGCTTGATCCATGATAGCGAAGCGTAAGTAGGTATTTTGCCTACTGTTCACAAACCTGGTTGTTGACCGAAAACTAAAAGTTCACAGTCAAGATTTGGTGCCTAGCATTTTAAGGATCAAAAGTTAGATGGACTGACAAAATCAATACTTATAGGTAAACCGAAAAAGCGAAACACTTGCGCGATATATTGGATGCCTAGCGCCATCTATTGCTGGAAACTGAAGTACAGACACGAAGTGAGGGTACGAAACTATAAAGTAATAAAAGTACAACAAAGTGTGAAAAGCTACTAAGTGCATAAATTTCTTTGCATTCTTCAAATTGTAGGTTTTTGAAGTATCCACATGACGTGTTAAACTCTCTAATATGGAATATGTACAGTACTCGTACATTGGGTAATCAAGCTCTAAAATATGAACCTAAAAACTGGGCAAGTGCGAGTTGTACTCACGCACAAAGGGTTCCATACCATTGATTTTTATGCATAAGGTTTATCTTTATTAAATCAAATGTTTTAGAATCATAGTCAAATGGCAAAAAAACAGAACCCTCATAGATCCGTCATGTGTCTATCTGTCTGTTCTTCCGTATGACACAGCCACTTTTTTCCGAAATTATGAGAAATACGAGTACTTACTTTCATACCATAATAAAAAATCTATGGATAGGTTTTCAAAACTGATATTCAGGTTTTTCAATAGAACCTACTTCCTGCGCGATAAGACACTTCCAAACCCCCTAAATTCTAAATTAAGATAAATATATAACTAAAAAAAATGTTATTTAGATTACAACAAAAACTACCGACGACAATTAGTTTGGGTGTTGGGTATGCAAACACAAGACAATTTAATAAATTTCTGGATATAGATAATAATAATGATCTGAGTCTGAGTAAATTTTAGAATAGTGATGTACCTACATTTTCTACTAAGAAAAATTAATAAGCTCATTTTATATAATTTAAAAATGCCGGGAACTTTGCTGATCGTACATCCAAATTTGTACTAGGTAGATAGACACAAAAATGGTTATATTTAGGTACCTATATGTATTATTTAGAGACATTCAGAAAGAATTTAGACATACTTATGATGAGGTTTAGTAAGTATCTCTTAACTAGAGTAACTAAAAGAAATTTACTTATTATTAACAAAGTTATGATATTCTAAATAGGACTGACTTACCATCTTAATTATCTCCGGATAAACAGGCTCAGTAAGCACCCCACGACCACCAGTGATGTACTCTACTAGCTCATTCAGCGTGGCACGTTTGATCTCCTTCCCCTTCAAATCAGCAACAGGATCCATAAAGTCAAAAGCAACACAGCATTGTCGTAGCTTACGAATAAACAGCTCCTCTTGTTCACTGCTTGCTACATCTGGAATAATAATAAATAACAATAGGATTTTAAAGCTTAAATAGAGCTAAAATAATATTTGTATTTTACTTGCATTCAGTACTTAAAAATGTTCATAATGTTATGTGTTTTCAAATTAATAAGAAAATATTTATAATAGAGCAATTAAATTACATACAGACTGACTAGGTACCTTCATATTCAGATTCACACATATTATCATGAACAATTTTTAATCAATCAATAAAAAAATATTATTACAAATTAGGTACTTAACAATATAGAACAGATATACACATAATAAGTTAGTACAATCTGTCAAATTAGGTACATAATAACCATTCTCCCTTCTTTTTAAGATTAAGGTGAAAATAAGATAGTAACCTAAATACCTGTGAGCTGGTAGTCAGTATTAAAAAAAATAATATGCCTTTTTTATGTGATAGGCGGGAGCAGACGGTTCACCGGATGGTAAGCGATTGCCGCCGCCCAAACAGCAGTAGAGAGAACCTTTAACCCCACTTCCCCCCAATTGGGCCTCCGGTAGCCTCATTCACTCGACGAAACACAGCGCACGCGCTACTTCACTCCGGTATTCTGTGAGGCCGTAGTATCACTCTGAAGAGTGGCTCTCCCATGCCATTCCTACTACTGTTGTAAGAGTCATTCTCAAGAAAATGCTACCAAAATTACTGTGGCAATCTTCAAACTTATATCTCCAAAATTGACATCAGAATCTTAAAATTTCCTGATTACTTGTGTACAGAAGCTTGAATTTAAAATGTAATATTGATGTACAGATTCTATATTCGGAGGAATAGAGATTTAATGACTGCCATGGTAGTGACATCTCAATGAAAATTACCCATTTAAAGACTTAAGTCCTAAAGTTCCATAATAATAGGATTTTCATCCAAGTCTTAAACTCAATTATACATGTAGGTATTTAACTACAAAGAATATATTGTTTTGTAGCGTTGTGGCCACAGATTTTGTATATTCTGGCACTGTCTTATGTTGAGCCCATAAACTAGCATGTATGTTGTGCCTAGCCCATTTAGCATGCAATTATAGGCATCCATCCTTCTGTGTCTATATCTTGTCAAAGAACGCTTTAAGCCTTTTACAACAATATTTTAACTTACATTTTATATAGGACTATTGATGCAAAGTAAAGTTACAGATGCCCCTTTGGTCCTAGTGGTTGGCAGTACTTATACTGGTTCATGAACTTGGTGTCCATCCAGCAAAAGTATGTTTGGAATTTTTTGAACATAGCTCAGGTTGGTGATCACCAAATCCAGATTAGGTAAGTGTGGTGAATAAGCCAAATCCCAACATAGTAGCAATGACTTGATTTCTATGATGGAGACCTTTGCCCTGCAGTGGAACAGTATATAGGCTGATACTTTACTTTAGGCATATGTGTATAAAATCACATTTTCATGCTTATTTATAAAGAAGTAATAGGTACAAAAGGGACACAAAGGTCAAATTCCTAACCAAACTTAACTCTAACTAGAGATTTACTACAATACCCACTATACATAGATACCTAGATCAGCTCATAAACTATGTTTGCAACTGATGACAAAAATGCCTATTTTTTCTATTCAATAACCATTGTTAGTGGCCATTATCACTGAGGAACCAATCTGAACTTAATGCAGCACAGATATAAGATATGTGAAGTTATTAATATATTACCTACCTACTCACTAAGTATTAACATATTTTTCAATTCCAGTACATTTACAATGTTACAGTATGTACTGCATACATTAAATATGAATTAGAATTACCTGGATCTAATTCCCATAATAATAATATACCTATTCCATTAGTTGTCATAGCATATTTTTTGTAGGTATGTCTTCTATAGTATTACAAGGTCAATATTTGGGACAACTTAGCAGGTGCACTAAAGCTATACTAATGAAACTAATGGCTATCACTGACATAGTTTTAAGAAATTAATACATGAATGTCCAAAATAGATTTGACAAGGAAGGCATCTCTGGAATGTTAGGAACTCCACCTATAAAATGAGTGGACTGATGCAACTCAATGTTTTAATTTGGCATTTAGTGACAAACCAATATAAGAATTGTTTAATTGTATTGTCTACTATTGTGTGACAATGAATTTGCTTTAGATTTAATAAGATATAAAACCTGTGATTTAGTTAAGGGTGGTCTCAATTGAAGCTGGAGAATAGCAAAATGCAAAAAAAAAACAGTTAAATACCCACTTCATCAAATTATGATTTGACATCTACAAATTACCCTCTTAAGATAGGGGGTAGACTTCATACAAAAACTGTAGATCAAGCTTAACAGACTTAAACTGGGTAATACATAATAATATTAGCATGCTTATTTAAATTACCTATAGTTACATCTTATTCATAGATACTAATGAGGATCATAATAATAATAAGTATTGTTATCAAAAGGTCATTGAACTATCAAAATATTTGAGCAACTCCACATATCAAGTGGAGGTTTAGAGGTGAGATAGGCTAGATGGGAGAGGCACGTACCTTTCAGCAGCGGCAGCGCCTGCAGCTCCACGTCCTGCGTGTTGCGGTACCGAGAGGAGCCTTGCGACTTCTTGGTCTTTTTCTTCAACGACCGCTTGGCAAAAGGATCAATCCTGTCCACAAACGTTCCCGAAGACATTTTGGCGATATAAAAGTGTCCCAAATGACAAAACGTCGATAGTGATCAATGCGAAACTTGTTTTGATTCGGGTAGAGTCATGATCCGGCCCAGTCTACGAGACGAACGCGCACTTCCCGTAAGGTCGTAGCACAATATTAGAGCCTAAACAAACATTCCTTCGTCACACATGACGGTAATGGAGTGGTCACACTCAGGCCATTCTTTATACACTTATGATTCCACAACAGTTACGTAATTTTAAAACGTCTATATCACTAAAATGACACAATAACAAAAAGGAATAATTCGATTCACAAATCTGACTTTATTTTCTGAGGCGTGTCACGAATAGCAGAAGGCAGAAGTCACATATACATACAAGCCTCGTGTAATATCAGCCGGTCAGTCAATGACAATATATTTCTTTCACAAGAATCGTCCAAGATAATTAAAGATTTGATAGTTAAAACACTTGAAATGGCGATACAAAACGGTTTATGTTCTTATATGTCGTGATCGAAATCTGTAGCGATGATGACACGGAGCAAAATTTAACATCAAAAATCTATCACCGTATTCTCGCCATCGCTCACCATCCGTTTCGACACTACAACAGAACGCATTTTAACGCTACGCACAAGAGTATTTTGAGATGTTGCACTTTCACAGGAATAATTAAATGTTTCCTCGACTTTTTCCACTACGGGAAACGATCAATTTACAAAATTATGGCTAAAAGATTATCATCACTGGTTTGCTGCGAAAACGCTACACTCGTAGAAAAGTACCTAAATCTGAAAATAGATGGAGATAGAAAATGTTCAGTTGAACATTTGAACTACTTTTAACGTAGTTTTCAGGTTTTTTTGTCAAGCAACTTTACTAAACATTAATAAATATTCTTTTTATTATTTTTTTACTAATATACGAGCAATATATTCTTAATTATATTTAAATAACACTGAAAAGAGTAGTCATGACTAATGACTTCTTCCGCTTGTGTACAGTAGCGTTCAAAGATATTGAATTATTTTTCTAGTCTATGGTTCCTGTACTTAATTAATACCTTTTTGGTATCATCATCATGGACCTTTTTGTATTATCAAAAATATAATGTCAATAAAATATTAAATTCGTCTGTTATTTTGTAAAAAACTTATCTAAGCTATATTTTTAATTACACCATTAAAGCCGTATCTGCTGTATCTTTCTGAATACCGAAATAAAGTAAATATTGATAAATATTATAATAAATCGCAGCATGCTCATAAATTTTTCTTACTGCATCATGATGCCTCGATTTATAAAATAAAAAAGGTTTTTTTTACAGCAAAATTAAATGGAATTTGCACAGCTCTAAAACTGTAGTAACCCCAGGGCTGTAAATAAATTAGCTGTTTAAAAAATCAATAGTTGTCTATGGCATTCGACTCATGAGAAAGTGGCTTTCTAAAGAATTTTTGGCGTAATCTAGCCTTTTGAAAGTATCGATTTATCTTTTATGAGCATTCTTAATAAATTGTCATATTCTTAAATTAAATGTGAAGTGGAATATTCAGCTGATACATTTGTAATCACTGGTGTAAAAGATAAATTATTTTAGAAAGCAACATGGAAGCATTGACAGTTCCGCCATGAATGCAAAATAAATAGAAATTGTGATGTGAAGGTACATTGAAAATGTTTATTTATTTCGTAGATGTAGTGCATGCACTTATTGTTCTACATTGTTCTGAAAAACAATAGAACATTGCGTAATGATGTTACTGATAAACATCCCGCAGTTAGTATCTTCGAGTAGGTACTTACGACAACGCAATGAAGAAAGTGCATTTCATTACATATTGGTGCATTTCATTAGACATATATTGCCTCTTTAACGTTAAAATCATAACTCTCTCCCAATATTATTGCTGTTTTTGATAAAAAATGTATTACCTTTATGATATGCACAATTTTGAAAGTGCTTTACAGTGCCATGTTGTACCCCCTGGAAGTGCAATAAATATCATCGCCTTGTAAGCCCACGCAATGTATATTTCTTGAAAAAATATATGATTGTATCATTGCTACATTATAAACATTAACTTTAAATCAAACTGATAAAGAATTTAAATTAAATAAAGTATGACTTCTCCTTAATCTATATCATAGCTTCTGTTCAGTTAAATGTTATTGTTTCAGAAGGAAGTAAATCAAGATAGAGTAGAATCTTCACAATGTTGAGAGGTGGGCGTGGAGGCCGTCACAGTCCGGAGCTGTACCCCCACACTATTAAGTGCTCCAGTGCCAGTGATACAAGCTCGGCCTACAGTGGCAGTGACACAATGACTTCTGTCCATAGTTCACTGGACATGGATATGGAGGTGGATTTGTCAGGTCTCCTCGAGTCTATTGTTGACTCTGATGAGGAGGAAGATTTGGAAGAGAGCATGGATAGCCTCACTGTCAGAGATGCAGTTCGTGAATGTCTTGAAAAAGACCCAAGTGAGAGAACTGATGAAGATATTGAAATTCTCCTGGAGTTCACTCAACACTTAAAAGCATTTACCAATATGACACTCACAGTACGTCGGGCATTGTGTGCTGTTATGGTTTTTGCAGTTGTAGAAAAGGCTGGTACAGTGGTAATGAACGATGGAGAAGAACATGACTCATGGTCTGTCCTTATTAATGGCCATGTGGGAATTGAACATCAGAATGGCGAAATAGAATATTTAAATGTTGGTGACAGTTTTGGGATGGTTGAGGCTACACTTGAGAAATTGTATCACAGAGGTGTAATGACAACCCGCTGTGATGATTGCCAATTTGTATGCATTACACAAACCGATTACTACCGCATTTTGCATCAAGGAGAAGAAAATATAAGACGACATGAAAACGAGAATGGTGTTGTTGTATTAGTAACAGAATATAGGGGAAGTGCTGGAGAATCTGGACGTCAACAGGGTCATGTAGTCATAAGAGGCACACCGGACCATTTGATGCTGCAACTTATTGAAGATAATTCTCGTGACTCCACATATGTCGAAGATTTTCTATTGACTCATAGAACATTTATTGAGAGTCCTTTAGTTGTTGCAAAACAACTGCTTGCCTGGTTCTCTGAACCCTCTGTCCGTGATAAAGTTACTAGAGTGGTATTGCTCTGGGTCAATAACCACTTTACTGATTTTGAAACTGACCCAAATATGATGGAATTTTTGGAAAATTTTGAAATTTTACTGGAAAGTAATAAGATGGAACAGCTGCGGCTACTTAACATAGCTTGCTCTGCTAAAGCACGAACTAGAAGTGTCACACTGTCACGACCCTCAAGGGATGAACCACTTAATTTCACCATAGAAGGGGGATATGAAAGAGGGTATGGGATTTTCATTCTGAAAGTTGAAAAACACTCTAAAGCTGAAGATGTTGGTTTGAAAAGAGGGGACCAGGTTATTGAAGTGAATGGTCAATCATTCCAGCATGTAAGTCATGCAAAAGCTATGGAAATTTTGAGAGGTTCCACACATTTAAGTATCACAGTGAAGAGTAATTTGTTAAGTTTCAAGCAAATGTTACTAACTCCTGAAAATTCTTCCAGACACCGTGGCTGTGCTAATATGGTACGCTGGCAAAATGATCCCAGGGCTCGTTTATCTACTGCAGAGTTGTTAAGTGATGACCCAATTGTTTTAAATCCGGTATTTCAGTCCCCCACTAAAAAACCACAACAACTCAGTATCAAAAAGGAACCACAAAAAGGTTTTATGACATTAGGGCCCAAGAGAAGACTACAAAAAGCTTTAATGAAAATGAACATACTCCCTAAAAATACTATAACCGATGGACTACATAATGATGATAGCATACTATCAAACTCAGAATCTCTCAACAAGGCTACAAGTACCTCATTTTATAGTTCTCATAGTAATCCAGACTTGATATCTATTTGCTATGATGAATATCAATCATCTGATTATCCAGAGCATGTTCTGAAAGTCTATAGAGCTGATCAAACTTGCAAATATTTATTAGTACATAAAGAGACAACTGCTAGGGAGGTTGTAATGTTAACACTTCAAGAATTTGGAATAACTGATCCCAGTTCTAACTTTTCTCTCTGTGAGGTTTCTGTTGCACAAGGTGGTATAATCAAACAACACCGCTTGCCAGATCAGCTTCAAAATCTTGCAGAGAGGATTGGTCTCAGTTCTAGGTATTATTTAAAGACAAATGGGATCAGTGAAACCTTAGTACCTGATGATATGGCTCCAGAACTACTGAGGGAAAGTGTAGTACATTTCCTGCAACTAAATGCTGTTGAAGTTGCTGTTCAATTAACCTTACAAGATTTCTGTATCTTCCGCCAGATTGAGAGCACTGAATACGTTGATGATCTATTTGAATTAAAAAGCAGATATGGCACACCCATGTTGTCTCAGTTTGCTGAGCTAGTAAACAAAGAAATGTTTTGGGTGGTGACTGAAGTCGTCAACGAGCAAAATCTTGTGCGCCGCTCCAAAATAATAAAGCAGTTCATAAAAGTCGCGCGTCATTGCAAAGAGTGTAAAAATTTCAATTCGATGTTTGCTATTGTATCTGGGTTAGGACACGGTGCAGTATCTAGATTGCGGATGACTTGGGAAAAACTACCAACCAAATATTCTAAACTCTTTAATGATTTGCAATTGTTAATGGACCCTTCTAGAAATATGTCGAAGTATAGACAGTTGGTTACAACTGAACAGGGCAGATCACCAGTTATACCATTTTATCCAGTTGTTAAGAAAGATCTTACATTTATTCATCTGGGTAATGACTACAAAGGTTGAGGGTATGGTAAATTTCGAGAAACTTCGTATGATAGCTAAAGAAGTTAGAACTCTCACCAACATGTGTAGCTCTCCATATGATCTCATTTCTTTGTTGGAATTTGGTAAACAACCACCTTCAAATGCAATGGTGGCCCTTAACCAACTAACTACAGGTGGAGTACAACAAGGGCAGGTGACAGTTAAAAGAAGAAAGAAGTCATCCAATGTTCCCAATCCTAAAAAAATGTTTGAAGAAGCGCAGATGGTTAGGAGAGTTAAAGCATATTTAAATCGTATGCATGTTGAAACTGATGAAGAGCGTCTACACGCCTTGTCACTTGAATGCGAGGGATCTGGGCCGGTCCCTGCAATGCCTCGCCGCCGACACCCCTCACCTTCTTTGTCTACTACTAGCAGTGCATCATCGGCTAGTGAAAGCAAAAAGAGCTTTGCTGGCAATAAATTTGGCGCTGCCTCACCTCAAGCTGTGAGAAAATTATTAGCTTTATCAGAACCTGCCAAAACGAGGCCTCATCAGCCCCGACCACCGCCACCGGGGCCGTCACCTTGTTCGCACCGGCGTGACGGTCCCGGCCCAGGCATTTGCTGCCCACGAACAGCGCATGAGAGATCACACTCTGACACACCTACACCTCTTCCTGTCGATTTATCAGCAGAGAGTAGCAGTGTGACTTCATTAGTGAACTTGCCATTGAGAAAGACTGGGTCTGCAACATCTAGCGACAGTGGTCACGGGTCATGTACCGCGGCCAGTTGCGCGAGGCCAGTTCCTCCGCCGCGCATGCCGCAGCCGTACACGCTCGCCGCACAAGTGGCGCGGCTAGAGCGTCTAAGCCGCGCGCACTCTCACGAGGGGGTTACGCGCCCTTATGATTATTATCATGACACGCCAGATGATGACGACGATGATCAACAAGTATCAGCTGTTTAAATTTTTAATACTCTAAATCAATATCTATTTATATAGTTCACTGTTTTGTAATCTCACTCGACGAATAGAAAGCACATGTTTATATAAATTTTCTTATATTAATATAAAAAATCATGTATGTACTCTTACAGCTAAGTCTAAAGACTGTATAATTAAGACAATTTCCTAGTGTTACATAGTGTAAAATTTCATTATTAGTAAGCCATGCCTCTAAAATATTAATTAATTTTATTACTATAATTATTATAATGTGACCCACCATTTTCCAGTTTTATCTAGAGAAAAATATGTTTGATGTATACCAACTAGAGGTGACCTGTTGTGTATCTACCATTTGGTATATCTACATTCCGTTAATTGTGTAATATATTATAATGTTCATTATTTATATTGTGAAACTTAGACCAAATAATAATTAATGTACCTTTTAACATTATGACTCAAATGATTTTAATAATTTTATGTTGTAGCAGTGTGGTAGCTTTGTGGACCAACAATGGGTTTGGATGTTATTTCTCATGGTAGCAGCTTCAGTTCTGTTAATATCATGGTTTTAATTATTATAATTGTAAATAATAAAATACATAATATTACTTCAAACTTAGTTTATTTTTTACATAAAGTCACATTACAAGTGGTGCGTCGTTATCTAAATTGAGCTAGATAATCGACCTCGAGCGGATGTAGATCGGGAGCGGGAATGACTAGACTGTGCAGCGGCGGCCCGAGGTCGAACTGTTGCATCGAATCCAGTGATCTTACGACTATGCGCTGGTCTTCCGATCCTACTCTTGACAAACCCACCGCAATACTGTCTTTTTTGATTACTGCAATAAAAATATGAATAAATTATTACAGAACTTATCCTTGAAATATCTTGTATTGATCTAATTTTACGCGTTACTTTCATTGTCTGGGTCGACAGCGTTATATAAACGATAGTTATAACGTAAATTAAGTGTATCTGTCGCAGGGAAATGATAAAACCAGGGATTTGATCAAATCCCTTAAAAAAAATTAAGGATTTCTGAGTGGTCATAAAAAAATCCCTAACCTAACCTCTACTGTGCCTCTACCCTAAACACCTAACCATACCTAACATGTTTTATGTCATTTCACTGAGCCAATCTAGGGATTTGATCAAATCTCTGACTATTAAGTATTCTGTGTCTCTGGTTTTATCATTTCCCTGCGACATATTTATAGTTCGCGTACGAACTATTTATCGAAACAATACCTTAGTCTGTAGGTACAGACAGCCGCACATCAGGTTACTACAATCTGTCAAATTTCTTCAATCGAACCTCACCTTTATGTCAAACGTGTTTGGTTCAATATCAACTGAGGAAATTGTAGTAACCTGATGTGCGGCTGTCCGTACATACTGCCAAATTCAAATATTTCAATATTGGTTGGTAGAATACTACGTGAATAAAGGGATGTAAATGGTCACAGATATACCCTGTAAGTGTCAAACTTATAAATAAGGATAAAAATAAGTACATAAGTAAAATTCACTAAGAAACTCCGTAATAGTTCCTCAAGAATAAACACGACTTTATTAACAGAGTATTTAACTTGACGACACACTGCTTTAAAGCGTTCTCCCTATCCCTTTGTGAGAGGTAGAGAGATTTGTGTTGCTGTGGACAATGGGAATAAAGCGAGCGCAGTGGTTTGTGCGCTGTGTAGACGCAAGGGTCGCGGGTTCGATTCTCTCACCAACATAAATGTTTGTTTATGAAAATGATTGTGATGGGTTCGGTTGTTTGTCGTACCTCCGTTGTTCCAGGCTTCCATAGTACAAGGGAAAACCTTAGTTTGGGACGTTATTTAATAAGCTCAATTTCTAAATTGCCCCGCGCGCTGGTAAAATAGATCCGTCCACGCTTGGGCGCCACACCATTATAGCCACTACACCGTGGTGTTTACCATATAGCCTAAGTAGGCTGGAGTCTAGAGCGGCACCAAAGTAGGTGGCGGCCAATTTTGGACCATATTCGGTGCTTATGTCGCAGCCAGATTGTATAGGTACATAATCCGCCGGATTACATTACGCCGCTAGCTATTATCAAATACGGCCCGATTTGAAATGCAACGGATCAACGAATAGCCGCTGATGCGTTATTCAATAAGGGCAGTCTATGTTTAGACGCATCGTACTACTTGACTAGTGTTGCCACAACGATTAAAGATTTCTTGGTGGTCATAACAAAAACTCTAACTAACCTAACCTTTCACACATTTTACCTGGGTGGTCATAAAAAAATAACCCTAACCTATGCCAACGAGGCGGCTAATCTCCCGCCTTGTTACATCATGGCTAGCCTAATTGAAATAAAGTATGGCGCCAAATATATTACGGTCACGGTTATTTTTTTATTCAGTTACTAGTGGCCGCCCGCAACTTCGTTTGCGTGAACTTTATGACTCTTGACTTAAAGATGATTATTTAAATAGATATAAAAAAAATATACTTATTATAAATGTTCGTTTATAGGTAAATAGATTTTAAGGCGGCTCATTGATATTTTATACGAACTGTTAAAGAATGGAACAACTTGCCGGCTTCTGTATTTCCAGAGAGCTACAATTTGGGTGTCTTCAAGTCGAGAATGAATAGGCTTCTTCTGGGAAAGCACGCTACATTAGACCTCATTGTCATTCTCCATCAGGTGAGATGAGGTCAAGTGCAAACCCATTTAATATTTTTAAAAAATGGTATCAACTTCTAATGAAAGTAACCCCCAAATTATTTTTTATTCCATTAGGGGATGTAAGTATTCTTTTAAAGTTTGAATCTTATATTTTATCCATCAATTCTGTCAAAGAATGTGTATGCAAAAGTTGGAGTAGATTGGGCCAAGGAATCACGTAGTCCCATGAACAAACTTGGAACCCCCTTTTCGCTCCATTAGGGGTTTAAGTTCGGAATATCCTTCCTTATAGGATCTCATCCAAAAATGCTCATCACATTTGACAATTTTACATTCCATTTCATTCCATATTTGTTATAGTGGAGCTGGGCTCTTAGAGTTCCAAACCAGATCTTCCATGATCTTTGATTTTTTCATGGCACCATAAAATGCTTATCAATCTGAACAACTTTTGTTAAAGTGCCATTGACCTACCTCTTATAGATTAGCTGGGCGGTTGTGGTTCTACATCAAGGAGCTGGTCTTCAAAATATAATATATCCTATAAGTTGCCCTGATATTACAGCTATACAATAAAAAAAGTTTCATTCGAATTGGTTCAGTAGTTTCCGAGATTAGCGCGAACAAACAGACAAACAGACAAACAGATAAACAGACAAACAGACAAACAGACAGACAAAATTTTAAAAATCATTGATTCATGTTCTGTTACTGTTTTTTAGTCGTCCTAAGTTATTTTGAGATAATATCTTCAATGTACAGACACAGCTTTTTTTACATTTTTATTATATGTATAGATATTTAATCTGTCTTATCTTTGTACTGCCGCATTTCAAAACGGCCCTCTTTTTGATAGTAGTAGGGCGGATTTTACGATCCGGCTGCGACACATCTATACAATATAATATATTTGACGTACTTACGTATGCATGTGGAAGTTGTCGGAAATATTGCTTTACTTTTAGTGCAAATACAAGATGAATAAATAACTTGATAGGATTCTTTGGGTTTTACCTGAATCAGGGGTATTCTCAATAATCCTGCACCAGTTGTTCAGCTGCTTCTTTAACAGACATAAACCTAGGGTCCATGTATTGGCGAACTTTTTTAGTTAATGATTCCTCAGTTGGCTCTTTCACTTTGATATCTAGGAAAAGATAAGAAGAATAAAACATCACATAGGTTTTTTTTAATTCGTAGGTAAAAGTGGTCTGTGAGAATTGATCAATCATTCATCCTGAAACTGAAAAGTTTTCATTTTATTTATTCAACTTGTTAATACTTTGAGAAAGGTAAATTTTTTGGCATTTATACTTAAATGTAATATTTTTTTAAATTGAATATTAAAAATGAGATTTTGATATTAATAGAAAAAAAACTGCAAACTGCCTTGCTAGAAGAATGACCCAGGCAAATTAATAATTGAATTCATACCCAGTAAACATAGTGTGTGTAAATTCCTTGAGTAGTTATTTATGATTTTTTCAAAAAAGCTATTTGGTTTCCAAGTATCTGTCCAAAAAGGTATTGAAACAGTTTCTCCAAAATTGTAAAGTTGCAATCCACAGCAGCTTACAGCATTCATGATGGACGCATTATGGACAATCTGAAAATATTTAGTGTTTTCTGTTAAAATCAAATCAAAAAAAATATATAAATTATTAAATATACAAGTTCAGGTAGATAAGAACAGTAATACCCCAGAGTTACGCGATAGGTGGGTCCAAGTCATTACCGCGTAAGTCGAATTCGGGTAGGTCGAGGTAAACTCTTTCCAATTGTAGTGAACCCTTCTGTTAAGTTTGAAATCAGCCTGCTCAATATTTTAATCATACTCACGCATAATATGTTTACCTAAGGGTCATAAGCTAGTCCATTTTAAATATTGACTATGAAATTCCAGCAATTAGTTGGCAAAATTAACCTATTTGTTCAATGATGAAAAACCGTGTATCTTCGAATTCGCGTAAAACGGGTTAGCGTAAGTCGGGGTATTACTGTACCCATATTTCTGATCACCAAATTATTAACACATAAAATGGATGTATTGAACAGGTGATGTTACAGGTGTCTATGGTTGGAACTGGTGGAAGCAATTCACTAACCATCAGGTGATCTACCTTCTCATCTGCCACCTAAAGAAAAAACATCAATTTCATCTTTTTAATAAAATATTAACTAACCTGTGTGCCAACACCAAGCTCCTTAGCTCTTAACAGCATGTCCGTATGGGTAGTGGCTCCTAAAGGATCTCCAACAACCAAAAGAGCTATGTCTTTGTCCTTTGCTTCTTTTATTATATCATCAATATAGCTTTCACATAGTTCTCTGTCAGCAATAATTAATTGTCTTCCATAAAATTCTTCCTATAACAAAAAGTGTACTGACTGGTCAGCAATTCTATTGTTGCATAAACTAGGTGCCTATTTAAAAAAATCTTTTGCTGATCTCACTTTTTATATAACTCTAAGGGCCTAGTTCACCATCTCTGAGTAAAGTTCCAAGTAATTTACTATTCAATTTAGGTGGGTTTGGAGGAAACAACAACACAAAACAAAACTTTCATTGTTTCCACCAAAAAACGAAGTGAATACACTTCTTGGTGGAAGAAAAGGCGTCACTTAGTTATTTTCTGCACTGCTTTTAACTATTGCACTTAACAAACTTACCAAAGTGTCTTTTCCAACCGTAAGTATAGAAGTATAACCTTCTAAAAGCACCTTATCACATTTTTTTATTATTTCTAAACCTTTAACAGTAATATCCTTAGCATCGCCTAGCCCTAATCCAATTAGATAAAACATTTTTACTTTATGAAATGTTACTTAATTATTTATCAACATACCTATTTAAAGGTTATTAAAATATTTAACTATGATTTTTTTTACAGAAAGTTTTAAACATAACCTATAAAACCGTTGACAGTTTAGTGATGTGGTCATAAAATAATAGTCGATTGTCGATTTTGCAAATTACAGTAAAGCTCACAGTTTTCCTTTTTGATTGTAGAGTTGCACATCTATAGTCTACGGCAAGAAAGTGTATTATGACCTTGAGTGCGCAGAAACCAATTTTAATAGAAAGTCTTCTTTTTTACTAGTGCGCAAAATAACGGTCACCGGCTCACCGTTATTTTTTCATTTCTTTCTTTCGTGCCGCCAGCATATCTCAGTTTATGTATTGTCTATGGTAGTGTTCCCTTTTGCCTTTCCATAAGGGGCTATGGGCTATACGAATGAAACTAGCGCCGCCAACCTTAGGAAAAACTAAACCAAAAAAAAATGTCTATGGTAGTGTTCCCTTTGCCTTTCCTTATTAGGAAAAATTAAAAAAAAATGTCTATGGTAGTTCTCACTAGAGCTGTCAATCTGACATATGTCAAAATGATAACTTTTATTCTATGTTACAGATTGATTTTCAACAAATGAAAAAGAAAATTAATTTGTTCAATTTGTTTACTTTGATAGGCGTTTGATAATATAACTATGATTTCCCGAAAAGGTCAGAAAGCTGTTAATGAAGGCGTGGTTGGTAAATATATAAAAAAAGATACTCCGCCAGATTTACCGAGTGAGTAATGTTTTATAAAAAAAATATTTGTTTTTACCATCTACAAACTTTTGCAATTTTATTATTATTTATACAAATTTGCTACAGTTATTAATGTGTGGACTACTGGACCCAACCGAAGACCTCGTAGTCAACCTTTTGGAGCGAGTGATACAGGGTCACAAAGTCATGAAAATAAGTTTGGGAAGGCTCAAACTATGAGTGGTCACGCTGGGAAATATACTCCCAGTGAATCAGTACCCAACTTAGCACACAGGCGAGTGGAAATTGTTTTTGAAGTGTTAAAAATGGACACCTTTGAATGAACATAAAATGCAACAAAATATGTTTTTTTTTTACTAAAACTACACTTTTTGGTGAATTGTCTATCTTGGTGCACATTGTATTTGTACAATGCTGATCGTGAGAAATGCCCAAAAAACTGTCAACAAAATACTATGCCTGTATGTCAATTAATATCTATTCTAATTCCTTCAATTGATGTTTCTCGAGTCTTAAATTGAAGCCATAAAATGGCTCCATTATTTTATATAAAACTGTTGTTTTAGATTTGCTAGTCTGTCTACTAGTGGCAGCGATACTGCTAGCACTTCAAGTAATTATAACTCGCAGTACCATTTAGATACCAACTTGGTAAGCAATGCTACTTATGAAACAGTTCATTTAACATAATATTAATAATATATGTATTTTAGTATTCAAATTTGCATATTTTTGTATGTTGTGGTTTTGGCTTACAGGCATCACATACTACTCTGAATGATATTGAGGACTCATTCAGCAGACAGACAAGCTATAGGTACTACAGGCAACCACAACAGGAAGACCCAATTTATCAGAATCAACAACAGGTATAATTTTATCTTGGCAACTATTTGTTTCTGGTTTCTTTGATATCCTCTTTGATTTATTTTTCATTATGATCTTATAGAGTACCTAAGATTTATGTTTTCAAGTCTGGTAGAATGTAAACACATTTTTATTTTCATAATTTTTATCAATTCATAATATTTTTGTGACAGGTACAACAGCAAAAGCAACAGCAGTATGGCTCCAGAGAATCTAGTATGCCACGCTTATCTTCAAACTTGAGCCTGACACCAAGACTACATCCTCCATCACCACATTCTATCCGTCTGCATGGATGCACAGACAGTAATACTACTTGCTTAGACAGTAATACTACCTGCCAACCTTTTTACTCACTTTCAATTTAATTTTTTGATTATTGTTACAGCATACACATCAGGCAGCCAATCATCACCAATTTATTCTAATTATGTTAATACATCTATTGTTCCTTACACAAGCAAAGGACATGCTAGCAACATAATTCCAACAAATCAAGGTGAATTCATCAGAATGATTACATTTCATAATTGACACCCCCTTATTACAAAATGGAGACTAAAGTTAGTCATTAGTTTAAAAACGATGCAGTTTCTTTTATAAAAGTGAACTGTTGACCACATCATTTTGTTATTAGGGGGATAGACTTTCTGCTTATATTTTGTCTTAAAATCACTAGCTAAATTTAAAATGTTAAAATACTTATAGATTATACATATTGTTTTCTGTAGATAAGTATGGAACATTTATTTTATTTTAGGTTCTGATGACTGTGATTTGCCTCTACCACCGGGCTGGTCGGCCGACCGCACGCTGCGCGGACGCCGCTACTACATGGACCACAACACACAGACCACGCACTGGACGCACCCGCTCGAGAGCGTCCCGCGTCCTTGGCAGAGGGTCTCCACTCCTCATCATGGTGTCTACTACTTCAAGTAAGTTTTCAAGAAAAAAAATCTCATATATATTGACATTGCCTTTTTGGATCTTGGCACTATTGACACTATTGGATCTTGAAATGGAAAATCCACTGTTTAAATAATGTATATATATATATCAGTGATCAGATTTATTGACAAAATCTTGACACGGACTTGCAGATGATGCTAATAAATTTATATTACGATAAAAGTTGTTAAAACATATTTATAACTTTTTAAGCACTTGTTTTTTTTAATCTAATATAAGAAAAAAATTAACTGACACCTATACAATTTTTCCTAAATTTCAAATTTTTTTACATGTTGACCCTAATTTGCACTACCTAATCAGATCACTGATGATAATAATTATGAGCTAAAAGTACGTACATGAAATGTTTACATAATATTATAACAGAATACTATTATTCATTACAGAAATGAATATTTATAGGAGTTCAATTATGTTAACAAAGCTTAATGTTACCTATTTTCTTTGCAGTGAGATAACCCATCAGACAACATATGCACACCCATGCCTAGTTGGTGGCTGCTATTTGGTCAGCCCCTACGTTCCTACACTGGTTCCTCCCTACTTGTTGGAAGAAATACCGCATTGGCTCATTGTATATTCTAAAGGTCAGCTCAAGTATTTAATAAAAACATTCATGGTACAACACCACAGAAGTATACCAAAGGTTATTCAACCGATAATTCAACAAGTAATTAAACAAAATTATTGTAGATTCAGATTTCAATGTTCAATAATATTGTACAGACAGCAACACTACACTCTGTAAACACCATTGTATAAATGACATACATAGTGTAGCAAACCCCACCACACATTTTTTAGTTTTGTTAAATAATTTTTCTGTAGAAATATATTGTTTGTGAATATTTTAGCGGACCAGGAACTAGATCACAAGCTGCGCTGGAACATGTTCCGGCTCAGTGAGCTGGATTGCTATTCAGATATGCTGACACGCCTGTACAAACAAGAGTTGCAGCAAATCGTCATGAAGTATGAACAATACAGGTAAATATTACTGGAATAAATTTCAGATCAGTCATACGAAAGCAGTTCACCAATAGATAAACCCCTTTATATAGTATGCCATTAGATATCTTGGAGTTAACTGAGAAGTAAATTTTTTTTTATTCCAGATCAGCACTGCTCCAAGAAATAGAAAGAAGGAGACATGCTGCATCATATCATGCATTATGCAATTAATTCTTAAACATAAATATTATTTCATTTAATCATGCCTTAATGAGCTGTGATCTTAATGACAAGATATTTTTAAAATGTGGTCCTTACAATGGACATTTAACCCTTTGAACGCCAACGACGCTTTTAGGCGTTATTGACTCGCTCATTTGAGACGCCAACGACACCTTTAGGTGTCTTTAATTTGCTGTCTTTTCTGTGCGAATACACGAAAATTAAAGACAATTTCGGTAGTTTTAACTACGATTATTACAATTAAAGTATATCATTTATTTTTTAAATAACTTAATTTTATCATTAATGTATTCTGTGATTGATAAAATAGCCATTGAATGTATTATTGAAATTTAATGTAACAATATCTTCCTCCGACGCCAGTGACAACTTTAAGCGCCAGGTAGTGTTGTCGAAATAAAGTAAACATAAAAAAAATTTGAAGATTCTGAAGATACCTTTAAGAACTTTTCATTAAAATTTCAACATTAAAATTCCTATACAATTTAATTTCATATTATAATTTTCATGGTGCATTTATTTATATTTTACTATATAATGAAATACACTAATTGTGTAATAAAATGGCTTATTTAATTAAAACGTTCGATAAATGATTCAATAAAAACAGACATCATTATTTGTATTATTAAAATACTATGCTCGTACGCCGTTGACTCCTTTAGGAGCCCGCATCTGACGTCATTACCGGAGCTGCCTACTAAAATAGTGCGGGGCAAATGTCGGTAGAAATAAATTTTATTTTGACACAATCAAGTAAAAAAAATATTTTACCCTCTATTAATAAACATTCATATACACAATCGTGTTAGCTGGTCGTCGCTAAGCCTATTTATTATAACTCCATCCATTAAATTGTTTTTCGAGTTGTATTGATAGAAAAACTTTGTTAACAATGAGTACAGCAGAGGAATTAATTAATATCCTGGAAGGAGTGGATATAGATGATTATGTGTTTGACCCTACATGTGATATTGATCTCAACGAATCTGATTTAGAGGTGAGTTTATAATTCCAGTAACAAAGGTCGAAGTCTGAACATAGTGTTTGTTTGGACTTATCAAAAAACTTTTTCGGTGTTTTAAGTTGCTTGTTTTTGCCTGGTTTCCGTAATACAAACTACAGTGAGTGTACAAAATATCTATAAAACTACAAGACTGATATTTTTTTCTAAACTACCTTCCTTATTACTCTCTTGTGCATTCCAGCACCGTTGAATAACTAGAAGAAAAAATATTTTCAACTGACTTTTGCAAATTCATAAATATTAATTTCATATTATTATTTGTAGGATGCGCTTGAGACTGCACAAGGAGAAGGAACAAGTACACAGCCAACACAGCAAGATTTTCATTGGTCTGATGAACCGTTTTTGCCTGATGTCAGCCCTTTTGACAGCTTTGCCAGTGGTATTTCTCCAGCATTGAATTTATCATCGTCTTCCTCTGAATTAGATAATTTTGAATATTATGTAGATAGAAATCTTGTAAATGGTAAAACGTAATCTCGATAACCTTGTTGCTCTGTGAACATCTCTAGTTTTTTCGAATATTATGTATTTAGTGACGCCATGGACCTCTAAAGGCGTCATGTAGTGTTGTTAAATATCAAGGTACATTATTGTTCGTTTGACTAGGTTTTATAAGTTTTTCTTTGTTTAAACGAAATATTGTACACTCTACTTATTTCGTTCGTTCGTAAGTTGCCCTATTTGTAAGTTTTTTGTTAATTCATACTGATAATTGAAATAAAACGTCTTTAATAAAGCAAAATATTTTTTATTTCTTTATTATCATGGACATCACTAATGCCAATAGTACGCAACACCTCTGTAAAACGGTCTTGGCGTCGAGGGAACTTTCTTAGTGGAAATGTAATGCGTTCAAAGGGTTAAAATGTATTTTGTATATGACTATATTATTCATAATTATAATTAATGTGTTAATAATAATAATCTATTTAATTTAAGTTACACTGTGATTAAAATATTGAAACTTTTGATATAATGTTTTAATAAATTGATATAATAAATATGATTTTTTACATACATACATACACATGTTGTAGAAAAAATTTAATTCTTATTCAAATGCCAATGTTATACCATAGACGATCATTCACAGTTATTCTATTATTTTTATAAGATCACAACTTTCATAAACTATTTATTTGAAAAGTGCCTTAAAATGAATATACACAATTTAAAATAAATTAGTTTTATTGATTTATGCTTTAATAACCTCAACTATTTACACATCTAATGACACTATAAATTATTATTGTTCTTCTTCAACATCTACAATATTATTGCTTGGCTGTACTCCTTCACCATCAATAATATCGTACTCCCCCACTTTTGTAAAGCCGGATATTTTGTAAACTTTGGCGTTTTTAATTCCTAATGTATGCGCCCATTGTTGTGCTGTAAAAGAAAATTCACAAACCGTGCAGCTCCAGAGCCAAAAAAAAAATCTGTCTTAAAGAGGTAAATAAACATTTTACTAAAGTTGATGCAATTCACTGGGTTTAACTATCAATTAATTAAAATGATGTATAGCAGAGGTGTATATACCTGGTGGTATAGCATGTTCTTCATCAGATTTTAGACCATAGTAATGCGCCCAATCTGCTTTGCCTTTGAATGCGCTGTACAGAACTAGTCCAAATGCATTCCATGCGACAAGCCCATAAGCTATACTCAAACGGCGCTTCCATAATACCGCTGTTTCTTCAGGAATCGGCTTAGTTCTCCGACGAACAAATCTGTGCCACCACTTGTAAATCATTTTCTTTTAATTTTCTGAAAATTTAATGGGTTTGGAGGTTATGATTGGTAACTAAAAACATATCCACACCTCAACGATTATCTTCAGGATTCTATGTTTAAGACTCATTTAATAACAAGACTATTTATCATAAAAATAAGTTTACTTGTATTATTTTATAAGTTATTTATGTATTTCATGTTTGGGTATGACATGACATTTGATTAGAATCCACAGGCTGACAGCTGTCAATCGTTGACAACAAATAGTGTTGTCCATACCCTACAATGTCAACCTTAAATCGAGAATCGATATAATTTGAGAGTTTACTATAAGCTTATCGCAAATAATCTTGTTTCCTGTTAGCTATAAATTATCATATATCAGTGCGAGTACGCCCCGCTCGCGCACTGGAGGTTCTCTATCATTGATTGAACTACTCGTACAAGTTGCTAATAATCTATGAAATTTTAGCTCGGTTAGCAAATATAAAAACAAATAATTACAAAATAAGGGCCAGGCAATTGCACAACGGGAGTATAAACATACACAGCCATCATTTTGTGTCTCTAAGTATACCTACCTGTTTTTTACTGTACAAGTACTGTCCATAGAAATAATGTCCCACTCCAAAGCAAAGACACGAATGTGTTAATAAGTATTAATATGGCAAAGACCGAGACGTGGCGATAAATAGTTTTTGTTGTTCTTGATTCTTGAATGTAAAGTATTAAGGGTCAATCTTTAGATGCACTTCTTCTTTTCCGGTAGCATCTTGACAGAGCGGTCGTATTGTCATGTATGATGACCTATAGTAGCCTCAAATACTTATTTAAAGTCTTTGTATGCGTGTCACTAGGGTCCGCCAACGTTGCCTGCTCGAGGTCATCATTAGATAGGTAAAATTTTGTTGGGATAAAAGCACAACTCTTACCTTACCCCATAGCCAACACGCTGTTTTTCCTTCCTCTACCTAAAGGTTGTGTGGAAGAAATCGTTACAAGCGATAAGACTGCCTTATTGTAGTATCTATCTTCTTACCAGCAGCGGGTAGCTCATAGCTCCCACGAGGCTACGAGTATGCATAGACGAAATAACTTCCCCCTTCTGCCCGCGCCATCGCGTCGTAGTCGTGAAGATACGCCAGTGGCTACAAACAAGACTGAGTTGGCTTTCTCTTGCCACCCCTTGATGCTGGCACCCGGGGCGGATCGCCCCTGCCGTCTTCTGATACGCCACCTTGACCCTCTATGGTAGACACGATATACAATTTTCCTGAGAATCCCAATTGTTACCTAAGTGCCTACCTACCAACTTTACTCAAATTGGGAAATCCTAGGAATACTTACACCGTCAAATTTTTGTCGTTTTAATCCCTAAGCGCTCATAATAGGTAACACTAGGGTAACGGTAAAGTCCCTTTAGAATGTTAGATTATCAAAATAAAAATCAGCTGTTCCATACAAGAAAGGATATTCTTTATTTTGCTTATTTTGATGATCTAACATGCTAAAGGGGCTTCGTTCGTGCTACCCATGGCTATGGGAATAAAACGACTAAAATTTTACGTCGTGTGGGTTCGATTCCTACCCTGGATAGACCAAAGGATAGACATTCGTGTGATGAACACTTGTGTTTGTTCAGTGTCTGGGTGCTATAATTTTAATTATTATATATGTAATAGGTTCTTATGTAATATTATATTTGCGATTCCTCAGTTGTAGTCAGGTGTATGAGGTATTCTGTGCATTTATTTGTCATAAACCCAGAATTTCTGCCATAGGAACTCAACTTTTTGTTATATATTTTGTCACAAAATCTTCGACGGTCTTATTTGACCGAAAAGCAAGTCTGTGCTGTGCTTTGGTCTGTGCCGAAAAGTCAGGAATGCCAAAATCATGCCAAAATACACCTTAGTTTACTCCACCTCTTAATAAATTATTTATTTAGAATTTACAACAGAAACCTTCATAAAACATGTTTGCGACATTACTGAAAAGCGGAAAAAGTTTTCTTAATGTACCAACAACTGTTTCTTTGTAAGTCATAACGTACTTATAATGCAAAATCAATATTAAACTGCAAATTTTCGTTCGTTAGGTACACTAAGTACTGGTACCTAATTAAATCGAATGATCCGATTTATCCATACTAAATTATCTATAAGTAACTGGGAAAGTGAGTTGCCACCTAAGCCATCTGTGTCTGTCTGTATGTTTGTCTTTCTTTCAAGGCAAAACGTAGCGACGAATTGACGTGATTTTTTAAGTGGAGATAAGTTGAAGGGATGGAGAGTAAAATAGGTTTCTTTTGTCCCTTTTCCAACCCCCCCATTTTGGGGAAGTGGGGAGCGCGAGCGAAGCCGCGGGCAAAAGCTATTCTTACATGAAATCGAAATACTTATTATTATGTTTGTATTGTAGGTACTAAAGGTACTAAAATAGGTAGGTATGTAACTATTTAGTACCTACTATACTACAATGTCATTGCTATACCTAATCAAATTCAAAAGATATTTTGCATTATGAAACGAGCTACAGCGTTGGTAAAAGCGTTGCCTCTTTCTGCTAGTAGGTACAGTACCTTAGTTGCATAACCCGAAAATTTCATAATCACATTAGTAGCCGAGTTGATTGCATCTACGTCTGACACGTAATTTTCAAAATTGCATCGATAGAATGGCGAAGTGTTTCGTGCTTTAGCCCAATAAGCAAGGTCGAAGGTCATTCGACTGACGCTGTTATTTCATCGCCGCTGACGTGACAGCACCGCCGCCGGCTGGCACCACCAGGCAGCTTACACACTTTACATAGTAGCTAATCAAATAATATTTCGATACTGGAAATGTGTTCTATATGGCTTCAACGTTTTATACGGTTAATGCAAGTACCGATATTGTAGAGAACATTGATTTTTGAGTGGCCTATCTGCTGCATAGGCATTTTATGGTCTAACCTTCCTACCAATATTATAACCGCCAAAGGTTGTGAGGATGTATAATAGGTAGGTACATAATATGATAACACAGGCAATAAAGGTTTGTTATTTCTTATACAAAAAATAACGATAATAGGCCGCACGGGTGAAGGCGCGGGGCGCAACCTACTTAGATGTACATACCTACCCACCACAGAGTTTCCTTATACGTGTGGACCGGGTACGTATAGCCACACACCAAAGTATACAAAACTGACAAAATTCTTCAATCGACTCTCATACACATTAGGTTGAGTTTCAATTGAGGAAATTTGACAGTTTGTGGTAACCTGATGTGTGGCTGACTGTACATACTGTAAACTGCTTGCTCACCTAGGTAATATTTTTTTCTTGTCTACTAAGTATTAAGGATCTTATGTGGTTTGTGTAAAAACGAATAGCTAGGCAAAATTTAAATCTTTGTAGCTAGGTATATCTATTCTTTTGGTGGGCAGAGATCATGCCTTCGACTTTCCCTACGTTAAGCAGTAGGTAACTAAAATATATGTAAGGTACAGTCAGCGAACGTTGCAAGGTTCAATTAGACGACGAACTGGCAATTTTTATTATTGGTAAAGCAATTCTTTGCTATTTATTCTTCAGTAAATAATGCACCTAAAAATTAATCGAAGGGTTCAGGTCGGTGGGACTTGAGCCCACCACCTTCCATATACCGGGTGGCTGTTCTACCAATTAAACTAACCGAACCTCATACTAAGTCGACGAATATCAATATTGTACCTAATGATGTATCAAGCACTTACAAAATTCATCGGCTTAGTATGGGGTTCGGTTAGTTTAATTGGTAGAACAGGAACCCGGTATGTAGAAGGTTGTGGATTCGAGCATTATTTACCTACTTAAGAAAAACTGTTATTTCATATACGAAATTACGAGAATTGAGGGCCTGGAAATCAAATATTTGTGTACGTAGTAAGTAGTCGAACTATGTACGTGCACCGGTATGTAAATCTACCTACTGTAGATACAGGGCGATATTCTATATGCATAACCTGCGGCAAGTCGCGAAACCTCCGCGAAGGTCGGCACGGCATTGCTTTGTTTACATCGATACCATGCGAATCTCCGATTGAAAATCTAATCGGAA
Source organism: Cnaphalocrocis medinalis (assembly GCA_014851415.1). NCBI lineage: Eukaryota > Metazoa > Arthropoda > Insecta > Lepidoptera > Crambidae > Cnaphalocrocis > Cnaphalocrocis medinalis. Next base: position 8,769,872 of record CM026293.1, on the reverse strand, counting down.
AGTGTGTAAGTGTAACGTTCGACTCATACGCGGTACATAAACACATGGGGAAATCGGATAAAAAGTGCGTTGTGCTTTTAAAAACTTACCTATCAATTTCAGACATGATCATTATTATTTTTTCATATTTACAGAGTCAAATCAGAGCGCATTAACGCCTTAAAGAAACAATATGATTCCTTTCTGGAAGACGACAAAAAAAGGAAGGAAAGGAATGAATACATATTGGAAAAGTTGGACAAAATGCGCTATTGCACGGCCCTTGTACAAGTGCGTCAAAAGGTCAGTTACTAGATAATTATTAATTAGTTAAAAAGTTACGATTACGTCTAACTACTATTTTTCCTACTATTTCAGCCTCTTAGTTTTACCGATAGTAGGAAAGTCTCCATAAGCAATATGCCCGAGCAAGCGTTGAACAGTCCCACGGGTCCTATCAACGGTGACCACCGATTTACTCCGCTAGATACATCTAGGAATCGTATTGATGAAAATATACTTCTACAAGAAATTAGTAAGAAATACATCTTGATACCTAAATTAGCAGCAGCAAAGCAACAATACGATAACGATTACACTAAAAAGATTACTCCAAAAATTGAGGAAAATGCAGATTGGAAAAGCAAGTACGATATTTTGGACAAACTTAAAAGAGACGAAAAGGAACAAGATAATTCTAGTCGTCTAGAAGCTTTTGAACCAGATCGTGTCATTGCAAAAATATATTCGAAAGAACATGACATCACACCAGATGATGGGCCCCTGCTTGAATATAAGAATGATATACCTGTCAAGCTCACTTCCGAAGATCAAATACCATATGGCTTACAGGGTCATTCCAAAAATAATGCAGGAATTGAACAAACACACTTGTACGCAAACCAACTCAACGACGCCATTACTGACAACAACCAACGTAATATTAAAAATAACGTTCATAATGATAACACTCAGATAAATACCTACGGCGAAAACAGTATCCAAAACAATGCTTATGATCAAACTCATATCCAAAATACTGACTTCGACCACAAGGATATCGAAAACACAGTTTATCACCAGAATATTCTAGGCAGCACGGTTTATGACGAAATACCATCAAAGGATAACACAGATTATTTACACTCTCAAGAAGAATATAATAATGTGAAATACGGTCAAAACGTGGAGGAAATTAGAGAACCTGTACTACCAGTAGAAACAGATATAAATACTGCAGAAACTACTGATAACACTTATCTGCAAACAACCAGTCCAAATATTATTCCACAAGAAGAACTCACCATTACTTCAGATTCGATGGTACACGAGTCCAATGAAGAAGAGAATAATAATATCGCAGATACAAATGATCAGATATATGTGGATCCGGACGAGATAGCCTTAACGCATGACATGAATGCTAGTGACATAATTAACGAAAGTAACAACGAAATGCGTTTAGAAAATGATCCGACGGCACTTCCTGTTAACAATGATTATTCTATTGAAACTGTTCCTGCTCAGGGTTATACTTCAGAAAGCGTTCAGTTATTAGACGGTGTCAATGTTAATCCAGAACCTCAAATATTAGACGGAAATAATGATCTTGCTTTTGATCCTGCTGTAGAAGTGGAAAATGCAAATACACCCGGAGAAACATTCAACAATGATCAACATGAAGAGAATCTATATAATGAGCAAACTGAAAATTATGATTATACTGAGGAAAACGTGGCGGAGAATTATAATTCGGAATATTCAGCTCCAACCGAAAACTATCAACAGAATGATGAATATGCCTATTACGAAGGGGCCCAACCAGAGCAACCCTATACGGAAATAAATGAAAATGAAGAAACAACACAGCAATATGACCAGAACTATGAGCAACAATACGGAACTGCATACGACCCACAAGCTTATCAGCAAGAGGGATACAACCAAGAATATGCACAAGGTTACGAACAACAAGGCTACGTAGACCCGCAACAGCAATACGAAACGCTAGACGAAACTCAACAGGATTTGCAATACGAAAGTCAAGACAATCTAACGGCCCAATACGTTGAGCAGCAACTGGACCACGAGGAGAGCTATGTAGAAAATCTTGTTAACAAAACTGAAGGAAGTATTTCCCAAAATGATCCACAAGAAATTCCTTTGGTAGCAGAACAACAGGAAAAAGTGCAATAGTGCTTTAAGCTCAAAATAATTATCATTATAAACGCGTCTTGCTAAATATTTTCCTTAGTACTTATAGATATTATATTTGTGGAATCGCAGCACGTCTCTGCAGTGGCTTTAACTAATAAAATAAAAATATTTATACCTGTGGAGATTAATTTAACTCACATAGATTTGTTTATAAATATACATTATGTAGTTATACCTATTGTACTTCAAATAAAATTGTTATCCATGTTTCTAATTTTAATAATTATTACCTTTAATTCATAATGTCTTAAATTAGACTTACTGGATATGTATGTGAACCACCTTTTATTTTATGAACCCTATTTTTATGTGTTAGGTAGCAGACAAGGAGACGGATCACCCGATGGTATGCGATCTTCGCCGCCCGTCCCACAAGTTCGTTGCCATTCTTTAGTCCGTAGCCCCCCCTTCCCCTGATTGAGCTTATCCGGTGCCCTTAATCACTCGGCGAAACACAGAAAAGGAGATAATTAAGAAAAGTTTGCAGAGTTCTCAATTGGTTATTTGACTAAAATTTTTTTAAGTGTTTAATCAAAAGACGCCTCAATTTAAGAAACATCGTTGAAAGAATTACTTGATTCTCATTTGAATTACCTGAGATATCACAACTTTAAGAGCACATTGTGGGAGAGTAATTGTGGGAGAGCCATGCTTCGGCATGAATGGGCCGGCTCGACCGGAGTAATACCACTGCCTCACAGAAAACCGGTGTGAAGCAGCTCCTGTGCTGTGTTTCGCCGAGTGAGTGAGGGTACCGGAGGCCCATCGGGGGGGAAGGGGATAAAAGGTTAGCAGCGCACTTGTGACTCCACTGGTGTTGCATGTGTCCATGGGCGGCGGCAATTGCTTACCATCAGGTGATCCGCCTGCTCGTCTGCTACCTATCACATAAAAAAAAAAAACATATTTTGGACAAGTCCAAAAACGCTCTATACAAATGGCTATTGAATTGTGACGTCACAACTCAAACTTCTGTATGGGCGTCTAGTCAATTTTGTTTGGTAGCTATATCAAATGTTTCGTTAAGTAAATGGTTTTATAATAAAAGTTGGTGGAAAATGTACGGGTAGTTCAATGATATAATTATTATTTTTTAATTTTATACTTTAAAAATGGACTTGCCCATGAAACTTTGAATGCTCACAAAACCAGCTAGACGTTAAATATTTAACTGAAAATGTTGGCCATTGGTTCTTATTTACCAATATTTTGATAGAGTATCAATATTTTTTACTATATCGAGATTAGTCAAATACCCAATTGAACCTGACCTTATACTTAGGTCAGGTATTATTGCTGATTATCATGATAACTGAAAAACTAGATTATGCACAGCAACTCGTAATTTATTCAACTGATTCCACTAGGTACTTATCTAAAAAATGCACATCCAAGCTATGTTTCTATAAACATATTATTCTGGTAATGGCATTTTTTCTAGCTCTGCTGCCTGCTCTGGAATAAGAGGTTCTAATGGTTTTTTCCAATGAAACTCTGTCCATGGCAACCTGTCCAGACCAGTAGCCCAATGATGAATGCGACATCTTACATTCACTTTTTCTGTATTGTTTATCTGGAACAAGATAATAGAAAAAAAAAATAAAAGAATTCTTCTCAATAACAACAGAGGAACAAACTAAATTTTGGGGAAAATTCTGTAAAATTGTAGAAGCTTTTAGTTTTAAGATTTTCAAAAGTACTCACAGTAACAGTAACAAAAAACTCCTTTTCTTGAAGTGATAGATCTGGACCCTTTATTACCACTGGGGGCATTTCTATTGCGTGCTCTGGAACTACGAATCCCGCTTTCCGGAAAGATGTTCTTATATGCCAAGGCTCTAAAGTCCAAGGTGTAAGTTTATTCATAGTAATTTGTAGAACCAGACGAGACAAGCACCCCATTGTCTGTAAGAGAATTACCTTTCTGTCAATAAAAAAAAATGCTAATAAAGGGAGACCAAGGACCATTCCTTACATAATATACAGATTTTTTAAATGTATCAAGCATTTTTATGACATCAGATACGATGGACTGAAAGAGAGTCTCAAGTGCAGAAAACGGAGTCCACTTAACATTACATTACAGCATTCTTGTGTAAGTAAATAAATAGTTTGGGCTTGCTTAGTTATCATTTTAAAGAGCTAAGAAAGTAGACGGCATTTTAATATATTTGAACAATAGACAGTACACTATCAATTATAAATATTATACTTAGGTACTCTAGAAGTAAATTACAAGTAATTCATTAAAATTTTCTGACTCGCCCTATGGTTGACTGGTAGATAATGCCAGTGGGTGGACACCGCGGAAACAAATGTAATATTTCGTCATGATATGCTATTTTTAGCCTTATTCCCTAGCAGTAATGACTACAAGACCGCCAAAATGTATTATGTTGGCGAACGCCTGGTTTCACCAACATCATAACTTAAAATTTTATTTGGCTATGTTGGCAAGGCAAGATCCGGCCAAACTTGACATCTGACTTCAATATGGCGTTTTTTTTTCAAAATTTATTGGGAACGATACATAAGTTCGTAAATAAAATGTGAATCAAGTGAAATCCTCCCTCCTGATCTTACGTCGAGTTCGTGTTTCTTTCTTTGTTATGTTAGGACGTTTAACGCCACTTTTCTTGTTATTTTTGGACTTGTTGTGTTAATCAGTTTTATCATAGTTTTGTGTTATTTATTTAGTGCTATTGTGTTTAGTTTTTGACCATGGAATCGTCTCGTGGGCATACACGTAACTTTAAGAAGTGCGTTGTATCAGGTGGTATGAGGCGTTTGTCAGCCTTGTGTTTCCTCCGTGTGTTCCTGGAAAGTTCCTGGCTAGTAGATATTTCACTTGATCCAGAGAGGTTTGTATTTACAACAGCATTTATAAGTAATTTAAACCTAAACCCATTTGATATGCATGAATTTGAATTGCCTAGCAGACAAACAGTTCTTTGATAGTTGTAAATACAGGGTTATTTTTAAACACCGGCATCCCTCACACCACCCCTTCCACCTACCATTCCTGAACAACATTTTTAGTCACGCGACCCGATTTTGTATAAAACTTGTAATTTTTTTCGCGAATTTACAAAAGTCATAGAACAACTATTGTTCAGAATGGCCGGTACACAAGGTGGCTTGAAGGATGCCAAGGTTTAGAAACAACCCTGTATAATTTCTTCAAAATTTATTTCAGGTCCTTGAAGTGGATTAGAGCTGGCTAAGGAATCTTGTTTACATGCCAATAGAGAAACTGCATCAACTTAAGTATGTTTGCGGTAACATTTTTGACATGAAGAAAATGAACAAATCTAAAAATGATTGAATTAAAAGGTACGTTTTTATACTGCTTGTTTAAAAATATTTGTTATAACAAATATCTTAATACACTCTTAAATCAAAATATTCAATAATTTTAATAAAATGTTTTACAGATTCATCTGGAAATCCATCTGTTTATACCCGGACCGCATTTTATATGCCCAGGACCTTCGTTTGAACGCCCAGGGCCAACATCTGATCAGACAGAACTTTTTAGCCGAAAGGTGTAGTGTGGTCCACGATGTCATAGACAATTCTGTTTATAATTAATAATCTTTTAAGTAAACAATATGTAAGTAATCTGACACTTTTCTATTTTTGTCGGATCTTTTATGATGTCTCCATTCATTATTATTTCTTTGATGAAGTGATCACTCCTGATCACTGTCCATATTCCTATTATTATTAAGCTGGTCCACTGTAAATCCAGAAGTATGCTGACACTAGCTTGTTGTCCCGGCTTGGAAAACTAGCCTCGTGTATCAATAAGTTTAAACTTTGTTTTCAACACGATTTCATATATTTTTTTGGAAGGCATTACAATAAAATAGAATTCATCCAATGAATATTGTTTAATACCAATGAAAATTTTCAATAAATGTGTTTTGAAATATTTAAAAAATGTTATTTCCCTATTAAAATAAATCTGAAAAATAACAAGATCTGCAGCCTGTCCGCTGTCGATATTTTTCGATATTTCCCATCACTAGTAACCTATCGTGGGAATCTATCGACCAGTTTCCCATCACTACGTAACGCTGTCAGTTGTCAAATTACCAGTCATGCAAACATTAATAAAACCAATGTTCATGCCGTGTGGTTGTCAATGTTCACCTGTGCCCAAAAAAAAAAAGAAAAAAAAAAAACCTCGAGCTCAGACCAATGTATGGAATGGCGTCTCTTAAAAACGGAGTGATTATATTCTCTTTGGATAATGCTGCAAGGCATTAAGTCCGCCAATTGTACTTTTTATTTTGTGCAATAAAGAATAAATAAATACAGCCAATTACCCTTTGAGCAAATGGAGAACTGAAGTTCTGATCTTCTTGTATTTTATTCACTTCACTCTTATATTTTTCCATATTTTGTGGACTAGCATACACTGCCAAACCTGGCATCAGATAATCTCGGTATGCTACTGTGGGGCGTAGAGTAACCATGTCCCCAGCTCTGCCGACACCTAAAAGGAAAAAATATTATTTATTTATTTATTAATCAAATATGTATACATATAAAGTGCATTAGTCCCGCAAACTATTTCCATAGTTTGTCTGCAGGATCACGAGTCTCTAACATTGCAAAAAAGCTTATAGACTAATCTAAACTAGACAAATAATATTTTTTTAGCTTTTTCTTAAAAATATTCTTATTTAATCCAATTACTTTTTATTCCTGTTAAAAGTTTAAAATACATTCAGTACATGAGATGTCCACATAATTTGTAAAGGGATTGCTTATATTTTTGGCATTAAAATCTATGAAATAAATAAAAAATTGCTTTAAAAAAGAAATGTGTTCATTTTTTAAAGAACTCTAGGGAAATATGGAATGAACTGTTCCTGTCACTAAATCAAAATCAGTTCAGGTCAGGGGAGTTTATCTATAGCAAAATAATGAGCACAGGGAACACAATTCAAATAAAGAAAAGGAAACATGAAAAGTATTTTTAGCTAACTTACAGTAGGTACATACCTAGCCTTATAAGTTTTTAATTTATTAAGTTAGAGACTTGTGATCTCACAGAAAAACTATTTAAATTAGTGTAGAGTCCCTAATGTACTTATACTACAAACAGTCGTTGTTTAATTTGTAGTATAATTGTATACTATGAAGATGTAATAAGATGTTTATTATTAGATCAACTAAATTATTTATCTTACCATCAACAAACTGCTTTAATATAACAGTAATATCTGGCTTTTTGCGTACATTTGTGTCTTCAATTAAGTCGTAAATGAAGTGCCTAGCCCTCATTTTGGGTAATTTGCCACCTTGTTTGTGAAGTGGTGGAGGAAATCGCCTTTTTAGAACAAATGTATTCTGTAATAAAAATGAGACACAGGTAAGTATAAGGACATTTTAACAATAAGAAAATGTACTTGAAAGTAATTAATATGCTCTTCTTAACTTCATATTATATGTTTTAAAACCAAAACAATATAAATAATGAAGTAAAAAAGTTACCCTTATTTGCTGCTTTAGTATATTTTGTCCTTGTGGTATTGCGGAGGAAAGAAAGGAAGTCAGACTCAACATGTCGAATTATAAGTTTAAACAGCAACAGAAGGGAAATTCAAGATAGGTATAGGTCTTTGAATAATAATTTAAAGTTATAAATTATAAGAGATAGGTTAAATTTTAGGTTATGTTTTTATATAAAATGACACCTAGTGTGACATCTGACTGACATTAATTTACTATTTGTATTTTTTAAATTCAATAATATGTTGGCCTTGGACAGCATTAATTTACATGCTAGGTATTTTATAATTTTTTTTTACAATATTAAGATTAATATGTATATAATCTGTCAATAAACGATTGCCACCGCTCATAGACACTCGCAACAACAAGGGGAATCACAAACGCGCTGCCAACATTTTAACTCCTTTTCCCCCTTCATAGAGCCTCCGGTACACTCACGCGTTAGCGCCGCTTGATTTTGGTTTTCTGTGATAAAGAATCACTCCGTTTTAAGCCGGCTTCTTCATACTGAAACGTGCCTCTCCCACGGTAAAATACATAATATAATTACGGTATATATTTGGTTGTTCTTCTTACCACCTTTCCTCCAAGATTTTCGGTAGCAGATCAAATTTTCCCCTATTTTTAGGTCAACTTTTTGTAAAAAGCAGTTTTTTCGAAACTCCTTGTACCTAGACCTAGATTTATAGAAAGATACAGGATATAAAGAAAATATTCGGTTCGATTATTATATCCCTCACGTGATTTAGTAAATACCTACCCGGGCAATCACCGTCTCATACCCATGGCAATAACTGAATTCTGGTATGGCAATAACTGAATTTGTCATATTTTAGGTACAGTGATTGCCCACCCTCTTAAAATACTTAATTTAATAAAATTACGCCGCGATAACTGCTTCGAATGAAACATTAAAGCTTTAAGTAACACGTCGTTGTGCTTTAACGCTCAAAAAAGAAAATTAAAGTGATAAAAACTTCAAAACTACAAAATGTATCCTTAAACAAATTCTGTAAGGAATTCGCATTTTTGAAGTGACGGACACCCGCTGTCCAAAAACTGCCATTACAATTATTTTTATTGAAAATTTTGCCAAATGTCTTATTTAGAACTCTAGTTAACAGTATCCTAGTGTTATTTAACGGATTTAATGTAAAACTACACCTTTGAAAATAAGTTAAAATGTATGTTTAACCTTAATTCGGGCAATCACTGTACACTGGGCAATCACTATCTCGGTTACCCTAATTTACATGCTAGGTATTTTATAATTTTTTTTTACAATATTAAGATTAATATGTATATAAATCTGTCAATAAAGTCCGTTTTCATGACTTTCTCGACGCACTATATGTGTAGAGCGGGCTTTATAAAAATATAGCGAACCATAGAGAAATAGAAAACATATCGAGAAATATAGCTGGATTTTATTGGTGTTTAACTTCGGACTCATCATAGTACTAGAGTAAGCACACATTTTATTGGCTCAGATATCTTACATATTTTTTGATTGGCTCTTTCAAGTGTTCCAGGTTGTAGCTGTCAATAATTCTGTCCACAGATTAATAAATCCCGTTTTTACACAAGCGTATAATTTGTGAAAACGGAAGGGAATTGTTTGATCAATATAATTACATGAACAGTGCTCAACTTCTTAAGAAGGCTAAAGTGATTTCCTACTAATTTGTAGAATTGACGATTCGGAGAAAATAAGATGGATGATGAAGTCAGTTCGGATTTACAGGTATGTCAACAAGCGAGGTTATGGTAACTGTCGTTTAACCATCCATCGTTTACAACAGTATCAATTTATTTGTGATTTGTTTTGCAGAAATGCTTGTCAGACGGACCGATGGAGACGGATGAAGGACCCCTGATCAACGAGAATTCTAATGGGCTTTCACATTTGTTGACTGAGGGCGAGTTTAATAGCGTGGACGCCGTGCCCGTGGACGAGTCGTCGGCATCGAATCAAGGTTTTCTCAATGCGGTCGAGTTGTCAGCGGGAAGCGTGGGGGACTACATGGATAACGCGGATAGTTTTAATGCCGACTCTTTCGACGTCGGCGACAACGCGGTCACTTTCCCGGGCGGGGACTCGCTGCCTATGTGCGATGCAGAGTTCATTAAAGAGACCGCCTTTGACATTGATGCTGATGTTACAGAGAGTCGGAAGACCAAGATGGATACTGATGATGAACATGAGAGTATTAGTGAAATGTCAAATGATGTTATCTTAGTGCCAGCTGAGGAACCTTCGATGAAGATGGATGATGATAGTGCCACAGGAGATGTGAAGTTAGTCGAAACTGTGGAGATTACTAATGACAGTGTGGCTACAAATGACAGCGAGACCCTGCAAAATATACAAGAGGTATTTTTTTATAATTAATAATTAATCGCTAGGTACTGCAGTTTTTGAGATTTCAGATATATTCTATAAAATACATTTTCTGTTATATTTAAAAAATTAAAGATAAGTCTTTTTTTGTATATAAACCATGACCATGAACCATGAAATTACACAAAATATTGTTACAAATGCTTAAAATTTAGTATGCACCTAGTATAATTTTGTATTTTTATCTTAGTAAATACATATTTTTACTTCTAGGTTGAGAATAAAGTTGTTGAAGAAGTTGTGTTAGCAGAAAGTACAGACAATGAAATTACAAAGGTATGTATATTTCATAATGTATTAGTATGTCTTGACATATTATTTTATTAATTAAGATATTTGTAGGAAATTGAACAGAACTAGGAATAAATAAATTCTTACGACAACAACTCATTCATGGACCTGAGTACTAAGTAGCTAAGCACTTGTGTTATGAATATAAGCAAATATGTTGTTATTTTGTCAATGGATGCATTGCATGCTATAAACAAGCTTTGCTTTTTGTTGAGTAGACATTAAATATTATACATTTTTTATCTTTAAATACAAAGTAAGCATTTTGTAAATGTTAGAAAGACAATTACAGGCCTTTACATCTTATTAACAAAATTTGATTTTTTTATAAGAAATCCTCAAGAGGATGGCTGAGGTATTTTAAAAATATGTTTTTACCATTCATGGATAGTTAACTTTATAAGATTCTGTTTATAAACTAGGTTGAAGAGCCTGATAATGTGATGGTCGAACCAGTAGCTCCCTCATCACAACCAGAAAATCTTGAAAATGGTAATATTCTGGAGGAACTTCCAACTCCCCAAGAAGAAGCTCCCCAGGTACTTATTTATTTGTATTTAACTTTGTTACTGAAGAATATATTCTTTATTATTTCCAGGATTGATAAAATTGCAAAGGTTGTTATATTGACCAAATTGATTTTGAAAATAGGTATTCAGACAGAAGGCCAATATTTTAACAAAATATTTTTCTTGCTATTTTCTCATAAGTCATCAGACCTACCTATTGGAAAATACTTAATTATACATTTTAAGCTACTCTGCCTAAAAAAAGATCAATCTATTATGTTTTTCATTTAATATTAGATATTTATTTGCAGACTAAAGAAACAGCTGAAGTTGAAACTGAAAAAGTTAGTGCAGAAGCCAAGGAAGATAAATCTGAGGTATATTTTTTAATTTATTTGTAGCTTTTAGAAACATGTGTCAAATGAAATTCTTGTGTGACAACAATTTTGACTCGTAAGTCAAATATTTAGGAGAAACACAGTGTTTTTTTTGTTATTTTATACATAAATGTGAATAAAAGGTGGGGGGAGCAGAGGAAACAGAAGTAGTGTCGGAAGACGAGTTGCCGACTGTGCAGAAGCCCAGCGTGAAAGATGCCGAGAATGTCTCTGATGACGAGCTCCCCGGCCCGAAACCAGCAGAACTGCCGGCGGATACTGAGGTCTGGATCAATTTAATTTTATTGATTAAAATATTATGTCTTTACTATTTTAAAAATTGATCTGCCTTATATTAAATGCCAATATACTGTATGTTTACATATTTGTGTATAGGAAAGCTAGGCTAAGGCAAATCAAGACACTTTTTTATGTACTTGGTAACAGAAGAGCAGATAGATCATCAATGTATTTTCTAGGCAGCCACTCTAAAAAATTAAATACATTATAGCTATGTTGATTTATGTAGGTTTAAGATTTTCATTTTTTCTTTCATTCCTCATAGGTAGTCTCAGAGGATGAGTTGCCGGCGTCTAAAAAGGATGCTAAAGAATCTCGCAAGCGAAAACCTGATGAAGAAAGGGACGGCTACGACCCTGGTTCACCAACTTCTGAGAATGAGTCATCAAGTAAAAAGCAAGCAGTGGCCAAGGTAATTTCTAGACTTATTTTCTTAAAACATATTTCTAACGTAAGCAAGCTTAGCATAACAAAGTATTCCATTTTATTTACAGAATGGCGAAAGCAAACCTATCCCTGCTGAGAAAAGGTCATCAACTGATGAGAAACCTAAGAAAAAGGTTTTGCCAGAACTTGACAAGTACTGGAAAGGTGGTGAATGATGACCCCACGGACTTCACAGGCTGGACGTATCTCCTGCAATATGTGGATCAGGAGGTAATTGCATAAACTATACCTATCTGAAAATGTATATACACATGAACAAAGGTTGACTGGTAGAGAATGCCTCTTGGCATTAAGTTCGCCTATTGTACGAAGTTTTGTGCTATAAAGTTTTTAAATAAATAAATGATGACAAACATTTGCTAATCTTATTGTTTTATGAAACAATGAGAACTGAATTTCGATGTGGATAGGCAAGGGCCAACTGACATAGATGTTGTTATTGAACGATTGGGGGTGTAATCGTGCTGTGGCTGAACATTTTGTTGATGTCGACAGAGCGACGTGGAGGCGGCCCGCGAGGCGTACGACGCCTTCTTGTCGCACTACCCGTACTGCTACGGGTACTGGCGAAAATACGCCGACTACGAAAAACGTAAAGGAAGTAAAAAGAAGTGCCTCGAGGTGAGTGAATGAAGAGTATACGAAATATTTTATTATTTAAGTCACTTGGTGAGTTGGTTAAGCTTAATACACCTGACTGATGACATTTATATCTATGTGCCTTGTTAACACTTGGATTTTTAATTGTTTTAGTCTTAACTGGTATTTTGCAATTATTTTTTTTCCCAACAGTGCGTCGAGGTCCACGATGTTCGTAAGGCAAAGCCGTCCGTTCGCACCGGAGAGTTGTATTACCATAGCATAGAATTGTTTTAGTGGTTCATTGTTTGTGCTGTATATTGATAAATCTAATGCATTTATTTATGATTCTTTGTACAAGCATGATGTATTGTAATACTTTATCATGTATATTATTTAAGTACGTGCAATGAATAGTGGACATACTTAAGGAATATTTTGTAAACTAATCCATGGTAGCATGGAGAGCAGTGCTGGTCTTCGTATTTAGCCCTAGATTGGCGTTAGGACGGAAGACGTCGGCGGCGCCAGCGACTCCAGCGCCGCGTGCGAACAGGTGTAATATGCCCAGACAAACATTTTATATTTATAGACACGAGCGAGGCGCTGCGTGGCCGCCGCCACTGACGCTACTCAACGTCTCGCTTATTCTATTCAAAATTACTTACATGAAACATAATATTATGCTATTCAATATTCCCTTGCTTCATAGTGTTGTCGCGTGCGTCACGGCAATGCTCGGCCGCCCGCGGTACTCGTTTAATGCCGCTCTTGTATTTCAGGTGTTGGAAAGAGGACTGAAAGCGATTCCTTTGTCTGTGGACTTATGGATACATTACCTCAATCATATAAAATCGACAAGGACCGAAGATCACGCTTTCATCAGGTCTCAATATGAGCGTGCTATAGGTATGTAACCTTAATAACGATGCGTTGAAAGAAAGATGCTTGGAAGTGCTGTTACAATAGTTTATAAATAAAATTGTATTTTTACAGATGCTTGCGGTTTGGAATTCCGTTCAGATCGCCTCTGGGAATCTTACATCAAATGGGAAGCAGAAAATGGTTCAGCTCTTAATGTCACCAACATTTATGACCGTTTACTAGCCACGCCCACCCTTGGATACACATCGCATTTTGACAAGTTTGTTGAATTTTTACTATTATACGTACAAGAAAACTTTGGTTCCAATAAAATTTAAATATTAGGAGCGTAACGAATATCGGAACTATGTATAATCGTACAAATTTTATTGTTTGGCTCTCTGTAACCTCGGTAGAACATAAAAAACACGAGTGGAAAAATATTGCGACACTTGTAGTTTCCAAAATATTCGATTTCAAAGTAAATGCCATGTACTGTGGCGTTATAGCAGTCTTAATATATCGCAACACTCGCTACAGTTCTCCCCTTGTGCGATCCGATACTACGTGTCGCCGTAATCATAAACACTTCCACGGTAAAAAGTAATCAATGAAGAGTCAGGTGTTTTTTTTATTATGTGATAGATGGCACATGAGCACACGGATCCCTTCTTCACTTGATGGTACGTGATTGCCGCCACCCATATACACCTGCAACACCAGTAGAGTCACAAGTGCGCTTTAACCCACAAAAGAAAAAAAGAAAAGGGAAAGAGAGATCCCACAGTTGGTTTTCCGGCACCCTCACTCATTCGACGAAACAGCGCAAGCGTTGCTTCACGCCGGTCTTCAGTGAGGCCGTGGTATTCTTCCGGTCGAGCCGGCTCATTCAGGCTCTCAGGTTTAAATACTTGTACTTAAATGTAATTTTTAACAGACTTCAAAAAGGAGGAAGAGTTTTCAATTTCGCCCCGTATGTATTTTTTTTATTACTCGACTTCGCTGCTAAGTAATCATGGTTTTTTGTGATTCTTGTTGTTGATGGCGATCATTCAAGGATCCCATCCCAAATTTCAAATCAAAATTGACTCCTAGGTTTTTTGAAAAAAAAAAAAAACAAAAACATTTAACTCACTCGACGAAACAGCGCAAGCGTATGAATAGAATAGAATATAGAATAGAAATCATTCATTGCGTTGCTTCACGCCGGTCTTCAGTGAGGCCGTGGTATTCCCCCGGTCGAGCCGGCTCATTCAGGCTCTCACACGGTTTAAATACTTGTACTTAAATGTAATTTTTAACCGACTTCAAAAAGGAGGAAGGTTCTCAATTTCGCCCCGTATGTTATTTTTTTATTACTCGATTCTCTGCTAATTATGAATGGGTTTTTTTGTGATTCATTTTTGTTTGATAGGCGATCATTCAAAGGTCCCATCCCAAATTTTATCAAAATTGACTCCGTAGTTTTTGAAAAAAAAAAAACAACAAAAACAAAAAAAAAAGTTCAATGGTATATATTGTGGCTGTAGTGTTGAAGTTTTTTTTTTTAACTCACTCGACGAAACACAGCGCAAGCTGAAGACACGCCGGTCTTCAGTATTCCCCCGGTCGAGCCGGCTCATTCAGGCTCTCGGGTTTAAATACTTGTACTTAAATGTAGTTTGTTTCTCGTAGCTTCCAAGAGCACGTGATGTCGGAGCCGGTGACGGGCGTGGTGGCGCAGGCGGAGCTGGTGCGGCTGCGCGGCGAGGTGCGCGACGCGGCCGGCGCGCAGCCGCAGCTCGACCTGCCGCCCGGCGAGGACGAGCCCGTCGACCACGTGGTCAGTACACGACTACACAATACACATACAGTCATCATCATCATCATCAGCAACCCACGCTCGTCCACTGCTGGACATAGGTCTCCCCCAAAGCACGACACCCGCTCCCGATTTATGATAATACCGCAGCCGCAGCTCGACCTGCCGCCCGGCGAGGACGAAGCCCGTCGACCACGTGGTCAGTATCAGTACACGACTACACAATACATATACAGTTCATCATCATCATCATCAGCAACCCACGCTCGTCCACTGCTGGACATAGGTCTCCCCCAAAGCACGACACCGCTCCCGATTTATGATAATACCGCAGCCGCAGCTCGACCTGCCGCCCGGCGAGGACGAGCCCGTCGACCACGTGGTCAGTATCAGTACACGACTACACAATACACATACAGTCATCATCATCATCATCAGCAACCCACGCTCGTCCACTGCTGGACATAGGTCTCCCCCAAAGCACGACACCGCTCCCGATTTATGATAATACCGCAGCCGCAGCTCGACCTGCCGCCCGGCGAGGACGAGCCCGTCGACCACGTGGTCAGTATCAGTACACGACTACACAATACACATACAGTCATCATCATCATCATCGGCAACCCACGCTCGTCCACTGCTGGACATAGGTCTCCCCCAAAGCACGCCACCGCTCCCGATTTTCGGCCACTCCATACAGTACATACACATACAGTATGCATGCGCAATAAAAAAAACATGTAATCCACACACACAATATATGCAACCTCATTACTATGATAATAAGGTTGATTTTTTTCACTTCACAAAATTTTATTGCGTTTATGACTAGGAGGGCAGCACTGTATAGTAAGTGAATAAGTATAATAATACTTTTCGACGGCCTCGATGGCGTAGTGGCTAAAGTGTTCGAAGCGCGAAAGGTCCCGGGTTCGATTCCCGGTCAAGTCAATTTAGAAAACAAAATTTTCTAAGTTTTCTTGGGTCTAGGTGTTTTCGGTTGACGCTTCCAGTTAATTATCGTCATCTGGTACTCATAGTACAGGGGTTGCTCTAGTTTGAGACCAGGTTGAGTAGTGTGATTGTCTGGCGCATTTATTTATTTATACATGTTGACAGGCATCCGAAGAAGAAGCTCAAGCAATCAAAGAACGAATCATAGCTGCTCGAAGAAAGGTTCATAAAACAACTGGTGAAGAAGTTGCCGCCCGGTGGACATTCGAAGAAGGCGTAAGTTGAAACTAGAAAATGTTCTTTTGGTTTTGAGTTCGAAAAGTATTGTATTGCATTTTATTTTTGTAACGGACCTTTAATTAAGATACAATTTTTTTAATTGAAACATTTCTCTTATATACCTACCTAACAA
The DNA here is from genome assembly GCA_014851415.1 of Cnaphalocrocis medinalis. NCBI lineage: Eukaryota > Metazoa > Arthropoda > Insecta > Lepidoptera > Crambidae > Cnaphalocrocis > Cnaphalocrocis medinalis. The sequence continues at coordinate 8,753,215 of CM026293.1, read as the reverse complement.
ATTATGCTTTTACTAAATGATAATTTTCATGATGTTTCTTCAATTGGTGTTAGGGTGCAAGAGACAATAGCGATATTTCAATTGTAGTAAAGTAGTGAAGACTCGGCAGTATCCTCCCTCTACTCATCTTTCGTCATTCTCTTCAATTACCTGCCAAACTCAACCAATGTTTCCTAGCCTCTGTTACGATATCTATGTGCCCACAAGACAGCGTCGGGACTGGCCATGGCGTCCACGATAGGTGGAGCTTTAGCTCTCCAGCCTTAAGGACATAAACTTATCGAATGAGGCTATTTGCGAGTGAAAAATCCCATAGATGTCTTTACGTAGACCGTCCAACAACGAGTGGATTGGTTACATTGGGGATAAAAGGTTGGCAGCGCACTTGTAACTCCACTGGTGTTGCAAGTGCCCATGAGCGGCGGCAATTGCTTACCATCAGGTGATCCGCCTGCTCGTCTGCTACCTATCACATAAAAAAAAAATTGACGTATCATGTCAAAATTATGAAGTTAGTTATTTATGAAACAACCAATGCAATGTCGTCAAAGTTGGACCTGACGTCAACGTAACGCCATCTATCGGATTTTGCATATGGAAAAACCCTCATTGCAGCCAAGTATAACGCCCAGTCCCGTTATGATCTATCTATATGCACAAATAGACTTAAGAGTGTTAGTGCGGAAACAGGAGTCAACTTTACATTACCTTCCATGTTGACAGATCAAGCGGCCGTACTTCCACGTGAAGCCGCTCGAGCGGTGCCAGCTGAAGAACTGGAAGGCGTACCTGGAGTGGGAGAAGCAGCACGGCTCGCTGAAGCGCGCGCTCGTGCTGCACGAGCGCTGCCTCATCGCCTGCGCGCTCTACGAGGAGTTCTGGATGCGGGTATGCTTAAACTCTGTCAATAAAGCCGTGGCCGTCACAATCTATATCTATACCTTGTACAAAGAGATAAAATCTAAAAACTTCGACCAACCTTATATACAAACCGAAAAACTAAACGCTAGCGCGATGCAATCAACGCCAAGCGCCATCTATTAGACAGTGTAACTGTTTCGAAATGAAGCGAGGGCGGGGCCACTAGTATTTTATGAAATGGGAAACCTGCAATGTTTGTCATCATCATCTCCCGCCCTGTTCCCAGATTATCTGGAGTCGCCGCAGTATGTTTTCTTCTTCCATTCGTTCCATTTTCAGTCATGTCATTCTTCACACAATCTATCCATCTCTTTCGGCCGTCCTCTGTTTGTACGGCTGTTTGTAACCAGCAATGTTTGTCAATCAGCTGATAAAGTTCCTGGAGGAGCGCGCGGAGAGCGACGCGGCGCTGGTGGGCGTGGAGCGCGAGGCGCTGGAGCGCGCGTGCACCGTGCACCACCTCGACAAGCCCGGAGCTTCACCTGCACTGGGCGCACTTCGAGGAGGCGCACGGGAACCCCGCGCGCGCCGCAGAGATACTCGACCGGATAGAGAAGGCCTGCCCCAACCTTGTGCAGATACAGTACAGGTGACTGACACTTGATATACTTCTTTCAATCTAAGAATAACATTTACCAATCACGTTGCTCAAAATATACATCTCATTTCTGATGAGCAATGTGATTGGTAAATTTTTATAAGTCTCCGCTCAACTCCACGCAGCTTTGCTTCTGTGGAAATACACCCTACGATTGCTGAAGCATCAAAATGTTCTTAGCGTTAAAACTTACCAAACATTATATCTGAGCATTTGACAAAAGACAACTGCACCCCGCGCACATTGCTGTTGCTTAGGAAACAAGACACTACACGTCTTTAGGTCGCTTCTATGGAACTCCATTACATTTGATTGTATGCTCAAACTCGAGAGTCCCACCGGTGGGTGATCGACCATGGCCATTCGTTGGAAATGAAGTGTATTGGCGTTCCGTCTTCGAAAAAAAAATTTATATTATACAAATAAAGTATTTTATTCGTAGCTGTTATTTTTTGGAATAAAACAACTTACACTTGAGGTGTAAAGCACAAATAAAACCAATCCAGCCTCGTAATTTACAAGAATTATCGATACTATCCGTGCGAATAAAGAATGGGATCAGAAATGGCGGCAAATCTATCTACTTCTCGTTCGCACACTATTTCCGTCTATATATACGGATTATAAATTTTTCAATGCCAGTCAACCCCTCAAAGCCCACTTTAATCCGCATGACTCTTGGACTGATATTTCTACTGCCAAAAACATACACTAAGTTTCTACTAACAATTTCACAGACGAGTAAACTTAGAACGCCGACGCGGCGACTTCGAGAAGTGCTCCCAGCTGTACGAGGGCTACATCGCATCCGCGAAGAGCAAGGCGGTCGCGTCCGCGCTCGCCATCAAGTACGCGCGCTTCCTGTTCCACGTGCGGACGGACCCGCCCGCGGCGAGGAAGGTCCTCGACGAGGCCATCGCCAAGGACCCGCTGAACTACCGCCTTCACATGCAGAGGCTAGACCTGGCGTTGCACACACCTGGCACCCCCTATGAGGAGCTGGAAGGTATATTTGATTAATTTGAAATTTAAATGGATTTTTTTTGTAAAGCAGATTTTGGTTATTCGTATAATTCGTTTTATTATCTTCGTGATCGCATTTCATCAAATCATAAAAGAACTTTACTACCAGTTAGATTGTTAATAAAACCATAACCAATCGTCAGAACTATCAAATAGTGCTATACTACTTATATTGAGGGAGCAAATTTTAGTTTGCTGCTTTAACTAGGAGGACCTTGGATCGCTGGCTCATCCAAGGTCTTGGCCTCCGACGTCAAAGTTAGCCATTTTGTTTGGTTTTGTGTCAATTCCAACCAATCATGCACGTTATTAGTGCTTTAAAGTCCTTGGCGATTTTCTTTGTCGGTTTTGTAACTAAGTATTTTTTCATGGTAAACCTTGTTTTTTTTGATATAGGTGGCAGACGAGCCGACGGATCACCTCATGGTAAGCGATTACCGCCGCCCATGGACACCTGCAACACCAGTGGTGTCACAAGTGCTCTGCTTACCTTTTAACTACCCTTTCCCTGAATTCAGCCTCCGGTACCCTCACTCACGCAGCGAAAGAGCGCATGCACTGCTTCACGCCGGTTTTCTATGAGGACCTGGTATTACTCCGATCGAACCAGCCTATTCATGCCGAATTAGAAGTAACTGCTAACATCTCTTTCGAGTGTGTGTAATAATGATTGTGCGCAGAGCTGGTGACGTCGTACGAGAAGCAGGAGGGCGCGGAGGTGGAGGTGAGCGCGGGCATGGCGTGGCGGCGGCGCGAGCTGGCCGAGGAGCTGGGCGACGCCGCCGCCGCGCGCCGCGCGCACGCCGCCGCGCGCGCGCTCGCCAAGCACATGCGCAAGCGCGCGCGCAAGGACAAGCACGACGCGCCGCCGCCGCCTAGGTACCTACACCCAAACGTTAAATAACACAACACTGACTTATGTCTTCAATCGAGTCTCCTCTTACTGTCATACACATTAGGTTGAATATCAATGAGGGTTTTTGCAAATGCAAAATCCGATAGATGGAGTTACGTTGACGTCAGGTCCAACAACGAGTGGATTGGTTCCATTTTGACGTATCTTGTCATAATTACGAAGTAACGTACAAATTACCAATGTCGTCAAAGTTGAACCTGACGTCAACGTAATGCCATCTATCGGATTTTGCATTTGCAAAAACCCTCATCGAGGAAATTTGATAGGTTGAGGGTAACCTGATGTGTGGCTGACTGTACATCGCCATCAGCGCCGCCCTACCTATCCTTGGCATTCAGCGACTCGTCTATCCTAGTACTATGAAGCTATCTACGAAAATGCGCAGCTATGCGACGTATACATCAGCGCGTTGAGCGGTAGCGTTCGTGATCATCCATAACACGCATCTTTCTATACAGAAGTCAAAGCTTAGTTGTGCCCATTTCCACCACTGTAATGCTATGTGGACCAATGAACATCGACTCATGGCAATCATAGCAATTAAGTCATCGCTACTATGATGGACTTATTCAACACGCTTGGCTAATGCAGTTTGGTGATCACTAACCCGAGTTATGTTAAAAAAATTTGAAACATACTTTTTTGGATATCAGACGCATCCATAGCACATCTTGTAAAAGCCACTCTTAATAGAAAAGGAACGTGGCAGGTCTCCAGCAGTGGCACGTGGCAGGGTTCCGTACCAGTCACAACTATGCTTACGTTTTAACGCGTTTCATTATTTTGTAGTGTCTCGACGGATACGAAGAAAAAGGACGGCAACGCGCCCGTGGCGGCCGCCGTGACGACCAGCAGCAGCTCGTACTACCAGACGCCGGCGGCCACGGCGCAGTCCTACGACCAGTCGTACGCGCAGCCCTACCAGCCGCCCTGGGGCTACCAGCAGCCGCCCGGGCCCTACCAGCACCACGCCCACCCCTGGCCGCAGTACCCCAACTATTACTAGACATAAGCCCCACCTCCCATCCATTGACTACACTGAAGTGTTAATATTCCGCGATATTACTTGTGTACTACGGGCGAAGATTACCTTAAGTACAGGACTATTTCTAAGTGAAGCGATTAAGCAATTTTAAGTAATTGTACTCTCGTCATTAGTTTTGTGGATGTCACCGTGAAACGTAGATACGGTTTGTTAAATAAACGCGATCATACGGTGTACGGTGACGTACATTTTTATGTATTACAAATTGGTTTGTCAATTCCGTGATTCTATCATCTTAAATTAGTCACATCGACTTTATTTCTCGAGGATTGTGTAAAATAACAACATGATGAATTGCATGAAGGAGTTTTATTAGAACTTGATAATAAATCTGAGAAATTACATATACTTTGGGAAATAAATATAGTTGTCACAATATAACTTGTTATTATTATTTCGATCATTCAGTCTTTGTGTGAGCGCGTACGCCGCTCTGCCGCCCGTGACGATGAGGATACCGCATGTGGTCATCAATACATCTTTACCATAATCCCTATTTAATACAGACATGGAAACTAAACTATATGGATTACCCAATCTGGACTATATCATTTAGAAACAAAAGATATTATGTCATATTTATATACATACATAAACAATTTGTAATCATGAGTCAAGTTTAAACACTAGCAAGATGCCCCTAAACAGTTTGCTTTAATGTATGAAGACAGGAAATACGAAAGCACATTTAAGATTTCATTAGAAAAGTAAACATATCAAGAAAATATAAACTGAAATAGTTTAATATAATTCTTAAATATTATCATATACTGAATAGGTATACCACAAGTATAAAAAAATAATAACAAAATTGATAATAACTATATTGGTTTAGTATGATCAACGAAATTAAAGATCAACTTATTAGATATTGCATTTGGTTTGCACCATGCAAGCTGGGCCTATTTTTTATTAAAAAGATCACTATGTTAACAACATATTCCAGCAATATTCTTGATAGACATATTTTCTAATACATAAAAGTTCACAGCGTTCATAAATACACCAACGAACAACACGCATTGTTTCCAATTCTAAAATATCACTGTTCTGGGGGAGCGGCAAGTCACAAGCATGGTGTGACGAGTTCATTCTAAAACGAATGAACGTTGCTCTCCGAGATCCGACGCGGCCGCGCGGGCTTAGTACAACCTTCATCATGAGCACGCCGCCTTTGCAGCTTTCACAGCTGTAAAACAAAATTCTGTGTTAAAAATGTCGCTACTATAACCTAAGTTCAAACTTGCCAAAAATATCCGAGCACTTGACAAAAGACAACTGTATGTCAGTATACGCTAAGGTGCATTTTCATTTGTTTTTCGAGACTGAATAACAAATGAATGTACACCAAGGTATTGTGGGGGATGATAGGATAAATAGTGTTTAAAGTTGTTTTTGTATGCTCAGATATATTTGTAGGTTTTTGAACGCTAAAATCATTTTGATACCGAGTACATGGGACAGTATGTACTCGTCGTAGTAAATATGTATCGTGTATACGGGATGTATTTAATAAATTAACTGTATTGTTTTAAAAACAATAAACCAAAATGGAAAGAAATAAAATTATGTCGACATTCTTAAAGTCTTCCTTTCATATGCTCGAGTAGTTGAAAGAGGTATTTTGTATAACATTTTGGCTCACCCTCCCTCTCCTTCCGTCGAAGCTTCTTCCGGCGGCGGTCGATGGCGGCGAGCTCCGCCTTGACCGAGTGGTATGCTTTGCGCAGGTCTGCGAGCCGCGACGTCAACACGTTGATGCGAGTCTGACAGTCCCACGATGGATCTGCTGAATAGTGTATGTGTAAGGATCTCACATTAGAATAAATCTTAACTTATTATGATTTAAATAATCGAAGTATTCTGAGAAGACCGGCGTGAAGCAGTGCCTGAGCTGTTTTACGCCGAGTGAGTGAGGGTACCGGGGGCCCACTAGGGGAAAACAGGGTTAAAAGATTGGCAGGGCACTTCACTGGTGTCTATGGGTTGTGGCAATCGCTTACTATCATCACTTACTATATGTATCATTAATTATCAATAAACGTTATTTGTATTTGTATCAGGTAATCCGTCAACTCGTCTGAAATTCGCATAAAAAATTGCAACTTTTCGTACAAAGTTGGTCATGTGACTTAGCCGTTTTGTATGGGGAATTAAAATTATTTCGACGAATTTCGAAGTCAGAACGAAATATTGTTCAAAATGGTTGGTAGAATACGTAGTTGAAAATGCGTAAATGTTTGCAGATACACCCTGTATTACACCCAGACACAGAACAAACACTCGATGGGGATCGAACTCATCTATGGCGTATGACACAGGATCACTACCATATAAGCGAAGATTGTTCATAATTCGGATTCTAGACTATAAACAAGAGTGTAAAGCTGGGTAACCTAACCATGTACCATGTAATGTATGTATCTGATACTATATCACCCGTATCTACGTACACGTCGATTCACGAAAGATGACCACAAATGACGATCGTCTACGTATGTAATCTCATGAAGAAATGGCTCATTCTCAATTTGACACATTCTATGTTTAATTGAACAAGTTTTTGTCTTAAGTCTTTACTTCATGAGATTATATGCGTAAACGATCGTCATTTGTCATGCCAACCTACACTTCATTGAGTATCAGATACGTTACATGCTACACGGCTCGATGAGTACCTATGTAGCCGTAGAAGGCGTGGCGATATACTCACCGAGTTCGACATAGAAGTTGTACTTGAGCGGGGGGTGGTGCGAGTTGGAGTGGTCGTCGGTGTCGCGGCGCGAGCGCCGGGCGCGCGTGCGGCCGCCCGCGCCGCTCGCGCCCGCGCCCACCGAGCTCTCCGACGCCTTGCGCGAGCGGCAGCCTGCAACGCCGATATATTACTGAATGACTGGTATTCGGCCAAAGCGCGAAAGATTCCGGGTTCGATTCCCGGTCAAGTCAATTATAGAAAAAATAAATGTTCTAAGTTTTCTTGGGTCTGGGTGTTCTAGGTGGACGCCCCCAGTTTCATTATCGTCATCTGGTACTCATAGACAGGGGTTGCCCTAGTTTGAGACCAGATTGATTGGTGGGGTTGTCTGGCGCATTTATTTATTATTTATTTACCTTATACTACACTATACTACCTACATGACGCAGTAAGCGCGGTGGTTTGAGCGCCAGGTGAGACGCAAGAGTCACGGGTTCGATTCCCGCACGCAAATGTTTGTTGATGAAACAGATATTTGTGTTAGGGTTTGAGTGTTTGTGGTTCCTTCGTTGTTTCTGGTCTAAAGCACAAGGGAAAAACCTTAGTTTGGGACCAGGACAATGTCTCAATTTATTATTATTTACATAAACATTACACTTACGCCTATGCCTCGTTCTCGAGATCTGAGGGCTTATAATGCAGTCGCCTCGTATCGACTCAAACCGTGGGAGAGCCACGCTTCGGCATGAATGGGCCGGCTCTACCGGAGTGATAACACGGCCTCACATTATGAGAATCAAATTAGGTACTCTGGTTCAACAATCTCAAAAAAATTTGATTAAAGAGTTTTGAAAGATTGTATATTATTTCAATGTGTGGTTGTCCGTACATAAATAAAAAAAACACACTGACCATGTGCTTTATCCATATCGAGAGGAGAATTGTTATTAGGTCGACTGTCGTCTTCGTCTTCTTTCCTTTCCGACGGACTATCACGTTCTGACATTCGTCGTTCTCTGTAAAAAAAAAATACATCGTCATTTCAGTCCTAGAAAATAACTAGAAGAAACAATTTATTGTTACAGATAATAAAGATCATATTATGTTGAGCACTACGCACAATGGCGGGAAAAGTCGGAAGTGTCAAGAACTTTCGAGATTTCTCGGAACGGACGGAGGGCTCGCCCTTTTTGATTGCGTCCTTACAAATAGCGGGAAGTTAGCTAGCATAAAAAGATATTGCGAAAAATGACATGTTGTTTGTCCGTGTGGGCTAAATTTTAGTTTTCTTAGGCCGCGTAGACGCAAAACCCAAAAACGCTAGTGGGGGGAGGCCGCCGATAATACGACGCAAAAAAGGACGCTAGTGTTAAGTCACTCTTAACTCTTAATCGCATATGAGTCATTGAAGAATTTCATTGGATTTCGCTTTTATGTCGTGATGTCAGATTGTGAACCTTATCGGTTCAAAATCTGGTGGGAACTATTTTCCCTGTGTCCGATTAAGGGTACGCTGCGTGGTACCTGTGCGGCGACATATCGAGGCTGCTGTCGGGCGTGGTGGGCGGCGTGTTGTCCAGCAGCGCCTGGCGCCGCGCCCAGCCCGCCGCCCCCGCGCCCTCCGCCCCCGCGCCACCACCGCCCGCCCCGGCGCCGCCCCGCCCGCCCCCGGCCGCCCCCGCCCCCGCTCCGGCCGCCGGCCGCGCGCCTAGATGACCCACTCTCGCCTCGTCTTTCATCTGTAATGATAATTAATAAATTAATCAATTTGTAAGTTCATTCAATCAACATCTATATCCGAATCATGTCAATGTATGAGATGTTGTGGCTTTGAATGAAAATTTTAAATTATTTTATGCGATTCCAAAAAGTCTTAGAACAAAATGTAGTTCAAAAGCGTTAGTAGAAGACGTGGCTAAAGGGATGTAAATGCTCACAGATACGCCCTGTATAAGCGAGAGCTAACTCCGTGATGAGGAAGAGGAACAAAACTTACTGTCGAGAACAGACTACTTGGCAGCGCATATAGTTTTTATTTAGTCTTTTTTATTTGAAGAGTTATCTGTCACCTTTTTTGTGTCCCTTGTGTGAGAATGTAATATTGGTTTCATAGTTTTTTTTTTCTTTTTTTATGTGATAGGTAGCAGAAAAGCAGGCGGATCACCTGATGGTAAGCAATTGCCGCCGCTCATGGACACTTGCAACACCAGTGGAGTTACAAGTGCGCTGCCAAATTTTTATCCCCTTCCCCCCGGGTGAACCTCCGGTACCCTCACTCACTCGGCGAAACACAGCACAGGGGCTGCTTCACGCCGGTTATCTGTGAGGCAATGGTATTACTCCGGTCGAGCCGGCCCATTCATGCCGAAGCGTGTCTCTCCCACAGCAAAATTACAGTATATTTATCTTCCGATCAAGGGTCCTTGATCCTGTTTCTTTTGGTCTACCATACCTACCTTTGGAGCTGGACTGGTGCGGCGGGGCGCATGCGAAGGGCATGTGCAGCCGCTGGCGCGGCGGCGCGGGCTCGCTGTCGGGCGCGGGCGAGCCGGGGATGGTCTCCTCGCACAGCAGCAGCGAGATGTTGCTGTCCTCCTCCGCCGGCACCGCGCTCGCTCCCGCCGCGACGGGGCTCGCCGCCGCCGCCGCCGCCGCGGCGGAGCTGACGCGCCCGCTGCCTGCCACGACTACGCTCGCACCTGCAGAGAATACAATCTTTATCAATCAAAGGGGTTTGGAACGTTTGGATCACTTTTAATCATTCATTTTTTTTTTCTCAAAACAACGGTCATCAATAAAAGCTTGACAAATAGAAGTCATCACAAAATGATCGGCGTCAAAGTATTCATTTTTATGTAGACATTTAATTTGTCACATATTATATCTGAGTGTTTTTTAACACAAACACCATCAATAATTTGTACATCATAAAGCAGTAAGTACAGGCAGTGAGACATCTGTCAAAATTCAATCAATTTTCACCTTAATGTTAAACGCGTTTGTTCTAATATTAATTAAAGAAATTTGACACATAGTTGTGTGCACTGTCTGTAATTTAATTTTTATTAAAAACTTGAATATTAACGTCGCGTTAATTCCCGTGTATAATTATTAATAGTTATAAATCAATGGCCTCAGCGACCCGAACCTTGGCTACCCCGAAATACAGGATGAGGATCGTCTCGTGATGAAAGCATACCGGAGCCGACGCCCTCTTGGTCGACCTAGGTATCTGTGGAAATAGTTATTATAACGCAACATGAAAATTGAAAGTACTATTAGGCTAACTCACTGTGCTTCCTCTCGTTCTTGCACGCGTCCTCGAGCATGAGCAGCGACTCGCCGGCGCTCCACTCGCCGGGCGACTTGCCGGCGTGCAGCGACGTGCGCGCCACGGCCGCCAGCGCGGGCGGCGCCGCCACGCCGCGCGACGCCTCCGAGCTGCCGCTGCCCCACTCCTCCAGCGACAGCTTGTCGATTATTAACCTGTACACAATTTATTGGACCGCATCAGGAATGATGTAATCCGACGGAGAAACCAGCGACACCGACACAACCCACCGAAATAGCAAACTAAAGTGGCAGAGGGCTGGTCACATTAGCCGCAGAACTGACAACCGCTGGAGCCGTAAAGTCCTTGAGTGGAGACCGCAACTCGGTAAGCGTAGTGTTGGACGCCTTGCGACAAGATGGGATGATGATATTCGAAGGCTGGCTGGTGTGGGCTGAATGAGAGTGGCCGAAAATCGGGAGCGGTGGCGTGCATTAGGGGAGACCTATGTCCAGCAGTGGACGAGTGTGGGTTGCTGATGATGATGACACATTTTATGTGATAGGTGGAAGACGGAAAGAGACCACCGAGACTTGACAGGACTAATGACCTAGCCTGCTTAGGCACGGCCGCTCGAGGAGGCACTACTCTCGCGGCCCACGCCCACCACACCCTGCATCCGGGAAGGCCAGGAGATAAAGCCCGGGTAAAGACCCTCGGCTCGAGGCCCACGCTCTCGCCCCGGCGAGAATGACCAGCAAGGAAGCAAGGGTGGAAGACGAACAGAAGGATCACCCGATGGTAAGCGGTTGCCGCTGCCCTTAGACGCATAATTTTCTGTATGAATTTAAACTGAATAAAAAATATATCTCTTTGAACTAATAATTATACGCTAGTGAAAGTTACCTACTTTTGAGAGTGCCAAACTTCGGCATGAATTGGCCCTTGTGCCTCTAAATTATAAATATGTTTTTTACCGACTGTAGCCGACATCGGCTAGGATGAATAATTGATTCACCATGTCACATGTGTTTTTTTTAACACTACTGTTATTTCAGTTTGTATTATAGAAAACATACAAAATATCTTTATTCAATATTTAAATAGATGTCTTAGAGAAAGGGCGAAAAGATCGTATCTCTATTGTATTAATTTAGATTGTAATAGAAATAAGATATTTGTGTAAATAAATGTAACAGAATAAGTTTACCTTCTATCCGAATCGTCGGAGTCACTGGAATCGCTTCTATCTTCATGCGGAAACGGTGGCAGAGGAATGTTAGCGGCGACCGTCGCGGCCGACTGGTTTATCTGGCTCGACAACTTTTGTATTGTGTCACTCAACACCTTGTTGTTTTTACCGGGGTTTCCTAGAGGCAGGTCACACACACTCTTCCGTCGCTCCAAGATACTCAAAGGACTTTGCAATCTCGGAGGAGTGGGTTCTTTTGGCTTCACTTTCTTTATTTCCGCTAGGTCACGTTTTACATCTATCAAATTAGACGGCTCTCCAAATATTGAATCAGTTAACTCAGCGCTGAACTTTTTGATAGGCTCTACTTTAGGCAACGGTTTTAGTGGTTCCGTTTTGCTCGTGGTAGTTTTCACTTCGGGCGCGATGGGAGATATTTTGCCATCTGGTTTTGGGAATTTCAGTACGTCTTTTGGCGTGAGCGGCCTGTCTTCGACCGGAGGCGGGGACATGGATAATCTTTTAGCACTATTGATAGCTTTGAGCAGCTTCTCGGCTATTTTGGGACCCTCCGATTGTAGGAGGAAGCCAGGAGGCGGCTCGGGAAGCACGTCGAGTCGCGCGGGACTATCGGGCTCAGATTTGTCTTCCTCTGTGTCTATCAGAGGACTCGAAGGTGGCTCAAGTTTAGCAACTATTGGTTCCGGTTCAAGCGGCTTCTTTTCGATTTTCACTTTAAGAACATTCTCCTTAGGCTCGGCGGCTGGGAGAGGAATCGAATGGAGTTTTATCGCTTCCTCTTTCTTAGTTTCTTCTTTATCTTCTTCTCTTCTTTAGGCTCTGGTTTCTGGATCTCTGGCTGTTTCTGTATCTCTGGTTGTTTCTTTCGCTCAGGAACTGGGTCAACATTAGAGACTGGGACTATATTGATACTGGGCAGTTCCAACTTCTTCGGAGGCGGAGTTTTTGGTGGCTCAGGAATGATTTCTTTCACTTCCTCTACAGGCTCAACTACTTCTTTCTTTTCTTGTTTTACAGGTTCTGGTTCGGGTTCCTTGACCTCTGGTTGCACTTCGGGTACCTCCGGAGTTTTGGGAGGTTCTACTTTGGGTACAACTGGGCTGGGTTCTCTCTCCTCCTCCTCCTCCTTCATAGGTATATCGTCGGAATCATCCGACGACTGCTCGTCGTCAGCGGGGCTGTCCGGGGAGTCATCTATTAGCTCTCTCAATTTCGAAACTTTGCTCTTCTTTGAGTACGTTTCCTGGTTTTTAGCTGGAGTGAAACCTTCGAAAATAGGGCCGGAACTGCCATCACCGGGGAAAGAGTCGTCGTCCAAAGAGAAGAGTCCATCCTTGGAGTCCTCCTCGGGGCTCTGCCGGCCCGGCGCGTCGCGCGTCGAGCCAAAGTCTCGGAACGGGGACAAGGACGGCGACCGGAGCGAGGAGGGGCGCGGCCGCAGGGGGTCCTCGGATATCTCCTCGCTCAGCGATTTAGAAAGCGTCGAGGTGTACTTGCTGGGGGAGATGTCATCGAATATTCGGTGCGTTCGCTTCTTCTTCTCGTCGTGCAGTTCCAGTTCAAACGGTTCGGGCTCCTTGAACTCGTAAACGTCCTCTGGTTGTTTGTCAGGCTGCGGGGGTCCGGCGGGGGGTCCGCCGGGTTGCGGGGGGAGAGGTATCCTTGTCCTCGGGCTCCGGCTTGGGCTCCTCGGGCTCCTGCTTGACGGTGTGCAGCCCCTTGAGCTCGGAGCGGATCTCGTTGAGGTCGTAGTCGCGGCCCTGGTGGCCGGGCTGCGCGGGCCGCGGCTTCTTGGCGGGGGACACGGCCGTGGGCGTGGAGATGGTCCGCATCGGCCTCTTGCGAGGTTTGCTCGAGCTGCTGCTGTCGCTCGATTTTGCGTCTTTCGACCGTGATGGAGCTGTAACAATGTGCCATATTGTAAATTACCCAATCATCCATTATGTGCGATGTTCAATTTATCAATGTGTATTGTAGCTTACATTTTGAACTGCCTTTGTCGTCAAGTTTTTTGGGCGGTCGTTTGACGGAGCGATCGCTGTCGGAGTCGCTATCGGAATCAGACCGCGCCGAGGACTCTGTAATATTACAATGTGGTTTTTAATTTGAAGGAAATAGGTTATATTAACCGAAAAAAAAATATATTCAAACGTAAGTAATACCTTCTGTTCTTTTAGACCTCACTCGCCTGCTAATGCTTGTATTCTGAAAATATAAATAAAATATTTAATAGGATTTCAAATAGATTTAACTAATAAGGCGATATTATTAAATAAACTAAAAAAAACTAAAAAAAACTAAAACAAACATCCAAAAAGGATCAATTACGAAAATCTGTCGAAAAATTTTTCGATTCCTCATACAGAATGAACAAGTCTCGTGGCCGACTTTGTATGAAAAGTTGAATTATATTACGCGAATTTCTAACAGTCATAGAATAAAGTGGTTCAGCCGAGCTAATATGCGCGCCGCAAGATAACTTTTTTCGACACTCGTATTGCGTCGGCGCAAGTTGCATCTCGCTCACCTGACTGAGCGATGAGCGGGATAGAAGGATGCGCTCTCGCGAAGAGTCGTCAAAATTCTGTCGCCGTACGCATGCTAGGCCTACACTCTACAGAATGAGTGGAAAACGTGGTTAAAGGTATATAAATGTTCACAGAGACATCCTGTGGCAGGTGGTGAACGCACCTTCTTGTTGCGCTGCTCGTGGTGCGTGACGTTGAGCGCGATGCGCTGCGGCTTGATCCACTCGTCGTAGCGCGTGTTCCAGCCCGTGTAGTGCACCCGCAGCGTGCCCTCCGCCGACACCTCGATCACCTTCGCCTCGTACGTCACCTGCGACAAGCACACAACTTGATCAATACAGGAATAACTTAGAGACAGCCTTGTGCGTCTTTACTTGACAAAACATAGGCAGCTGACATCATTCAAATCTTATTTTATCCGTCGTCGGTAGGTGGGTCACCGGTACGCCGTGAGGCAGGTAGTGGTGACTGACTGTGCCCTAACAGGGTTCATGTGTGAACATTCCTTATTTTCAACAACTGTATTACTACAACATGACTGCAATAAAAGATTTGTTTTTCCTCGCTCGTGCCCTCCCGTTAGTCAATAATAAATTAATCATAACTTAAGAAATCTTAAGACAATTTCTATCCCAAAAAACTGTCACTTGTGTATGTGTGAACATTTGAATGTAGTATTATTGTGTTCTTTTACCTTTGATTCTGACTGCGTCGGTCCATAGTAAACTTTCAATTTATCTCCTACTTGCGCTTTCACGTTAGTCCCGCCAGAGCGCGTGGGTTCATTTGAAGGCCTGTTGAGGACAAAATAACAACACCATCACTAAAAAGTAAATAGGATACGTATAACAGTTAATAATAAATAAAATAAAATGCACACAACATCTCATACATTGACCTGACTTCATACTAAGTAGCACAAATACTTTTACGCACTTTAAAACGAGCACTTGGTGTCCCCACATATCAGCGACTTCTCTGATATCGCAGATGTTCATGGGCGGCGGTGATTACGTACCCGCAGGTGACCCGCTTGCTCGTTTTCCGTCTCTACTATAAAAAAAAACATTACAAAGTTGGATACTAACTCGGTATTCTTTCTCTTCCGCGGGCGCTTGCTGCTGTTTGACACGATGGTGTTGCCGCTGCTCGCCGAGTTGGCGCTCTGGCTGCGACGAACCTGCATCTTCTTTGTTGGACCGCATCTGCTACGTAATGAAATATAAAATTAAAAAAAACGCGTGGAAGCACGATATGAAACTTTCGACGACAACCGAAAACGAGCACCATCTGTTGGGGACAAAGTGGAACTAATGTCCCGAATTAAAATTAATGAAATAGTTACCTGGAAGCACGCCCGGAGCTATCGCTGTCGGTGGACACGTGGGGGCGGCGCGACGCTCGCGATGCGCTCGAGCTCGCCTCACCTGACAAAATTGATTGCCATGAAATGCCATACTTATGTTATGCCACTTTAAGGCTGCCTGTCCATTTAAGCGGAGCGATGCGGCGGAGCGGAGAAACGGACAAATATTAGCCAATAGTTACACAAAAATTCTATGGCTAAAATAAAATAAATACTATTGGCTAATATTTGTCCGTTTCTCTGCTCCGCCGCATCGCTCCGCTTAATGGACAGGCAGCCTTAGTCCCTTAGCGGGCAGTGATATGTAGACAACTCAACTTTCAAACCGTCTTTCACGAATATTTCAAAAGAAAATTTAGCCAAATCGGTTAAATACGGCAATAGCTTACCATCGGTTGATTCATCTGCTCGTCTGTCGCCTATCAAATAATTATTATTAATACTACTCCACTTGCGAGTGAAACGGGTATTGGCCTTTAAAACAAGAGAAAGCCACTTTGGTCGATCCTGCACTACTTGATGCCATTAGCCTGAAGTTCTCGCAGAACATTTTCAACGTCTTTCTAGCAATAAGTCATTACTATTTATAAAGAGAGTGGAACTAATGTCCGGAAACAGTGAGGACGGGCAGCTATAATCAAAAACAGGGTAATAAGGAACAAATGTCTCTTCTTGGCAAAGAAGCAGATGAACAAAGTGTACTCACTTTTGGAGGACAGGGGCCTCCTCTTCGGCGTCCGCTTCTCGTGCGAGTCCGTCTTGACGGGGATCATGCTGCGCGTCTTGGACTGCGAGCGCGGTTTGATCACGCTCACCTTCTCTTCACTAGTAGTCGAGCTCTTATCCCTCTCCTTATCTTTCTCCTTTTCCTTCTCCTTCTCTTTTTCCTTTTCTTTCTCCTTCTCTTTGTCTTTCTCCTTTTCCTTCTCCTTCTCTTTCTCCTTTTCTTTCTCTTTTTCCTTCTCCTTCTCTTTGTCCTTTTCTTTTTCTTTGTCCTTGTCCTTTTCGATTCTGAAAAACGAATAATGGTTTTTAAATGAGGAGTTTTGCAAATGATAAATCCGATTGGCGTTAGTGGACGACCGGTCCAACGAGTGGAATGGTTACATTTTGGCGTAAAGTAATACTGTCCCACTGCATTGGCAAAGGCCTCCATCATAGAAATCAAGTCATGGCTATGATGGGCTTAGGCTTATCGTCGTAAGGCCCAGCCTTACGAAGATAAGTCAGACACAATAGAAAATTAATTGTTTTATGCCTTATAAAAGGCTTTTGGGTCTCACGTTGTTAATCACCACATTACATTTTGGCGTATCATCCTGTCAAAATTATGAAGTTATGTTACAAAACAACCAACGCAAAGTTCTGTCCATATACTGTACTTACTTGGGTGTGGTTGTGATCAGCGGCTGGTTGTCTGCACTGTCTTCACCGTCGCTCGCTCGCGGCTTTTCCTTTTCTCTTTGAGGTTTCTCTTTCTCCACCTTCTCTATTCTTTCTTCTTTCTCGCTTTTATCACTTTTTTCTGTCTCACTCTTATCAGAGTCTTTATCTTTGCCGCGTTGCTGTAAAGTGTAAAAGACACATTTAAGAAAGATTCAGGGACAATTATAATGTAAGTAGTGATTTAATAATGTGTTAAAAAAAGAAAGTTGATGGTTAGTCTATGTCTTAATGCGATTTCAGATTAGCACTTAATACGCGCGTTTTAGCTCGTTCTATTTTGAAGCGTAGGCGTATTTTGGCAGTAGAACGAGCGTCGACTCGCTTATAAGCTCGCTATGAAGCGTGAGTGTAAGTTTGTATGCTGAAAACGCTAATCAGAACACATTTTTAAGAAACAACTAACTGCTACTAGTAAAAAATAATGTTATGTCGTCACTACCCAGGTTGAATGGGTAGACTAAAGTCTTTTTACGTGTTTTTTTTTTCGTTTTTTTTGTCTTTTTGTCTATGTGGTCAATAAATATTTTCTTACTCTTACCTGCGCGGGGGCCCCGGCGGGGGCGGCGGCGGGCGCGGGGGAGGCGGCGGGCGGCAGCTTGTCCTTGTCGCGTATGAGCGAGCGGCCGGCGGGCGGGGGCGCCACCAGCGTCACGTGTACTCACCTGCGCGGGGGCCCCGGCGGGGGCGGCGGCGGCGGGCGCGGGGGAGGCGGCGGCGGGCGGCAGCTTGTCCTTGTCGCGTATGAGCGAGCGGCCGGCGGGCGGGGGCGCCACCAGCGTCACGTGTACTCACCTGCGCGGGGGCCCCGGCGGGGGCGGCGGCGGGCGCGGGGGAGGCGGCGGCGGGCGGCAGCTTGTCCTTGTCGCGTATGAGCGAGCGGCCGGCGGGCGGGGGCGCCACCAGCGTCACGTGTACTCACCTGCGCGGGGGCCCCGGCGGGGGCGGCGGCGGGCGCGGGGGAGGCGGCGGCGGGCGGCAGCTTGTCCTTGTCGCGTATGAGCGAGCGGCCGGCGGGCGGCGTGCGCGCGCCGCGCGGGTGCGCCACCAGCGTCACGCCCAGCTTGCGGTAGAAGTCCTCGAAGCTGTGCAGGAACCTGACCCGACATACAATATACACAGTTAGCTCTGGTCTGTCTGTAGTTAGACGACACACTAAACGCATCTTCTATACTATTTATAAAGAGGTTAAATCTGTGAAAAACGTCAAGGCAAATATAACCTGGGAAATAACCTGGAAACGTCAAGGCAAAAATAGGGAACCCGAAAACACTAGCACGACGTAATTAATACCCAACGCCATCTATTGGGTAAAGTTTGAAATTCCTACAGAAAGGACCGGGTTCTGAAACAAGATGAGGGCGGGCCACTAGTCTCTTGATAAATGGATTTCTTACTCACTTTTTATAAGCCTGCTTGCAGAGATTAGTGATACTCGTAGTGACTGGATGGAAGCCCATCTTATCGGCAATCGTCTTCCATTGGTTTTGATTGGTCACCCTGTTGTATCCTCCAAGTTTTTGGACCACCTGTTTAAAATTCAAATAAATGAAATTATAAATAATACTTCATAGTTTATTTATCTAATTGTATAAAATTGGAACTACCAATATCTTGTAATATATGTAGTAGCGAAAAATTTTTCTGAGTGGTAAATATTTTGCAAGTCTTGTGTCCAACAGTGGACTCCAACAGGCGGGCAACACTTACCAGTTATCCATTTACCATTTTTTTATTATGACTTTTAGTTAGATTGGCTGAGATATTTCAGACTCTGTTGTATGATTGTAACAAAGTTCAGTTTACTTACTCTAAACAATCTATACAGGTCAATATCTCTGTTGGCTATGGTGGGGTTCCTGTTGAGCGGCGTCCCGCGGTCATCCATGAACTTGTACAGTTGTGCTACAAAGTGGTCCTTTTCTTCACGGGGCTCGTCATCCGAACTCTATGAAAAAAAAGACCTGATTAAAATTGTGTCTTGCGGTAATCAAAGCGAAAGCACATTGAGCCACTAGTATACCGCGCCTAAATGCAACCACTGGGAGTCAGTCGCCACTAAACACAGCTACCAATTATAGCTCCCAGTGTAGTGGTTCCTTACGTTTTCAGTTCCCCTTATTACAAAACGGATACTAAAATTAGTCATGGTTTAAAAATGATTCTGTCACTTTTATAAAAGTTGTTAATGAAAGTGACACAGCCTCAGTTTTAAACCAAGGCTAACTGCGTTTTATAATAAGGTCTGTACGTTTTTATTTCACAAGAAACTGCTTGTGCTTATGATAACTATAGTCCATTTCAGCTAAGAAGAGCCCTGTGACACTTCATCGCGTTCTGAACTACGCATTTTATGTTTGACAATAAAAAATATTTTTATTGTTTATCTTTTTCATTTAATTGCGGCATCATTCCAAAAAATATTCCAATAAAACATCTCAAAGTTATAAAACAAAAACAGTATCATTTACTTTAATTTAATGGAATAGGAAATAACAACATTTTTAAAACAATCCTATGCACATCGTATTACTTGTAACGGAACGTGGAAAAAACATAGAGCTGCGACATGTCATAATCGGCGGCCATGTTGCGATTACTCGATAATCGGATTAGTACGAGTGCATCAGCCTTGTATGCGAGTTGTGTTTTCGTTGTATTTGCGTGGTGTTCGGTTATTGTTACTTTTGTTGTTGTGTTGTCATTGTTGACTTTTATGCTGTTGTTTATTACGTTTTTTGTTATTTTTGGCAAAATATGTGTTGCTGTTAGTATAAAAAATCGATTCCATTTCCTTAGGACGTATTATCGATTACCAGAAACAACTCGCAATCATTTCATTATAGACATCTCTAAAATTGTCAAAAATCGAAGTGTCACAGGGCTCTTCTTAGCTGAAATGGACTATAGTTTAAACTCTACTCCCAGGCTCTTGTGTAGTAATATTGTTTATGGGCTAATTACGCGTCAAAAGTCTCGTGTTGCTACCACCAATGCCGGGCGACAAACACCAATCGCTCAGTTTGAGCCAATTTATATAAAAGTAACAGTGGTCGCATCTAATGACCAACACAAGTAGCTCATTGCACGATTGTTTGTTAATTTCTTTTTATGTAATTGGTGGCCTTTGCCGACAGCGGGACAACGTAGACTAAATAAAAGAAATAAAGGTGGAGGACGAGCAGACGAATGATCTAATGGTAAGCGATAACCGCCGCCCATAAGCGCCCCCAACACTTATACTAGCGAGATATACAAATACATACATCGTCGGAGGTGTTCCTCGGCTCGTTGAAGAGCGCGTCGCGGTCCCAGTGCGGCGGCAGCACGCCGTTGTTGAGGTACTGCAGCGCCGCCTCCACGCCCGCCCACTCCAGCGGCGCGCTGCCCTTGCGGAACTCGCGGGCCTCCTTCTTCGGGACCGTGTAGCTACGAAACAACCAAATAATCAGTATACTGAATGATAACTATGCCTGGTTCCTTCTCAGTTCCAGGGCCTGAGATAGATAAAAGATAACTATAATTGGTTCCCCTGTCAAAATGATGCGAAGGTCAGATGGCTGTTGCTTCATTTTAATTGTCAGACTTCCCAAATCCTGAATCACATACACTAGGCTTCAAAAAGCCTTATAATAAAGCCGTATTCATTGAAACCTATTAGTGACTGAAGTCTCTGGGTAATTAAAAACTCATTCATTTAAACCATTGGTAACTAAAGCATCATTCAGCCATACCAGAGGCCAACTAAAATCTCATTCAGTTAAACCTATGTGTAACTTTCTAGTTTTGTTAACTCAAAGGTTTAACTAAATGAGGTTCTCCTCATTTAGTAAACCTTTGAGTAACAAAAGCCTCATTAAGTTAAGCTTTTAGTAGCCTGACAGATGTAAATAAAAAATCCAAAACATCAAAACGATCTAGTGAGGGGTGCTGGAATTTTTGGATGAGGGTGGCACAGGACCAATCCATATGGAAAGCAGTGGGGGAGGCCTATGCCCAGCAATGGACGTCTATTAGCTGAAATGATGATCCAAACAATACTCACTATCTGCCATCCTTGAAAGAGCGCACCAAGTAGTCTTCCTTGACCTTGATCTGCGCGGTGGGCGCCACCACGAGCGCGGGGAAGGCGGGCTGGTGCGGGCGCCGGCGCTCCGCCCCGCCCGCCGCCTCCACCAGCACCACGCGCCCCACGTGCGGCTCCGAGTCCGCCTTCACGCGCCGCGCGGGGCCTTCGCCCTCGCTCTCGTCCGATCTGTGAACCGATTAGTGTAAGTTATGGAAATGTCGCTAACACATATATTTCGCTCGCCTAGCAAAATGTTAAGTGTGGTTTTATTAACATAAACAAGGACATGAATGAGGCAATATTGTAATGTTGAGCTGATGGAAGACATCAAAAAAAATTTTCTTTGGAAGACAACAAACAACAGAAAATAATGATTTTACAGTTTTATTAAACTTAACTTATAACTTTGATAATATTTTATTCAGTTTCATGATATGGTAAAAAAGGTTTTCGAGTGGAAATTGCTTTCAGTATCCACAATTGTTTGCTTCTAAGCAATAAAGAATATCTATTTGTATGTGATATATTTGGCAACAATGTATTTTAAATACTCAGTGCTAGTAATAAACATTGAGTTAATATTTACTGTGCTAAGGAATTATGATTTACTCTAATTGTTTAATAACTCACTGAGCCCTCCCCCTGCGGCCGCGGCGGCCCGCTATGACGGGCGTGGAGAAGTGCTCTGGATGCGTGAGAGGCAGCTGATCTAGCGTCTCGCTCTCGTTGAAATGCCGCCCACTTTTGAGACACAGCGCCGACCGCCGCAACGTCGTTATGTCGCCGTCGTCAAACACTAACAACAGATAAAATATATGTTAATAGTAGTAAATGTATCTAGCTAGCAAGATCTATCTATCTTCCTTAGGCTGCATGATAGGCAAGGTTAAAAGTAGGTAATAAATTACTATCAAGACTCCCAAGTTAGCTCTGTATTACAACAAACAAAAATACAGGTAAATAATAGGTAACTTATTAAATTATAAAAATAATGTTATGGAAGATATATTAATCTATCTTAGTTTTTGTGTTGTGTAATAAAGTGTATTAATCTGCCTCATAGAGTGAGGAAGTTATGAAAACAATTGTAGTACTTAATTGTGTGCCCTGCTATGGTAATCATATGTATGTCAAGCATAAACAAAAGAATATCAGTAGCTTACCAACTGTATACTGGCTGCAGTCTTGTATCTTGGTGATAACAGCCTCCATTGCATCCTTCTTGGGGTCCTGTTTCACCTCAACAGTACTGCCTACTCTGAGGGTGCCCTTGATGACATCATCATTCACAGTCAGAGTACCTCCTCCAGCTTTCAGAGTTACCTAAAATGAAACAACACTAATTAGTTCAAGACATAATACATTTAGTAAGAAAATAATAACAAATATTATGTCAACTCACCTTGCACTTGATATTGCGGACCACCTTCTTTATTTTAGCCTCACAAAAGGCACCTTTATATTTGGCACTGACATCAGTACCAACAGGCAAGAAGGGAGGGTCGTCACCCTGCTGCAAAATACAAAATAAATACTCATCATACAGCCTTAATTAATAACCAAATGGAAAACACTAATTTAATTCCAATACATACCATTTTTTGGGAAAAAATCTTGAAAATTTTTCTGTTTACACTCTGAGATTAAACCTGCACATAAAAACACCATGAATTAGAAAATGAAATTACTAATTACAGATCCAGGATTTCGTAAATCAAGTTTTGTATAAATTCAAGTATATAACACACCCACAGAGTAATATAATGCTAGCAAAAACATAGGTTTCCTAAAGCAATATGGAAACATATTATTTTCTTGTCCACCACAAAAGATTATACCAGGTCTGCAGTGTTTTATGTCACATATACACCTATGTACCTAGCTTTTGGATACTATGATCGAGCATAATCTTTTGTCCAATAGTAATCATACGAACAAGGTAATATGCTAGCCAGAAGCTCGTTAGGGCAAGTACACAGCAATAAACTCAATTCTCACTCTAAAATCTATACTAAAACAATCCAATCATTAGCGAAAGTAGATTGCGCGGCAAACGAAAGTGTTTGTATCGATTCTAACCTGATAATTGTTGTAAATGCAAACAGCTCCAGAACTACCAATAACATTTGATGTCTCGAACTAAAAACACGATCATCTTTTTAGATTTTATGCACTAAATGAAATAAATAATACGAATCAAGCAGACGTACACCATCTTCCCGTTTCGCTTAGATTGACAGAAATTACTGCACTTGTCTACACTAAAGATAATAGTAACTACGCAAACATCAAAGTAGTTTATTAAGCCCGTTTTTGATTGGTTGTAAAGAAATAATCCTTTGCTATTGGACAATTTTTAATGATTTCTACTATTTTTTTATTCTTAGAGACACCGTCTTTAGTATTAATAATGCTATGGCTATATCTCCGATTATAGAGACGTGGCAGAAATACTGAATCCAGAGCTATGAACTTGGTTCCCAATAAAAAAAATATGTGACACAAATGAACATTGAACACGTCAAAATTAGTTTTTTTCATAGCGATTGATACGAAAATATGTTTTGAAAATGTATTTGTTGACAATTTTGAGATTTTGGAGTGCTTGAATTTCCATATTTACCTCAGGAAAATTTCAGTGCTTGGGTGTATAGAAAAAAAAACAACATGAAGGCAATTTTAGCAACAGTAATAAGTCTTGCACTAACAACTGTGGTTATAGGCAATGCCTATTACCAGAAAAAACAGTTTTATCCTTCAATAGTATATCTAACGAACTCCAATCCTAGTATGGCAGTAAGTTGAATATTTATTTTACAGCTCTACCAATAACCCTACAAACAATCTTTGTTTTGGGATATAGTATGCAGCTTATACATTACACCTGTTCTGTCTAACAGTTGTCTTGATGCTAGCACCGGCCTTTACTTTACATATTTTTGAAATATGTTCAATTTTCTATTAGCTTTTAATGTCTACATGATACTATCACAAAAACAACAAGACATGAAGCTCTATGCATAATGATTTCTTTACAGGTGATGTATTTGCAAGCTTTTATACTTGTTCTATTAGTGGGTAAGCTATTGAGAAAAATATTCTTTGGACAACTTCGCCCTGCAGAATTTGAGGTATGCAACAATGGCTATTTTTTCATATTTCATAATATAAACACAATTAAGTTTTGTACACAATTGTCTTTATGTGTAGATGTTTTTTCAGCATTTAATAGAGAGGTCGTGGTATGCAATAACAGAGACGTGCCTCGCCTTCACTGTGTTCAGGGATGACTTCAATCCGAAGTTCATTGCTCTGTTCACTCTCTTACTATTCCTTAAAGCATTTCATTGGCTAGCTGAGGACAGAGTGGATTATGTAAGTAATAATAAACTTATTTACAATAATTCTTGTAAGACCATTGAATTTATTTTCAAGGACAGTGAAAACATTTAAACATTATAGAGTAGGTATATGAAGTATTTTCAACAATAAAGATTTATTTAATTACAAATAAGTTATTGAAGCAAAAAGCTAATTAATAAAATCCATAAGGATTATCAGTTAGTTGATTGCTTCAATAACTTATTTGCATGATTCAGTGTAACATTTTCTTGTAGATGGAGAGAAGTCCAGTAATAGGCATGGTTGTTCCATGTGAGGATATTGAGCCTGCTAATGTTGCTTGCTCAGTCTGATTTCTACTTCATTCACCATGCATACCAGTTTACCGCCTCCAAAGGACCCTCAGTACAACTGGTGTTCGGCTTTGAGTACAGCATACTGATCATCATGATTGCAAACATTTTAATCAAGGTTGGTGTGCACTAAATTGTGTTTTATTATTGATGATGAAACCTAGATTGTTAATTTTGCAATGTATCAGTGATTGCAAACAATTATTACATCATTATGTTAATAACTGTGGTTACATTAGGGAAATCTATAAATATATGTAACTTTTTGCTGCTAATGATGATATTGAAATATTAAATTACTAAATATAACTATCATTTAAGTGGAGCCTTTTGTTTCAACTTTTTTGAAAATGTAATGCCCAAGCTTTGATTTGTATAATGTCGTAACACCCAGAGCTGTCCGGGCATTAGCTGAGACACAATGGAAAATCAATTCTTTTATGCCTTTTAAAAGCCTTATGGACCTAACGACGTTAAGGTACAAATAACAGTCAATGATATTATTTAAAAGGAAATGGCAAGAATTTTAAATTCA
Source organism: Cnaphalocrocis medinalis (assembly GCA_014851415.1). Taxonomy (NCBI): domain Eukaryota; kingdom Metazoa; phylum Arthropoda; class Insecta; order Lepidoptera; family Crambidae; genus Cnaphalocrocis; species Cnaphalocrocis medinalis. Next base: position 8,727,897 of record CM026293.1, on the reverse strand, counting down.
CGCGTCACACAGCGGCGCTCGTAGACGCCACGCCACCGGCCACGTTTACTCAAGGTCGTTGTGATTAGGGCGGCGCGTGTTGCTGGTTACGTTGATGTTAACAACTTCAATTCCGTTGCAGTATGTGCTGCACGCCATCGACTCCCGGTGGGAGACGCCGTGGGAGAGCAAGGCAGCGGTGCTCTTGTACACAGAGCTGGCCATCAACTTCCTCAAAGTGTTGTTGTACATTGGCTTTGTGGCCGTCATGGTGCGCATTTACACTTTGCCGTTGTTCGCCTTCAGACCTATGTATGAGACAATGAGGTAAGTAATTATTATATTTGCCTATTTATTTATTATAGCCATGAGCGAAGGGAGTGAAAAATTCTCTTTTGGGATCTTAATTTCTTTCTCCTGAAAGTCTTCCTTATCAATATGAACTGTTTAATTTGTATTACTAATTGAATATACATGGATATTTTAAACAGAACAACACTTCAAAAGGTTGTTGAAAACAGCATCAACATACAAAGTACATCTCATTTGCAATTCATCTTGTATTCAGAATTTAATTGCGATGACAGTAAAACAATGTTTTATTGTAGGTACATATTAAATAGAAACTATTTAAATACTTAGAGTTTATATCCTGAAAATATTAGTTGACAAGGCCTACCTATCCTTCCCTAATGAGGCAGTCAATATAAGTCTCACTGCCGCACTCCGATTTGTTCATTAATTTTGATTTTCATGAAGGAAATTACTGACACTTATTTAAATATGCATATGTAGTCCACGTCAGAGCTTATAGGTAAACCGAAAACACGAAAACTTGCGCGATGTAATCAACTCCCAGCGCTATCTATTGGTAGACAGCGGAACTACTTTCCCGAAACGAAGTGAGGGCGGGCCGCTAGTAATTAATATTGAGGTTGACGTTTATGAGTGCGGTAGTCAGACACGAATGTTCGTCTCGTCAGGAGCTTCAAAAAGGCGTACAACGACGTGGTGCTGTCCCGGCGAGCCATCCGCAACATGAACACGCTGTACCCGGACGCGACGGCCGCCGAGCTGGCCGCCGCCGACAACGAGTGCATCATCTGCCGCGAGGAGATGCACTCAGGTTTGTACTCGACTAGTGTGTGCAACTCGTGTTTATGCCGACTGTACTTTACCACATAATTCACACCAAATACCTATCTAGATTCAAACTAGGACATTCCTTGTACTACGTAGTAGTAGTAGATAACGATAGCCGGGGCGTCTTTCAGTACATCCAAAATACAGTTTGAAAATTTAGAAATGTTACCATCAGTCGCTTACCATTAAGTAATCCGTCTGCTCGTCTGCCACCTATCACATAAAAAAATATGTTAGTTTAAAAATTTACTCGACTGTGAATTTAACCCGGGACCTTCGACGCTTGGCAACATAGCCACCGTGCCATCATTACTGTCAACTATGTTATCTTTGTTTTATAATTTCGGAGCTCAATTCTTGCGCCTCATTGAAGTAGATATGTACGTAATATGTTAATTTATACATCTTCATAAAATATTCATAACCGATGTGGCTTTCAAAACGTAGGGAAAACATATTCAAAACATTATTATTCACAGATACATATCATATTTGAGAATATTGTTTTGCAACTTTGTAGCAACACTGAAAAATATTACTCTCCAAACGACCGCTACGAGAAACATTCACGTTTGTGCTGGCGCCGCCAAAGGTTTACTCTACCGTTGGTTTATAAATTAATAACAATAAATTCACGATATCCGTTGTTCTGGTTACAAACTAAGGTTTTCCCTTTTTGTGCTTTGGAAACCAGACACAACGAAGAAACAACAAATACCCAGAAATACAAATATCTGTTTCATCAACAAACTTTTGTGATAAAATTGTCAAACATTTATTAATTTATTGTTGGTTTTATAGGTAGGTACAGTCACCGGGCTTGGCATGGCCGGAGAGTGCACCCTTTTTTTTTTTTTTTTTTATTTGCGTTTTGCCCGATGTGCAATGGGCCAACGCGGAAAGTGCACCCTAATCTACTATCGATCGCGCTTATTCGCAGGTGCAAAGAAGCTGCCGTGCAACCACATATTCCACGCGGCGTGCCTGCGGCTGTGGTTCCAGCGGCAGCAGACGTGCCCCACGTGCCGCCTCAACGTGCTGCGCGCGCCCGCGCCGGTACCGGAGCCCGCGCCCGCGCCGCCCGCGCACCCCCCGCACCCCCCGCGCCCCCCGCGCACCCGCACCCCCCCGCGCCCGCCCACGCCGCGCCCGGAGCGCCCGTGCCGCCGCCCTTCCCCAACATGCCGCCGCCACGTGAGTATCACTTCACAAGTTCTTAATCAGCCACGCTATGGCATGAATGGGACGGCTAGACCGGAGTGATAGATATACACCACAGCCTGATAGAAGACCGGCTTGAAGCAGCGCCTTAGCTGTTTTTCGTCGTGTGGTGTACCGGAGTGTGTGTGTACCGGAGTCCCAATTGGGGGAAAGGGGGTTATAGGTATGCAGCACACTTGTGACAAAATGCATGAGTATATTCTTTGTTTAATGAATATCAAATAACATATTGCATAACATACATTGATTTGACGCCAGTGTAAGAAGCTTAAGCACTTGGTTATTAATAATAAAATTATTACGACCTCAAATACTTAAAATAAATATACTCAATATTAAGTTTGGTGTCTAAACTACATTTCAAGCAAAAACAAATGAAGGGCTGATTGAACATAACAATACGAATAGTAAGAATAACACAATACAATAACAAGTAGGTATGTAGACAAACAAAATATTCCAAAAAATAACGTAATATGACAGATAATAATGTGAACTAAATACAAATAAACCTTATTATGACATAAACATGACCCAGTTAACCATTTTGATGAGGCTGATGATTTCATGACATACTTACCTCCATAATAAAAAATCGTTTATCTAGCGTTACTGAGAAACACCTTACGCATGTAATGTATGTTATGACCCATACCAAAAATGCTTGTCGTTATTTACTATTGTGTCAAATCGATGTATGCATTCAGGTATCAGAAATCAGAATCAATTAAGGCACTACAATATCCTACTACTATTATAAAGGCGAAAGTTTGTATGGATGTATGGATGTTTGTTACTCTTTCACGTAAAAACTACTGAATGGATTTGAATGAAACTTTACCACAATATAGCTTATACATCAGAATAACACAGGCCACAATTTTTGAGGTTTCTACGAACCTGAAGTTCACGCGAACGAAGTCGCGGGCAAAAGCTAGTGTTTAAATAAATTAAATATGCCAGCCGTTGAACAAAAACTAAGAGTTCTTAGGGTTCATCACACAAATGGTTGTCCAGAGAGGAAATCGAACCCCTTTGGAATATGAGGCAGGGTCACAACCAAATGCTGTCGCATTTTATACCAATATTTTTTTAACATTTTGTATAATCAATGTGGCGATAGTGATTGCTAGATATATTTCCTTTGTGGTGCAGCGATGATGGCGTGGGGCATGCCCCCTCCCCCGCCGCCGCGGCCCGCCTCCCTCGCCAACCTCACCACCGCCGAGCTGCAACGCATGGAGGGCACCGAGCGCAGGAATATTGAAGCCAGGCTACAGGTAATGAATAGGCCTTTACCTATATTTTGATATGCTGATTCAAATTTTGAGGACTGCCACGGTTTGTATTGACATTTCTCAAATGACTCGAGTAAACATTGGATTGACGATACAGATTTAGGAAAGTACTTATTTTAACCGTGTTTATAACCTTAAAGATTGAGGTCCTGTTCAACAAAAAGTCATACTTAAATAGGTGATTTCCTAAACATGTGGTAGGTTTTTATCACACATCCGTAAATACTACACCGTCGTCGTTGTTAATTTTTTATTCAAAATTGGGCATCACCGATTCTCTTTTTATGGAGAGATATCTTTATTTGGGATTAGCGGGTGGGTATTGCCTGGTGTATTTATTTATTTTCATCGTGTGTTGCAGCTACTTCGCGAGATCCAGGCGATGCTGGACGCGTCGGTGCTGCTGATGCAGCAGTACTCGGCCGTCGTCACCAACCTGCCGCAGAACCAGGCCACCGTCGCCACGCAGACTGACGCGTACGTTCTCTGCCATTGCCATTAAAATTACAATATTCGATCATACCTACTACCTAGTGCATATCACAACTTAGTTGGATGAAGAGGCATGAGACGCGCTGGATATGAAATCTTACTTAAACTCTGATTTTAATCATGTGGAGTAAACTGACAGATGTCAATGTGTCATCCCCATACATTATCACTAAATTTGACAGAGCAAGAATGCAAAATGTATGAACTTGGACATTTGCATCTGTCAGTTTAATCCACATGATTTAAAAAAAATCTGAGTATAATATGATGAATTTTTATATTTTTTTGCGCGTTTTCTTACAGGCAACCAACGACAGAATCGGAGCCGAAGATAAAAGTGAAAGTTGAACCAGACGTAGTGCCGACCACGAGCTACCAGGCCGCGCCCGTCGCCTCCACCAGCCAGGCCGGGGACGAGCCGCAGCCCGGCCGCTCCACGGCCGACGTCGCCGCTGATGCTAACTCTAGGTAAGCCAAACATAGCCCATAATGCAATGTTGTAAGACTATATAAATACCTAGCTAACTCCTTAATGGTGGACTTTGGAAACACATTGATCATTTTGTAGGTAATAAACAAACTATTTTTTTTTCAAAATGAACAACTGCCACTGAGGGTCTAATTTGAAGCGGGCGTTACGACCGAATCGGATCTCCCCTCCCTTATACACGCGTGGTACGCGCTTTGGTTTGAATGCAGGTAGTTATATATATGTCGCATGAGAACATTATCATTCGTTACGGGATGGTCTCATTATAAGCCACCTGTTTTCCTATGAGTCTTTAGACCAATCATTATCAATTATAATTCTGGCACACAATACACATACACTTAGATGTTGTTAAGAAAAGATGACTAAGGTTTGAGTGGCAATATCTAAACCAAATATAACAGGTAGTTTACTACTTACTGGGTTTACCTCACAGTTTTACTAATTTCTTAAGAAATAAAATATGTTTTCATTGTTGCAGAGACAAGACTGATGCCGATGCCGAGAATGTGAGAAGACGTCGACTGCAGAAATTCACTCTGGATAAATGAGCTTGTTGATATAAAGTGTTTTCGTTCCACTCTCCTAACTTACTATTATTTAATGTACAAAGTGTTTCGGTATGAGTAAGCATTGTGTATTCTAATCAAAATAAATGTATTTATGTTCTTGTAAATATTATGCGATATACACATGAATACATAACAACATGATGATTTACTTTCTTATTCCGTGCAAGTCATCCATTGCATTCACAGACATTACTGCTAGTATTTTCGTATAAAATCTGATACAATAAGTATTGGACGTCAACCCATTCATATAATTTTGTTTAGTTTAGTTTAAATCTATTGTTAGATAGTTTCTTCAATCATTCCGAAGTGAAATAAAAGAAATTGAAGTAAATATAATATTATTTTAATAAACTACAACTATGAATTATTTTACTACTTTTTAGCAGTTATAAAAGGCATTGATGTATCCATACACTTGTGGATTGTAGTTTTCTAGGACAGGCGTTCCACTGAAGTACCGGCTTGAATCATATAATTTCATGTCATTTTTGGTGTACCATACATTTTTGATTCCTTCATTACCATCAACATTTAGAGTATTTAGTTCAAGCACACCAAAATGGTAGTTTTTTCCATCAGTTTGTATGCAGTTAATGTACACTGGTTCAGGTAGATCTTTAACATTCTCCTGTAAGTAAAGAAAGGACTAATGAATCCTAATTTTGGTAATACTAAAAAATATTATAGTGGCCCTGCTCTCACTTCGTTTCGGGGCATTGTTCTACTCTGCATCAATAGATAGCGTTGAGCAGGTTTGTACATATTTAAGTTCTGTCAATATCTTCAAAATCTCTTCAATAGTATAGATTACTTTAATGTCAGTGGGGATGAATACTCCAGTAATATTAGTTGGGCCTACCCCTGTCTAATACTTGTACGTATAATTTTATAGTCCACAGAATGTAAATTTCACAATGATCTTGAGTGTGCAGAAACCAATTTTAGTAGAAAGTCTTCTATTTTACAAGTGCGCAAACTAACGGTCATCGCTATAGTTAGATGCCACGGACTATACAACAACCATTTTTATACTAAGACAATACAATTTTATTTCATTTCATCTATAAAAAATGTACTTACGCCATGCACCTGTTTCGCATATGCAGAGGCAATAGTGAAGGCATGTGTCAGAGCCGGCCCTGGATCTGATTCTCTGTGACTGGTGTCTCAAAGATGTTGCTCACTTCAGTGCTATTGTAGTGCAGCCATGTGGTGTGAGGATGGCTCACGCGAACACTAGGCTTGATGGCTAAAATTATATTTGGAAATATGTATTTGCATTCATGGTTATAAGATGAATTAAAGTCTCACATTTATATGATAAAACTAGCTCGTGCCCGCGGCTTTGCTCGCGCTCCCCACTTCCCTAAATGGGGGTTAAAAAGGGGCATGTTACTCTCCATCCCTTCAACTTAAAAAATCATCTCAATTTGTCGCTCCGTTTTGCCTTGAAAGAAAGACAAACATACAGACAGACAGAAACACTTTCCCATTTATAATTTTAGTATAGATAAATTAGCTACACATATTACTATTATATTATAAATTGGGCTGGTTTTAAAAGAAAAATATTGTAGGCCATGCTTACAGGCATTGTATACTTACGGTATTTACTGTAATCTTTATAAAAGTGCTCTACGGGCATAGTGATGGTGTGTTTGACAGGGTACAAGTCAGGTATTTCAACAAATGGGATGTCCTTCTCAGTCTCGTGTTTCACAGGATGTGTGCTGGTCACCAGGATGTTGGATATCTCTTGGAACTGTATGAGGTCTTCTTCCTTCTCAAATGTGGAATGGCATGGTACATCGTTGGACACATACTTGGACAGGGTTGCTTCTGAGTCACTGCTTTCTCAACTAGTTGGAGCAGGCGGTTTGTTAAGATTTCACTGTAATGTTTAATGTAAGTGAGTCTCTTTGTTAGGTAAACAATTTTTATGTACAGACAGCAATGCAGCAGATTACCACTATTTATCAAATTTTGAGTTGGTATTGAACACATAGCTGAGAAAGTAGGTACTAAAGAAATTTTACAGATTTGTATTAATTTTTCTAAAAATATTTTTGTATTTACGAAGCAAAAACTTACTTCCTTCTTCGGTCTGTGATTCCCAAAATTCTAGGAAAATTATAAGCCGGGCGCTGAGGATCTTTTATTTTAGGCAACTTTTTCTGTTCACAGTCAAATACATTTGCAGACAATATTGCCTTCTTAACATTCTCATGAATAGCCTTGGGAGCTGTTACTCCGGCCAGTTCCTCTATCTTAGGCGGTAGTTTGCCTTCAGCAATAATTGTTTTGGTCAGCACCTGAGCTTGGGATAATCCTTCGAGGAGAACATTTGTGTTTTTGAGAGTATAGCAAGGTTTTTCTTTGTAATCTGGGTGGTTTTGGTCCAATGGTGGTGGCACTTCATAATGTCCTACAATTTTGACTCTGAAATTATGAATTTCTTTTGATTACATAAAAATGCAGACCAGTAGGATACACAATTTTTTTATGACAGATTATACCATCTTTGAACTTCAATGCAAATTCTAGATTTATTGAATAAAAGAGACCATAAAACGAGTTTACCTTTCAGGTACTTCAGGCTTTTCTTTCACAAATTCCACAGCATCTACAATAGGAATGCCCTTCGCTCTCAAGTACTCCTCGACACCGGTATCTACTGGTACACGTTGCCCTTGCACTATCCAATGTCTTTTAAACATAAAACCGATGTGTTGTCGATATAATACTCTGGAAAGTTTCATTTTTTCCTTTAATTCAGTAGGTTTCCAGTAAAAAACCTAAATATAACCTCAAAATCGAGAATCTGTTTCCATCTGCTGACACTGACAGTGACAGATGACAGCCAGTGTTTCTAGAGACTAGATCTAAATTTCCCCATATTTAATTTTTCCCCCAAAATGATACATGTTTGACAGATTTTTTTCCCATAATATTCTATCAAGAAGTAAAACTAATTAAAAGTTTTATTGATGTCAATTTTAAAGAAAATTCGGTTTATTCAAGTAGGTACGATTGTAATTTTTTATAGATCATAGACCTACGCCAACGGTTCGTAAATCGTAGGGTGGGAGATCTTAGAGAAGAAACAGCAGGAATTATAATATTGGTTTATGCCGAGCATTTAACTTTATTCCACGATCTATAAATCAATAAACATGGGCGTACCCTACCGAATAAACATAGGTTCTGGGCCAAAGGGGGTGCAAATCAGATTTTTACAAGCTAGGTGCTTATAAAGAATAAAAAAACTTAAATTAAAATCGGTGTGTATGTTTTTTATATAACATTATTTAACTACCTAGGTCTTTTTTGTGATAGGTGGCAGACGAGCAGACGGAAGCGATAGACACCGGCAACACGAGAGCCGATTCTCGTGCACTCGACATTGAAGTAGAATTAGAATAATTTTGTATGGTTTTCGTGTGTAGCATTTCAACATCTATAAAATTGAATAATGGTCGTGACAACGATACAGGGTTATTAATGTGTAGTAGGATCTAGCTACAGTTTGATCTCCTGTTTGTTTAATTTATTTTATTTACTTTGTGTTATTTTAAGTACTTATAAAGTGCAATACTGTAACAATTTACCTTATTATAAATATTCTTATTCTTACGAATGTCGGAGGAACTAACCGGGTGTCCCATATCATGAAAGCCTATGGTTATCATACCACATAAGATAACGTAGCGACATTGGTGCCTTTTCTTCAAGAACTTTTATTTTTTCAAGACTACTCAACAAAAAACTTCTTCTAATTGGTGGATTTCACTCCGCTCCGCGCCGCTCCGATCTGATGGACAGACAGCCTTATAGGATGGTTCAGGGGGCCTACAACGAAACCTTACGACATAATTTACTGTGGTATCCAGATAAAGAGACGCATAGCGCGTGTCAAAGGGGCGGGAACAATGAATTGGTAGTGAATTCCGTCTCTCATGTAGGCTGTGTGTGAAGAATATAGCTGGAGGCACGAAAGTATAGCGATGACCGTTATTTTGCGCACTTGTAAAAAAGAAGACTTTCTATAAAAATTGGTTTCTGCGTACTCAAGGTCATAACTACACTTTCTTGCCTCGGACTACTACGTGTCATATGGGTTCTTTGTCACACTGAATGCCATCTAAGGATTAATGGTTTTGAAACATTAGGAGTGTAGTAAAGTGCGTTACGGAGAATGCATTTCTACTAAGCATTCGTAATAAGCCTAATCCAGGAAAGAAAACAACAAGTCATTTCGTAAATATATATATTTAAATTTATATCTTCCATCAATACATACAACGACACTTATACATTCAAAAATTTGGCCGTAATTACAATAGGTCTCACTTTAAAATGGCATTGAACGTTCATCGTGGTAATAAACAGAGGATCGAAAGACAGGTATCGTAACTGCGACGCAACTATCCAAACTATATAATATTACGCACATCGTACACCTACATTTTGATAAAACGGGGAAGACATTATTTTTGTAGGTAATTTCGACTTCTCAAAAATGTCAAGAAAGCAGCACCTTGTACGAAAAACAAAAAAAAAACCACCGACCGATTGCACATGACAAAAGAAGTATGATATTGATGGAGGAGAAATACCTTTACAAAATAAAACTTATCGAAATATCTTCGGTGTATGCTAGGATCTACAAAAATTGAAAATAATACAACTAATTAATTTCATAACTAGTAAGACATACAATCCCTTACCACGAGATCAGCGACAAGTGACGTCACCTGGTGTTGCTTATCGATTTTGTAACTTTTGCTATAACGGTTGGGGAACTAGGTAATCGGCGAAACATGTTCCGGGGCAGTGGCGATGCCGGGGAGGTGTTCATCACAAAACTATAAGGAAACAATGACAATTTGGAATACAAGACAGATGAGAAGTCCCTTTGGTAATTTCACAGTATCTTTACCAATTGGTGGGCATTTTAGATTAAACAATCTTTGGACTTTTGGGTATTAAATATTTAGAAATCGTTCTATTTCTGTCATCATTCTAACTATGCATTAATTTAACCGCATATTGCAACAATTTGCGAATCAAACATACAACACTTATTATCTATTATAATATAATACCTAATTATTTTTATAAAGTAACAAAATTAACTTATATTTACAGTTATCGTTAAAATTATAGCCGAAATTTTCTATTTTAGCACTAAAGTTTTCAGTTTCGACAGTTGACTTTATAATTTCAGAGGGTAGATACCAAAGTTGCAGTACCTGGGTACTTGACTACGATTCGATAGGTTAATATCATCCAATAGATGTAGTGCCTCTTAATACTGGCGCTTACCACATAACACAATGATTATTTTTCTGTAAAACGGAACAATAACAGCAATTTTAAGGCACCGTTGGTTACTCTGGTAGTTGCGTATCGCCGGCGCGGCACGCGGCCACTGCGCCATGCCCGACGCTCGGGCGATTGATCGCAATATACACTTGCTCAATCTCACTGGCTCACTGGTCGTGTGGCGGCGCTCCATCAAATAGAACCAAGAGTAGGGGTTAGTAATAAGTATATTATAAAATCCACTGGTGGTTGTGTATGAGATCAAATCCGACATATTAGGTGAAACTTTTCATACAATCGAAGCTACAAAACCTGTTGTAGTACATTGTTTAGGGTAAAACGCGACTTAAAAGTCTGGGAGTACAAAATGTTGATGCTTCTGTTCACTAGTTCAGTAGGTAATTAAAGTATCGATTCGTGTATGGCTTAGTAATATTCGTGCTTTTAATTATACAACTATTTCCTGGGGTGTTGCCATGTACCATAATATTTAGAACGTTTGGAAATAAAATTCTAATCCTTTAATTTTATTAGACTAGCGTTCGAGCCCAACTGCTGCTTGTCGTTGAGCGATTGAATCGAGGGAAGAACGCGCTGACATTTTGTTTCGTATGAGATTAGACTAAACGATATAATGGTACTAGATAAATAATTGTGAGAAAGGGTTCGCTTGATAAATTTGAACTGAACGAAGTTGTCGCATGCGTGTGAGTCGGAAGGTGGAGCGGTCGCCGCGGGGGTCGGTGCGGGCGGCGCGCGCGGCGCTCAGTCGTCATCCTTCTTCTCCATTTTGGGCTCGTACATCGCGTGTAGCTGCTCTGGTGATATACTGTACAGGAAAATGTTACATGTTATGGTCGTACTAGAATATGGATACTAACTTATACACACACAGCACTCTGTGCCAGCAGTCTTAGTGCACTCACTAAGACAATCTAACACCCTATATTCAGCTTGGCTAGCTCCACTAAAGTGTTTCTAGCCGTGTCTTCGAAACCTGCGCTTGCGATTCAATCATTTGTTTACTGGCCGGATATCGCATTTGGTAATGACTGCCTCATTCGCCAAAGGTCGTGGGTTCGATCCCCATCCTGGACAAACATTCGTGTGATGAACACTTGTGTTTGTACAGTGTCTGGGTGTTATAATGTATTTAAGTATTCTATTTGTGATGTGATGCCGTGCCATCGCATCCGTTGTAACTGCAACGCGTTCTCCTCTAGCTTATCATCAGGCTGAGGTGAGCCAATATACTGAGCTACTACAAAAAGAAAAATCACTGGTGGTAACTCTTACCCAAGCAAGCTCTGTAGGTCGCAGACGAAGCGGTAGACGTAGCGCTTGCCGGCAGTCTTGTGGATGATGTTTTTGTCGTAGTAGTAGCGCAGGCCGCGGGACAGCTTCTCATAGTTCATCTTGGGCTTGTTCTTGCGGATGCCCCAGCGCCGGGCCACCTGCCAAACGAAGGTTATGTTATGATTGAATCTATCATATGAAAGAGATAGCAAATATTTCCTTATTCTTGAAGTGTTCTTTTGTCGTCTAAGTGCAGTGCAGCGTCAGCACAGTGTTACCCGCACAGATATTAAATCCTCTGTGGTTACCAGCGTACCACGCAGTGTTACAGTAAATATAACTATCGCTGTTGACACGATACGAAAAGTTAAATCATAAACTTTAAGCAGTTACTTGGATGAAATGATGTTTGTGTTGTGTTTGCTACATCTGGCGCTTAAGTTTATATTCCTTCATACAGAGCCACAGAGGGCAGATGAGCATAGGCCCTAACTATTGGGGGATAAAAATCCATGATGTTTTCCTTGATGGAATTGATACATTGCGAATTAAATGCGCCACCAATACTGATCACCTAGTCTCAAACCAGGGCCATGTACCATAAGTCTAAATGACCCAAATTAGAAAAGTTTAAAAAGCTCGTTTCCAAATTGACTAGACCGGGAATCAAATTCCGGACCTTCGTTGGGTGAGCACGGCACCATAGCCATCGAAGTTAACAACTTAAATTCACGTCCTCAACATTTAAAGTTTATGTGGGACCTACCTCATCTGGGTCGGTGAGCTTGAACTCCCAGCCGTCGCCGGTCCACGAGATGAACCCCTGGCAGCTCTTGTCGGTGAGCAGCTCCAGTAGGAACTGCCACAGCTGGATGGGCCCTGAACCTGCACAAGTCACCAACAGTTGCTTTACGATA